>JACCIC010000107.1:795000-1185000 GCA_018907035.1 Sycobia sp. Sy_11
CGGAGAGTTAGCGCCGAGTGACTTCGTGTTCTATCCGCGGGGGCGGGGGGGGGGGAGTTTAGTTTAAGGACGCGCGCTTTGATAGGACAATGCGCGTGGAGGGTGAGATCGAGCTCGAGAGGAGCAGGGCGTCGAGGTGGAGGGGGGTGGACGAACGGGCGCGGAAAACCGGCGGGACAGACAGTTGTAGTTTGCGCTCCTGTATATATGTAATATAGGCGCGTCTTTTTTGTCGACCCTCCTCCCCTCTGTCGCACGCACGCGCACAGACGCGCGCGCTCAGGCAGCTCCCTCCCGGCACTTTTCGCCTCGCGTCGTTCTCACATCCAACGAATCTTTCACTGTAACCCCTCTAGTTTATAGAAACGTAATTTAAGGATACAATGAACGTCTATGTAATATAGATCCATTATGATTATGATTATAACAGTTCATTATTAAAAAATGTAAATTACCTCATATATCCATTGTTAAAAAGTGAGAAAATTAAAAAAAAAAAAAAAAAAAAGAATACATTCTTCGAAGAAGCTTCCATTCAACTACACCTAATCTTTCTCTGAAATTCATATTTTTTGAAAGAACTTTGTTCAAAATATCTTATGGTTTCACTATAACCGTGCTTTACGCTTCCACTGGTCGAGTCTTGACTTCCAATGAACACAGAAAAATAACTTGACTAAAAGAATTTTACTAACTTTTTCAAGATTCTGATTATTTAAATATAGAAACGTATTTGTTTTTATATTAATAATAATCAAAGCCGTAATGTTAAAGATAATTCATTTACTTCTTATACACCAACTGATGTGCCGTTATTAATCCCTGAATTTTCAGTCGTGCGAATAAACGAGCAAAGTTACAGTATATTAGAATATAAAATGTACAAAGTAAAGCACCGCACGGTACTCGTACGTATGGCATATACACTGATATCTATGTATCGCGGATTACGTATATGAAAATTATAAATTAAATTTAATTTTATGTCTATCTAATTCGTGTAATCATCCCGCACACGGCATCGGCCATATTCTTTCTCTTTGACGGCTTTGATCGTTATAAATGACGGTACGTTGTGATGTAATTTTGCGAAGACACGACGAAGCGTCCCGGGGCGTCGCCGCGCTCGTTGCCGCGACCGTTCGTAAAATACTCGGCCCCTCGGGGCGAGCTATAGAGAACCAGCAGCAGAGGAAAAACGCTCGTATAATATACTGCGTATGTAACGGTGTACGTATAAAATACACTGTGCGTACGTAATATAACATACGTCGGACGGAAATCGAGAGAGAGAGAGAGAGAGAGAGAGAGAGAAAGTGAGAGTGAGAAACAGACGCGTGTGCCAGCGCGGGAGGTGGCGGGAGGGGGAGGCGAGTTGGAGCGAGCCGAGCGACACGTGCCAGTAGTAGTAGGCGACACTTCCACCCCAAACGGGACGAAGTGTACGGCGCGGAGGGAGCGGAACGAAAGGGTCCCCGCTCTCTTACACTAATTGTTGCTTGTCCGCCCCGTATCGCACAGGACGCCCTACTCGCCCCGCGCCCTTAAAGGACGCCGTGCGTCAGCCAAGACGCGCGAGAAGAGCGAGACCGGGAAACTATGCGCGTGTGACTTTGTTTTACTGCAGACACACACACAGAGAGAGGAAGAGAGAGAGATAGAGGCGTGCATGTATACGCATTGCACGAGGGAACCGTGCCCTGTACGAAGAAGGAGCGATAGAGGGAGGGAGAGAAAATGAAAGATTATGAAGAGGAGTGGACAAGCGCGAAAATAGGATTTCTCGCTCCTTCTTCCTTTTTTTCGATCGCCTTTGTGCCTCAAAGTACCGATGCTCTGTGATTTTGTATATATATATATATATATACTACATAATATATCGGCCAAGCCTCGTTTACAGTAATTGCGCACTTCGGTTTTCCAAGCGACTTCCTGATCCGATTCTTGCGATATTTCGCTTTGAAGTCTATACAATAAGCCGATAATCATGGCAGTTTTGACGATCGTTACTTTTTCATCTTCTATAAGGCGTATTCGACTGAAATTACATTAATTAATGGGCAAAATTGATCGAGGAAGAAATCCTTCTGACGGTTTCCTTATGAAAAAAGCCATTATATTATTATAGAAATTTATAAATAATGTAAGATTTATTTTTAGTCATTCATTTCTGTCATATATTGCTATATTTATAAGCGTTTTATCATAGCATTTATATATATATATATATATATATATATATATATATATATATATATACACCTATATATACATCTACATATATACATATATACATACATACATACATACAGATAAATTTTATAGCAGCTGCCCTACGAACCAAATCGACGGTATAGCAAAACTCGTTCTTATAGGCGTTGCATATGTTGCATCGTCGCCAAATATCAAAAGAAAACTGTACTTTTGCGTTTCGAGCACACGCAGCGCACGTGCGCGCATCACCAACGCGCGCGCACACACACACACACACTACAGAACGAAATCTCTGCAAATATTATCGGAGCGAGCGCGCTGGGGAGCGAGCGGACAGTATACACGTTATAAAGTTCGTTTCCACGCGCCATCCCGTGCGACGGCCATTTTTCCCCGCCGATTTTTCGATATTGTATTTCGTTGTTTACGCACGCTGATGCGCTTTTTTGCCGAATGCTGGGGACAAATCGCGCGTCGGAGGACTCGAAATCCAAAAGCGCATCGACGCTTTATTTTTATTTTGTTTTATTTATCAATTTTTTGCTCGTCTCGTTTCGTCCGGATTAAAAGGAAAACTCGAGTAAATACGTACTTCGCATTCCCACCCCCTTGGAAAACAAATGAAAAAAAAAAGAAAAAAAGACGCCAGCAGATTTTTTTTTTGTTACTTTTAATTCTTCGCTCTCGCGCTTATCCTGTTACTCTTCCATGTGTAATAGCGAAGGATTTATGGACTTTTAAAAGTTTTTTGTAAAGCCCGCGTTGTGAAAAAAATCATACTCGCATTACATCTGATGTATATGTTTCAAAATATCTCTCACGCTTCGTCCTCAAAAAAAAAAGAAAAAAAAAACAAAGCGGGTACAGGAAACATGCATAAATGGGATATTATATGATTGCAAATCAATATTATTGCTTGGTAGTTATACTTTTATTTGCCGCCAAGATTTTGTTATCCAAAAAATTACGAAAAGGCTGAATAAAACGTTGGTAAAAGCATTGTTTGCGCTGAAACTGCCAATTGTGGATAATTTGGAATTTGGATAAATTCTCAACTCTGTGGAAGTTTTTGAAGCATAAAAATTTCCCGTATATTTTATATAATGACTTTATAGCGGATTCCCGCATATTTTATTTGAGAAAAATTTCAACAACGACCCCAACTTTATTTTTTGAGTCTTTATAAAACTGATGAAATTTGTTTTCCGATAAATAATACAGCTGATATTTACAGAGCGAATCCATCGAAATGTCAACGTTTGAGAGCCAGAATATAATTTGGGCCTTATCTAATGATTTAAGTAGCAAAAATAGCAGAAGAAATAGAAAAAAAAATTATCACTCAAACGGCCTAAAAAATGGGAATGAAAAGGTAATTAGATTCTGAAGGTTTAAAACAATTTTTTTGAAACTTTATTAGTAACATACGTGTGCTATTAAATTCTATACGTTAATAATTATATAAAACATTCGTGATATATATATATATATATATATATATATATATATATATATATATATATACTATGCGTACTATACTCGTGCATCGTACAATCCCGAAGCAATTTCCATTTTTTTTAACCGCCGATTACAATAATGGGCGTGAATCTCGCATAGCACCAGATAGCACTGGCTCGCGTGTATCTTTGAAAGCTTGTAAATGCACCGCGCAAAAGTATTTGCGATAAGACGTAAATGTGTGTGTGTGTGTGTGTGTGTGTGTGCGCGCGCGCGCGCACTCGTATTGGAGATTTTGTTGTTATAAAAAATTCTTCAGAGACTCGAAGTCAAAAGGCATATATGCGCGCAACCTTCATTCCGCGCTGTTTGTTCTTATGTACGCAATTGTTATCTGAAAGACATACGGTTTCCTTCCCTTACTCTCGTCTCATTATTCTAATATCGGTTAAAGAGCGTTGGCCATGTGAAATACGTATACACATATGTATAGTGTAGGTAATGAAGAGAGAAAAAGATAAAGAAAACAATGGAATAGACACGAAGCGTAAGTTACAGTCTGTATAGCCAATGTATACCATTATATAGCTCTTACCGTGATTCAGAAGCTGACACCACTGCGGAAAAATATAAAGGACCACGCGCACACACACACACACACACACACTATAAACACGTATTCGATGTTTTTCAGTAGTCAGCACTAATATCGGTCATCCGATTCGATTCGAAAGGTCACGTGTTATATATATATATATACATTATGTGTGTTATATAGGCATATATACTTGCTGAACAAGTCCGCGCGCTTGCTATCTTCGTACACGGAACACAGTCACGGCTTATATTATACTACAAAAATAGCCCGTAGCAATCCGGAGTAAAGATGAAAAAAAAGAAAGAAAAAGAAAAGAAATAACGAAAGGGAAAAAAAATAAAATAAGGAAAAAATTGCAAAGCGCCGCACATTATCGCCGCTCGAAGCGTACGAGCTCTCCCTGCCTCCCTGCCTCCCTCCCTGTCTCTCTCTCCATCTCTCTCCCCCTTTCTCTCTCTCTCTCTCTCTCTCTCTCTCTCTCTGCACCTCGCTCTCTATCTCTCTCCCTCTTTCTCTCTCCCTTGCGTTTTGCTGACTTGCCTTGTTCACAGATCTCTTTCGCTGTCTCTCTCCCTCCCTTCCTCCTTCTTCCTTCTTCTCTTTTTCTCTGTCGTACTTTATTCTTTCTCTCAATTTGTGTCTCCAAAGTGAGTCTTATATAAGTATAAATATGTGTATGTGTGCAAGCAGCGAGTGGCGACACTGGTCGGTCAGAGAAACAAAACGCGCCTACATAATGAGACACCCTCTCGTATATCCTATATATATAGATATTGGTGCTCCGGCGAGTCGAGGGCAGCTCGCACCTCGGACTCGGCTCGCGCAATTATGACTTCGAGAGAGAAAGATCGAGAAACTGATGTGTGTTGGCTTTAAAAATGGTAACTGGAGAGGTGTAAAACAAAAGGTCGTTTGAGTATGAGAAAGAGAAAAAGATAAAGAGAGAGAGAGAGAGAGAGAGAGAGAGAGAGAGAGAGAGAGAGAGAGAGAGAGAGAAGGCGCAATGGAGGAGTATAAATTTCTAGAGAAATGTTTGTGATTTAAATTAGAAACTCAAAACGAACGACAAGTTTGTAAAGAATACCCATAGCCGAGGAAAAACAATGTATTGCATTGATAATATTTATTTTTCGAATACTTTGTCCGATATACTAGAACTAGATCTTATTGTTGTTTTTTCTATTTTGAATTCTGATTCGCAATTAACGGAAGAAAAAAGTTATATTCCAAAGTATATTTCCAAGTCAAGAGTTGTATATCGAAGAGGGGTTATGTAATGCTACCACAGTGCATTTGATCTTGAAAATGCATTTTAAACGTCTTTTGTAAGTTAAAGTTATTTGTGAAACATTGTGCGACTTGAAAACGTCTATTTCGATAATGCGGCAATTTTTACCTTAAAAATCCGAAATTTCACCTTCAAATCGGCCCTATACGTTCGATTATTTGGTAAAAATAATCTTTGTAGTCAAGTTAAAAACTCTCAAAGGTATTCCTATTCTCGCGCCTACTACAATTTCTGTGTCAAAGATTTTTGCAACGACGGTCATCCCGCAAAGTTATATCTTCGGGTTGATCGTTTAAAACGAGACACCTTGTATGTCGAAAAGCGAAAAAGCAAATAAATAAAACGGGGAAAAAAGCACCGTACCGGGAATTGCGAACGGAGGTGAAAAAAAAAACAGGTAAAAAGGACGAATACGATTGCAGGGTGAGAGAGAGAGAGAGAGAGAGAGAGAGAGAGAGCGAGAGAGTGAGGTGGAGAAAGTGTGGGAAGGAGGTGCGGAACAGGAACACTGTATTACAAGCGAGCTGCATATAATACAGGCGTAGACGGTACATATATATATAGACGCTCGAGCGCATATTTACCGTCCAGACTTCTCAACGTTACAGTTTAGTCCTGTCGCGCTTATTATTATGCGTGCGGAGCTTACATTGTTATATGCCTTTTGGTGCGTGTAAATATATATATATATATATATATATATATATATATATATATATATATACGTCATACAATGTTGCCGCGCGCGTGCAGCGCAGCGCCGAGAATTAGCAGCAAACGTATACCTATATAACGTACTCGGGGCTATGGGCAGCTGACCGCTGGCGGGCGGCGCGGGCGCGGCGCCGATACGGAAACCTTACACGCGGCCGTTTATCGCATTGCGCGGGTGGAGCGTGACGTGCGACGATTTTCCCAACGCAGCACACAGCCACACTTATACGCGTATATAATGCGTACATTTGCAAAAATCGAGGATCGGCTTCTCCTGCATTTTTTAATGTACACGCAAACATATTGGTTACTCTGTGCCGAGCAAAAAAGTACACATGATACAACAATGCATTGCGATCGATAATTTTTGGAAACTTTTGACGATTGCGTTTAGAAGATTGACGTGTAAATACCGATTATATAATCGCACTGTAGCAGTTAATATAATAATATCGGAGACCTCGATAATTATAGAGATTTATTCAAATATATATGGCAGTTACAGCTAATTTGCGAGCTACAAAAGTTGATCGGGATGTAAACACCGATAGAAGTTGATCATCCGTGGAATAAAAAAAATTGACGCTCTATTATCGCTACTTTCGTAGCCACCAGCCAATAATTATTTTCAAATATCACAGAGGCACACTCAGCTCTTCGCGAATCCCTGCAGAGATCCCGCTTTCCGAATTAAAAAAAAAAAAATTTCTCTTTTAAATTTTTGGGGGCTGAAAAATTGTAAGTCGCAAAATTTCAAAAAATTGTGACTGAATTTGACGTTAATTATTCGCTGACCGTATGCCACGATAAAAGAACGCGTCCCATTATTCTGCTTCTCGCGCAAGAATACCGCGGTAAACTATCTCATTTAATCTCGTTTAATTTCCGAGAATTGCCATTTTTCAACGCGCAAAAGTTTATAAAACAACAGAAGCTTGCAATAAGGATTTTACCGGGAAACTGGTCCCGACCTGGCGATTGCACTTTTATATAATTCTATTTAAGAAAAATATATCCGCAAATATTTCCGCGCAAAATAGCTTATCGAGTCGTTCTTTGGTGGAGCCAATAGAGCGACAAATTGTTTTATTGGGGAGATCGTAGGCGGATCGTTTTAGAAAAATTACGACATCGTGGATTTTTTCTCTAACTTTTTATAGTTGACATTTATCAACCCCTAAAAATTTATTATCCAAAATTCAAAATATAGGAATCTTCTATTATATTTTAGTCGTTTTGACGGAGTAGAGGCAAGCAAACTTAGAATGAAATTGACTGGGCATTGTGTTTCCACAGCAATCAAAGAGGATCAAATAATTTTTTTTTGGGACGATGTCATCAGTGATTGATTAACAGCAAGTTCTGTTACAATTTCGATTAAAATTTTTTAAATTTACATTTTTTAAAAAGCTAAAAACTTGATATAAAAATATTTGATTAAAAGTTGAATTAATAAGTATTTTTATCCGCCTTACAATCTTTATACAACAATCCACTGTCTTAATACAGTGATAGTCAGACGACTGTCCTTGTTTATGAACTCCCTCGTAGAATCTAAAATGAAAATTTCAACCAAGATTAATAATACAAAAAATAATAAAAAATAATAAAATAAAATATAATAAAAGATTAAAAATAAAAATAATACGAATGATCTATATACTATGTTAGTATATAGGATAAACTGACTATTCTCGATTTATCTAAATTTACGTTTAACGTTGTTCGGTGTTTCAAACCACTCTGGTTCGTCCTCAGGGATTAAACTGAAATCGACATAAGTACAATTTATAATTAATTTTCAATGAAAGCGAATTAAAATTGTTAGTTGTTTATAATTGTGAAAGATAAGATAACGTCGCACAATAGTTTTCATTTCATTTAATTTGAATGAAATTATACCCGAAAATATTTATGATTTATGAATAGTTTGAAATTTTTAACAGGTCAAATAAAATGTTCCATTTCGATGGTAAAATGTCAATAATGTATAATTATTAAATCGACTGCTTTCTATTATGACAATAAAGAAAGTTTATTGACAATAACAATTTCTTGCAATCAATTATTCAATACGGCATGCTTTCAGTTAGAACAACGGCGCCTCTCTGAACATGTGAGAAATCGAGCAAAATTCGTAATCTATAAAAATATAATGTAAATCTAGAACCTATGATACAAATGCAAGAATAGAAGAAGAAGAAAAATTGAAGCTTCCGATCGCCTTTACTTTGCCGCACGTCCGCGTATCACGAGTATAGACATTTATATAATAAACGGACAATCAGTCCGCGTTCTCTTTCAACCATAACTCATTCGGACGCACTCTGTTCCCGGGCCCAAAAGGTAGACAAAAAGCGCTCACCTCATCCGCCTATACAGAGATGTATATATATATATATATATATATATATATACACATATACACATAATTGCAGTACGCACACACGTGCGGGGAAAAAGGGCGCGGGACCGCGCCGGGAGAAGTCAGAAACGGTGGCTCGTTTAGATTTCTGCGTGCAACGGCGGGACCGGGGGAGCATAAACTCACCGGTCTATGCCCGGACACGCAGCTCTATGCTAATGATTTTCACGGGCCAACTGTAGAGGACCTCACACACACACGCACATTATATACAAAGCGATGTCGCCCGAATCCGTGGCACAGGGTTAATGGGCGTGCGATCGCGCTGCGCTTACATTCGGATGCCTGGGCCGATGCTCTGTATTTCTCCCCTCCACCCGCGAAGCCGAATGAAACGAGAGACCCGTAAAATACTCGAAGCGAATGTGAAAATATATGAATGAGAAAGGTATAACATCCTGAAGACACACATATATATATAGATAGATAAAGCGAATCCTCCCCCCCCCCCGATGGAAAAAGTTATCATTATCGTCCCTCCTGCGCGCGTCAAAGTAACGAGGAGGTCCAACGATTGTGGAGCTCGTGCAAAAACGCCTCTCCTCAGCTTCGCAACGATATTCCGCGAGAGTCGATGGACGAGATTTTTGGCGAAGTACGCTGCGAGCGGGAAAATCGCGTAACGCGCTGGACGACGCGTCTGATCCGCGCACCGTCGAGAAATGCCCGAATTTCCATCAGGTTCGATACAATTACAATCGGTCTCATCGGGACGTATCGTTGACAGCGGCGTGATATCGTAGGGTGTGTCAATTAAATTATTTGTAGGAAAGAAAAAGAATATATATATATATATATATACAGTGTCGATGTGAATATACATACAGAACGCTTGTTCACGACTAACAGCCGCGTACAAAATCGAAACACACGTGTATTACTCTTAAAATTTTTCAATCATTTTCGTAATCTGTACGATCGTTTCCATTATACGCTTTTTTTTTTTTTTAACGCTGCACAAAAGCGAAAAAACATCTGTAACAGGGCTTATTATTTTTTCTTTTTCAATTACACGGAAGGACTTGTGTGCTTCACTGGACCCGTTGTTCCGGAATTGCTGAAGATTAAAAAATTATCCAAATTCGCCCAAGTTGCGATTAATACTGAGCTTTCCGCGATGGCTTTAATTTCAAGCGCGCGCATCCTATTTCATGTCGCATTTCACGAAAGCGAGTTACAGATACAATTTACAAAGACTTGTTATACTTACGCTTATTTGTATTACTTAATTTGAAGTTAAAAAAAAAATCTTAAGCTGCGTTTAATACATATGGCAATATTCCCGCGCGAACTTGCAAATAAATCGGAGCAACTTTCAAAATCGCCGGGGATCGCGTTTCATCAATGCCCTTACAACTTACTTTGAGAGTAATATTTTGTCTCATGAAAATTGCGAGTAGTACATCGCCGCTTCGTGTTTCGTCGTTTGTCCGATACAACGGGAATATGGTACGGGGAACAAAGAGCTATGTATTATTCACCTTTTTTTATTCTAGAATTTACGTTCCTTGTTCTTTTTCTGTACAAAAGCGTTTATTCCCTATGCATAAATAGCCCAAACGTTGTCTATAAATAGACACGTACGATTACGATCGATAAGTTCGGCAATTTAAGGCAATTAATTTAATTTTTATCGTCAAAATGTTTTTAACCCATCTTTACGAAGGCAAGTGTGGGTATATCTTTGTACATAGTTCACTCGAATCGTCAGTAATTCGTCTTACATTCTTTATAAACAAATACATGCAATTATAATTATGTATTGACGGTCGGATTGTCCTTGCTTAAACTAACCCTCCCCCCTTCGGAGAATAGGAAGTAAAAAACTACTACAACAGCAATAAAAATCATAAAGAATGGTGGGATATACTGGTATTGATACTACGGGGATAATTATATAAACAAGGACAGTCTGACTATCGTTACATAATTATAATTATATTATTCTACGAAGACTGGAGGACCGAAATAAATATTTGTTAATTTAGCTTACTACAGTTGACTATTGTAATTATTAACTTAGGAATTGTCATGCTTTTAAAACATAAATAATAAATAATAGTGTAATAAACATTATTTTATTAATCCATGTAATAGTGTAATATCATAGCAGTAATTGATGCGTCGGCTTTACCTAGAAATTAAAAGTACAAAGTCTCAAAAGGGGGAAAAAAAATAAAGAAGATAAAGAAGAAAGATTATGTGCGTATACAATTTGCGAAAATAACTAAGCAATTTTTTTTTATCTCGTATATCTTTATCCATTCGATTTCCGTAATGCATCTTGAACTACGGGCGTACAGCCGCGGGAGCTTATTAAAGAACCCTCGCGATTCGCTCTCGTCGCAAAATTCGCAGCTTTTAATACGGAATTAGAGTATAATCTGTGTGCATCTGTGCATATATATATATATATATATATATATATATATATATATATATATATATATATATACACGAGAAAAGGTTTTCCCCGACTCGCTTTCGTATCGCCAGCGCTCGTACGTATTCCGTCGTATAAGCGCCTCCCGCGTATTAAAGCCGGGAGGAAATTACAAACCAAAGCTGTTTCTGCGTCATTCGATCATCTGGATTATGTGGCTCTCTTACAATATATATATATATATATAATAGTTTCATCTCTGATATTGCGCGGCTTTATTCTCCTTTCATTAGCTTGCATATATATATATATGACTCATGTGCAAATCCTCTCTGTTATATATATATATATATATATATATATATATATATATATATAAAACATATATATTTATATAACACACACAGACACACACAGACACACACAGGCACACACACAGCACACACACACACACACACACACACACACACACACGCGCGCGCGCGCGCACACACACACACATACCGCAGACGCTGCTGAGCGAGCCCCGTATTCTAAAAAGATGCGATATATGCGCGGGATGAGACGAAATCTTGTAGAATGACGAGGTCAAATATATGTATAATACTAAATTCATGTGTTTCGTTTTTGAAATGTTTAAATTTTACAATTTTGCAATTATTCACTCTTCTTATCCCGCGTCGTTGAAATATAAGTAGTTATATGTAACATATATATATGAAACGAAGTTATGAATTATTAATCGGAACTATCTATCGTAATGATACGTATGCCTGGATAAGTCAAATAATTTTAATTTTTACGGTTTAATTAATATAATCTCACAAGAACAAAAAATGTTGAAGATGAAATTAAAGGGTTATTTTTTTTAATAATGTTATGTTTTAGTTATTTCTTTGTACATGGAATAAAAATATGACAACAATATTCCAAGCTTCAAATGAATAAAATGATTCGAGTCAAATGAATTTTAATATTTATTCGAAGCAGATAAGTAATTTATTTATGTCTATTCAAATAAGATATCGTTCATAAATAATAGAACGCTGGTGGAGGGCTCAAACCCACCTCCCTTACTTAAAATTACAGAAGACGAAATATAACCAATGTTACACTGTCATAAAAATCTGTATAGTTGATAAAATTACAAACATATCTATATAAATATTTTTTTATATATAATAAACATAGTTCTAATACATCCAGTCATTGAAAAATCAAGAATGAAAAAATCTGCAATTATCTAAAATATAAGAGAAAAGATTAATAATATACAGTGTTATAAATGGGGGGAGGGGTGAGAAGAATCAAAGTTTTGAAAAAATTGCTGTTACTTAATTCATCAACGATCAACGATATACTGCGAAATAAAAAGAGCATTTTTCTTATTACCTCCCTGAAATTAGCTTTTGCCAACTTCTTGACTTTCGTCGAGCTTAATCGTGCTAAATCCATAATTTCCCGTTAATTATCCGTGACTTTGTCCGTTGAATGCGGCAATTTGCCAGTACAGAAAGCACCGTGACGATAAGCCAACTCCTGTGGTAGTTAGCCTGACGCACACCTCCGAGATAAGGGTAAATATAATTCTAGAAAAGTGCGCGAACCGTGCGCATAATTTGCCGTACGTGGACCCCTACCAGGATTCGTACTTCGTAGGTTCAAAAACAATGTTCTTTCTTCAATCTTTTGAGGATGGAAAAATAGTAATTATCAAAAATAAATTTTCATGGAAATTATATTTTGCCATGGTGTCTTTTGGACAACCAATTATGGAATTGTTAGGAAATGCTTGACCTAGTGTGATTAAATTCAATCAAAGTTGGCAGGCAAAGGTGAGGGATGTTTCTTTAGTAATGATAATATATATATATAAAATAATAAACGTAGTTTTGAAAATAAAAGTTCGACATTCATCAAAGCTATATACGCAAATATTACGTATATCAAAAGTCATATACGCAATGCGGCGTCCTCGAATCGTCGGCTAAGATCAATCGCCCCTCTCACCCCCCTCCCACCCACGCGCACGAAAAAGAATAAAGCCACGCGTATGGATAGATATACCCATAGGTATGGGAAGTTTCTAGTGATCATTCGACCTCGTTTCATCGAAATCACCGTTTCTGTAATCTGTCTCGCGCTTACAGATATATATCCTAATATATATATATATATATATAGTTATACACCCCCGACGAATGAAACGAAAAAGTTATATTATATATTTGTATGTGTATCTGTGTGATGGAACAAAGCTCGGTGGGAAAAACATAAAGAATGGCAGTAGCCTGTATA
The DNA here is from genome assembly GCA_018907035.1 of Sycobia sp. Sy_11. Classification (NCBI taxonomy): domain Eukaryota; kingdom Metazoa; phylum Arthropoda; class Insecta; order Hymenoptera; family Epichrysomallidae; genus Sycobia; species Sycobia sp. Sy_11. The sequence continues at coordinate 808,379 of JACCIC010000107.1, forward strand.
TTTATACATATATATATATATATATATATATATATATATATATATATATATATATGTATGTATGTATAAAGAGAAAAGAGAAAAGTCAGCGAGAAAGAGGAGGAGAACCGAAGATATCAGCCGCATATGTCTATATAGGTATACATTCTGTAAAGGTGGCGCGATTTCGTGGGATCCCGTCATCGGCGTAACGGCAGCCCGGCGTGCGCGGCGTTCGTGACCGCCTCAATGCACTTTCGGCCGCGCGCGCGAGTTCGCAACGACTTCTCGGCTTAGCGAGGGAAAGAGAGACGGATAGACTGTGATTGAGAGAGGGGGACGGAGAGAGAGAGAGAGAGAGAGAGAGAGAGAGAGAGAGAGAGAGAGCGAGTGATAGAAAGAGAAACAGGGAGAGGGAGAGTTCATCTCTGTCCGCGTCCGTATATACAGAACCATCAGCAATCTGTGAAGGGATGTATATATATATATATATATATATATATATATATATATATATATATCGAACCGACTCCGTGCCACCCTCCTGTCCCCATCTAACAGTGTCACCTACATTTGTCGCGTGTCGTTCTCTTCGGTCCTTGATGCGGGAACTGGGATGGGAGCTTTTGCTGCCGCTGCTGCACCGCCCGTTTTATTGGCCGCCGACGCGGTGGCCTCGTTAAAATCCGTTTCTTTTGTCGGAGGACTTCCGACTAATTGGACGAAAATAGAAGAAAAATAAACGTGCGCATTTATACACATATATATGTGTATATGCGTATATGTTCGTCTCCGAACTTTTAGAATTTTAATTTTTGTCTTGTACGGGCGCGAGTGTATGCTTGCCCCCCCCCCCCGACGACGACGACGATCGCTTTGACAAAGTGTTCCAAGGCGTGTCGCAATTAATTCTAACAGCTATGTGCGTGCGTTCGCGAGCGTGCGTGTGTACATTACAGATTTACACCAATATAATGATTATCTGCTCCCTGAAGCGAGAGCAATGAATAAGCTGGCAGTGATTTACTCGTTGACTTACATCGCCAATAGATTACCGTTGTAAAAACACAGCTTATATAAAGTATATTTCAATGTTTACCGACCGAAGAGAAACGGTTGATTTAAAGTCCGAAAATTATGCGAGCTCGGCACGAAAATATTCTGAAAATTCAACGGATCGATTATCACCTCCTTTACTTACGTTTAATCGCGTTTTTTTTTTAATTTCGCCCCTATGTAGACATAATATTTCGATGTAACTCGTTTGCATCGGGATGAACGGAAGACCAAGTTCGTATGACCATTGCGCCACAGAAAATCAACTTGTCAAGCTGGGTCGACTGAATTAAAATAGTCTTAAAAAAACGCTTTGTACTACAATTACGAATCTAAATTCTCCAACGAAAAAAATGGTATATTTTACATCCTTTTGGAAGCTTCATCAGTAGCATATAAAATAACAATCCCAAGAAAATATAGATTCCTGGCATGGAAAAAAGGACACACCGTTGGTTGTTTGAAGTGTGTGGCCGAAATAAGTTTTTTGTTGTTGTTGAGAACCATTAAAAATCAATAAAATGTGGGCGCTTCAGAAAAAAAATAGCCAAAGAATTTTATATTTAGGTAGATCGAAAAGCGTATGATAAAATTCTGATAAAACTAGACGTACAGATCATTCTAGGGTTGTGTTGGAAAATTCGTATTTAGCAATCAATATAATAGCCGGCCAACTAAAGTATTGCCTAAAGGAGCTTGAGTTTATATTATCCAATGTATAGTGTTTTTCGAAACTTATTTGTCCGGCAAAGCGAGGTTATCGGTTAATATGGGTAAAGAATATTTCGTTTGAAATTGAGAGAGATAATTCCAACGATTAATTGTAAAATGCGCTTTAAAAAATTTAAGTAACATAAAATATGCCGTATCTTGGAAACGGAAGAGGGTTAGAACTGGTTTGATCGTATAAACTTTAGGGTAATAATTTTGCAGGTAATCTCTCAAGGCTAGACCAAATCCGTCGTTGGTGTGTCGTGGGCTCTTCTTGTGTGATAAAAAAGGCATATTCAATTTTGTCCAAATTATATGAGAAATATATATAATTCTCTGATGGTTTAACCTCCAAAACGATTCCTGTAAAGATAAATACATTCGAATCTAAATACGTTGTAACTTCGTACTTGCAATTATTACTTATATCGTTTTAAAAGTATATATATATCTATATATAGACATTGATATTAAAAAAATCTTCTGATACTGTATAAGTACAGTATAAATCTATCTATATTTAACAAGATTCAAAGATCATCATATACTCATAATTACAGCAAAATGTGATAATCAAATTATCATGCTTTTGGTTCATTCTTGCAGCAAGTATGGAGTTATTTCGTACGATTCTTGAGCCAATTATATCCACAAAAATAATTCATATTTACGCAAGGAACAATTTAATTTTCTACATGCCAAATATTCATTTATCCGTGGAGTTTATGTTAAAAAAAGTCATTTTTATACCGTCCAAACATTATATTATATATAGAGAATATATTGATTTTTTTCTCTCTTTTAAATACGATCTGCGTTGATTTAATCCTGTAGATTATTAGATCCGTGGATTACTTATGGCTTGAAGAGATTCTAAGACTTTGAAATTTTTATTAAGCTCGAAGGAGGCGGGATATAAGAAGATTAAAAATATCAGTATCAATCTTTGTTAATAGTATAGAATGTATGGTCAAGATCCTTTTTTATTTGAACTTATAGGAGTAGCGCCGCGAACGATTTTCGACGTTCCAATGGATAAAACGTTCTCATCCGTTCCAAATATATCCAAATAATTTCATTTCGCATAAGAAACGAGGTAATGTCAAAATTTTTGCTAATACTATCCAGGCTGTAATGGATGATTATTCTTAAAGCGAGCTTCGGGGGGGGGGCGGGCACATGTGTAATTTATAATAAATTACAATCTATATAGAGATGTCGAGATTAAAAGGATTAATTCAAAATATTGCCAGGGTATTGCAAAGTAAAAGCAACAATTTTATAGAAAAACGTGTTTTTAAACAAACGATGATATTTTACCCAGAATCCCATATATTTTCCAGAAATTTCCGTATATTTTTACACGGATGATATATTGGACTGACTTTTCAAAATGTGTGAACTGTCAAAAAAATCTCTTCTTTCCTAAGAAAAGCCAGAAGAACGTTATTATATTTTACGTAACGTTTTCCAAGTTTTGTACCAAAATTCAGCCGTGCACAGTGGGCAGATCTGCAAAGCAGGTGGCAACGCCTGGGGATGCGGGGAGTGACATTCGTGGGATGAAGGCTCAAACATCCTTAATTCATCACTGATGTCAGGTGCAATCGTATATACGTTCTACACAGCATGGCGACTTATATATATATATATATATATATATATATATATATATATAGTATATATATAGTCTGTAACGGGCGAAGGCGTGACTTGCGGGCGGAGTCGTAACACATGTGTACAAACATTGAATTCATACATATACATAATATAGGCACTCGCATTGCATTCCTGAACGTCCTCCCGTATACGAAATGGTCAGATTCCGGTGGGATCGCAAAAATATATACACACTCGGGTGGTCAATAAGGAAAACAGCCCCTTCGCACCTGTAACATACGTGTATGCATATACGTATACGATATTCAACCTGTCCAATGTTTCGGTCACCAGTTTAAAGATAGGCACGCACCTTCCGAACGCCCACGCACGTACGCACGCACGCGCGAAAACGCGTGGGAATCGCACGTACGTATACACTGTATACGCGTCCCAAATGGACAAAGGGACGCGCATCATCGACGCCGACCCCGTGGGCCTCACGTTCAATTAGCCAGGCGTCTCTCTATGATGCCTCGGTCGGCTTTCTCTCTCGCTTCCTCTGGCTCTCTCTCTCTCTCTCTCTCTCTCTCTCTCTCTCTCTCTCTCCTCTCTCTCTCTCCCTCTCTCGCTCCCTCGACCGTTCGCACGGTCGATCGTTCCGAGATCCGGGCGTTCCTGCAGTCCGGACCGCGGGCCCGCACGAGGGGTGGGCAAACGGGCAGTAGGTGTTCCCGGCCCCCCTCCCCACTCGCAGGAGACGAGCAGGCTACGCCCATCTCTTGCGGTGGCGCGCATAGGTAGCCGGCCACGGGCAGGTATGCGCGCGAGGGCCCGCGCGTTTGTCATGCGTGCGTCACGAGGCCCCCCCCCCACTCGCTCACCGCCCGACGGCTCGGTCCCCCGTGCGTGAAAAAGGACCGTTCTGCCCGCGAGGTGGGGGGAGGGAGGCTGCTTAAACCAACCCCCTCCCGTCGCCGCGCAGGTAAATGGCCACCGCCCCGGGTCTCCCGGGCTACTTTTACGGAATGCGCAACGGGCTCGTTGCGCAACCGGCCGAGCGGCCGTTGTGCTTCCCCATAACGGCCGCCTATACGTGCACGTCGCGATAATGCGCGACGCGCAGTTTTCAGGCTCGTCGTCGGCTTAGAGGGCGAGCCGGGCCGCCTGGACCGAGTCCCTTGGCCTCGACGTAAGCCAGCGGTCAAATTGTCGCGTGTATATATATATATATATATATATATATATATATATATATATACACGCACATTATGTAATAAGTATCAGACAGTAATTCTCGTTTATTACCGGCGGCCCCGTATTAGAGACTCCCACATATAACTTTTTCCTCGTACGCATTAGCATTCTCTAATCCCCGCGTACGGTTGCGTCATTTTCCGTTGCGCAACCTCGACTAAACCGCCCTTTGCCGACCGGAAACTCCTCGTTATCCCCGAAAGCCTCTTAGACCGGCGGCTTTTCGCGAGAAAAGGCATTAAAATTCGCGCCCAACCCTCGCTTCCCGCCGCTGTCCCCGCGGCTTCCGCACGTACATAATATGTGTGTGTGTGTGCGCGCGCGTGTACGCGCACCTGCACGCGGACGTGGGCTCTTTCGCCGGAAAAAGAGAAACCTCCCCCTCGCAGCGGCCTCGGGGTCCGATAGTTCACCGTTGCCGGTGCGTGCGTGCATATATATATATATATATATATATATATATATATATATATATATATATATATATATATAGGTTCGTATCGGCGCCCGCGAGTCTGGCTCATTGAGGAGTCACGATCGCCTCGCGCGTGCTCTGTACTCCCTGCCCCCACCCCACCCCATCCCCCCTCGGCGCCGTAGCTTTTGTCCTTCTTCGCCGGTATACGCGCGCGCGTGTATAAGTTCAAATATTACGTGCCTGATGTATACATATATATATATATATATATATATATATATATATATATATATATATGTACAGAGCCGCGCGGGTCTCGCGCGATATGCGGTCCGCCGTAGGCGCCACGCGGTCTGGCGCGCGTGCCGACTGAATGAGGTGAGGGACTTTTCCCGGCACTTTTCGCCGCATTCCACGAGTTGCGCTACAATGTATTATACCCATCGGGCTTTCCCCGGTCGCGTTACGCCTGCTCCTTTTTTTCTTCTTCTTCTTCTTCTTTTTCTCCTGATTCTCTTCTTCCTCGTTAGCCCCCCCCCCTCCGAGGCTTCGTTTTTTTCCCCCGTTTTCCCGCTTCCTCGCCAAAAGCACGCGCCACGTGATTTTACGGGGGCGAAAGGGGGGCATGGGAAGCGCGACTCGGCCCCGACTTACGTGCGTTGGAATAATAAGCGCGAGAACGTGGCGAAGGTAGTGGGGGGGGGGGCGAAGAGGACCCGGAATCTCCCGGAAGGATTTCGACCTTCCGTATTATTATTGTTATGATTATTATTGTTGCAGCTATGTCCATTAGTATTATTAGGATGGAACGAGGGGGCGATCGAGAGAGGTGAGATTTTTGTATTTAGAAGTTCACGTATATGTTTATATATATATATATAGTGAAGGATACGTTATTCACGGAAGTCTTCGTCGGAAGCGGTCGTATTTAGGGCTTCGAGGTATTTCCAGGTCGAGATCTCGATGTGGTTCGGCTTTTTTTTTTCACCGATCCGGTCTATATAGCATGTAAATTATTGAGAAACAACATAAACTACCTGGCTGCTTAGCAATGCGACATGGATAAGCGGCAAAAGAGGGTCATTAAAGGCTGCTACCGGTCGACTTCTTTACCTTTCATTTGTCGACTTATTTCGTTTCTCCCGTTGGATTGCCGCAATAGTACCTGGAACAAGATCGCAATATTATTTGGTAAAAATTCATTTGTTTTTTATTACAAATATGCAGAATTTTGCTCGTACGACCGAAATAATTTTCATTGCAAAAGCTAATTAATGTGTCTGTAAATTTTTTTTCCTCACGTTAAAATTTTAAATACACGTCTACAATTTTCCATATTTTTTTAGAGACCTAAGCGACGAAGAAGACTACTTGTGAATTATTGACAAATCAATGTGTAATCGATTTTATAATAACGCTCGTTACATTCTTTAACATGGCTATAATGTCACACATCAGATTTTTTCAAAAATATATATAATCAATACAATATATGAAAACATGGCTTTATTATGAGATATATAAATGAGAATTTTTTCCAGGCTAGTTATGACAATTTTCTAGTTCAGATTCTACGATAGTGATAATAATCAAGGGCGGTGTCATAGTCATTTTACTAGAACTGTCGGACAGAACCATACTCTTAAACAGTTTATAAATCAGAATCGCATTTGTAAAACAAACATTTATCACAATATATAATAAACTTAAATATAATTGAAAAATTATTGCTTCTGTATCGGGGGTCTTTGAGGTTCTATAAGATAATAAGAGTGATTCGATCATTTTAGACGTCAATATTTAAAAACGGTACTTTTTCATAATATATTATAAATTAACATACAAAGATTCTTTCATAAAAAACATATTAATCAAATATTTCCAAAGATACGCGCACGCGGCCAATCGAGAAACGTGGATTTTGGGGAAAAACTGTTCGCACGCGAGGTTTTTTTGCGTCTGTGCGTCCTCAAAATTTTCATGAATTAAAGCGAGCGAAAAATTGTTGGGTCTTCGCTAAACAAACGCAAATTCTCGTTATAAACATCGAATATATTCATTGTTTGTTCTTTGCACGAGTGCGCAAAGTAACGGATATTTACCGAATTGTAGTAACGAAAATTCGGCATCTTTTAAAACGTGACTTGATTTTCACCTCGTTCAGTCAAATTTAAATGGGTTCGTTACGTAAATACGCACACGCGCGCGCGCGTTACGAAACAAAATTTTTTCATACGTTAATTAATAAATTCAACGTTCTAAGTATTTTAATAATTTATCTATGATACTAGATATTCCATGATATTTACAGTATGAAAATTATGTACAAGTACAGAACGTTACATTACTTTCATTGTTCACTGCACCGAAATTGATGAAAATTCAACCGTGCATTCTCAATATAGACCATTTATTATAGTTTTAATTTTAAATTGTATTAATATTTTTACGTTTCAATTGTTAAATTATGATAAATTTGGCTAATCGGTATATAAATCATTTATCAATAATATCGTACGAACAATATAGATTTTATTACACGTATAGAATGCATATAGGCATATCGTGCACTTGGCATTCACAAAATGCGCAATATTAATAATGTTCGTGCTTTTTTTCGAATAATAGGTATACCGATTGCATACCAGTTTACGCTCATAATTCACCAATCTATATTATTTCTTTTATTTCAAATAATCATTTATTCTCCCTCGTATTAAAAAACAAAAAAAAAAAAAACGGAAAATCTACGATTTACAATTCTCTAACGTACGGGATTATTTTACCGATAGATGCCGACGTAATCGTTAATTTATATACTACATTTCTATAGCAATTAAAAAAAAAAAAAAAAAAATCCAAAAACAGATACATAATTTATTATTTATCGGCTGAAAAACAATTGTCGCCGTTTCAAATTGTACATTGTAACAAAAGCGTTATCGGCTTTCAACCGCATGCGTCGTCGTTCGAATGTATATAGATTGAAAAATTTAAATATGTACAATACAAGAAGGTTATTAATTTTGCCTCGAGCCGGACAAATTTAAATAATTTATGGCCTCGTTGGCACTTGTCAAGCTCGAAGGTCAAGTATAATATTCCCAGAGCGCTGTAAAACCTGCTTAAAAGGAAACTCAACGAAATCCGAAACACATGTTTCCTCCGGCCTTAGTAAGAAAATCTCTTTTATATATACATACACACACACACACACACACACACACACACACACACACACACACACACACACACACACACACACACACACACACACTATATATATATATATATACACATATATATATATATTAAGTAGGGATTTTTAAATTTTAAACATTTCCACATAATATTCATGTTCGCTCGGATTTAGATCCCTTTCTGTAGATTTGATCTCTTATCCATCATCTGAGTGGGTATGACGATTAATGTAAAAATGGTAGTGCTCTGTGTATATTTGTATGCACACGTATACATATAGGAAAAACTATATTCAATTACAATAATTTCTTTTAGATGTATTTTATACAATATGAAACTTCGATCTAATGGAAACATTTATAAGATAATATATTATTAATATACAATAAATTGTTATACACAAGCATCTGAACCATATTCTTTATTAAAATATATCACGTTTTATGGAACTATCAAAGTATGCGATAACAAATATATTCATTTCACCATTTTGAAATTAGTCTAACAGATTTTTGGTTAAAAATTGCATTTTTCAAATATTTTGCTGTTTTGGCGTACGTCACATGTTCAAAATGTTCTTTTCTTGGCTCAAAGCTGATCCAAACAATTAATGTTTCCACTGAAATGATATACTTATCTAAGCGCATTATTTCTTTTGTATATTCTACATAAATTAATAATTCAGAAAGTATATTTTATAAATTTACACAACAATGTACACCTGGCTGTACAAGTAATCTAATTCATGATAAAATTTTTTAATTTTCATTTTTCGCTGTTCAAGATCTGGAGACTTCTGACAAGGCCGAAGTGCAAGCTGCAAGAATTTATTAAAATTTGCAGCTACTAACAATGGAATATTATTGTTCATATTTTTTTTGCTTTTCTTTTTTTTTTTTTTTTTAACGATATAAGCTGTACTCTCGTAAAGAAATCTCTAACGAGGCTGGCCAATGTTAATTTCTGCCTTCACTGAGTTCGATCTTAGCGATCCACCTGAATTTTATTACGCATCTATATATATATATATATATATATATATATATATATATATATATATATATATATATGCAAGATTATAGGATCCCCCCTCAATTATAGGACTGATGGGAAACACATGTAATAACTTATATGCTCGCTATGCCAAATACCTGGGATGCAGGACGTTTAAGCGGCGGAGACGAAAAAATCGTTACGATTCACTTGTCGAGCCCGAACTGTCGATGGTGCCCGTAAGCGCGAACATTCTATTATATATAATATAGGTATATACGCTATGCGGTCGTAAAAGCGCCAATCCAAAACATATGTGCGCGTGTTGCCTATATATATATAGAGATATATACACATTCTTCCGTACAAAGATGCACCTCGCGCACAAGAGTATAATATATAAGTTTCACCTGCGCACGTGGTTTTTCTCTCTCGCTCTTTCTCTCTCTCTCTCTCTCTCTCTCTCTCTCTCTCTCTCTTTGCACTTCCTTCCCCACCTCCCTGCCGCCCCCTCTATCTTTCCCGCTGTTCCCCCGTGATCCCCAACAAGTGCAAGTGTATTTTTAATAATCATATATACGTTCGAGACAACGCATTGCAGTCTTCCTATATATATATATATATATATATATATATATATATATATATATATATATATATATGGAAGAAGGAACAATTTTTCAAGGTACGCAGCAGGTTTAACCTGCGAGGTTTATAATGTATGAGTAAATATGCATATATATATATATATATATATATATATATATATATATATACTGCGCTTAGTCTGCACGGCCTCGTCAACTGTGGGGGGAGGGGGGGGGTCCGCGAGAATGGGAAACACATGTCGGCAACGTGTGCGCTCGCGGACCTTCCGTCCTCGTCCATCTCTTGTTGCGGGGGAGGGGGCGGACAGCGCCGCTCGCATCCATCCTGTATAATATAAGGGAAAACATAATAAAACTGTTCGCGCGGACCGAGAACGGAACGGAATCCCCCTGCTCCCCCCTCCCTCCTCCCGCCACGTACCGACGAGCGGATTGCGGCGAAAACGGAGGGGTGGAGTGGGCAGGGGGGGAGGCCTAGGAGGAGGCCGAGACACCACATGTTTTTCGAACGACACCCATCGGAACCGTGGAGGTTGCGGGGGTTGTTGTCGGCGAGGTGACGACCAAGAAAACAGGTAGGCAGATCTAATGCGAAACATGTGTGCGCGCTCGCGGCCGAGCGATGGTCATCCCCGGATCCTCCTTATATACGGCCCTCTATATATAAGGTGCGAGTAGCGAACATGTGTTTCTCCCCCCCCCCTCTGCCACTCTCTCACTCACTCACTCTCTCTCTCTCTCTCTCTCTCTCTTTGGGCCCCCCGTCTTTCTCCCTCTCTGCGTCCGTCTATATCTTCTTCCTTGTTTTTGCGCTTATCTCCCCCGTTCTCGGTCCCCCCCTTTTTTTTTGCCATTCGGCCAGAAGAAGCGAAGAAATAGCGGAAAACCTATTACCAGCCGAATCAGATACATTAGCCCGGGTGTGAATCCAATTACAAGTGCCGCCTCGGGGCTTATTGGGCTCGAGCAATAAAGTTTTTTCGCACTTCTGGTTCTTAACCGAGCAAAAAGGGGGAAGGAAACGGAGGGGTAAGAATTTCCACACGTTCAGCTGTTCGCGGCGCGGTGCGACTATAGTTCGGGGACCGAGAGTGCTTTGATGCATTTAAACAAGGATAGAATCGTGAAAATAATTAAAGCGAAGTAACGCGGAGGAAGGACGTTGGTGGAAAAAATATACATTTTTACGCAGTCAAAGATTATTATAATGTCATTTTATCAATTTGTATAAGCAAATCAGAAAGAATTAATGTTCATAATCGGAAGAGCAATAATAAGCACGCTATAAATTTCATCTTCTCGAAAATATCGATCCTTCCTCGCCGCCTTATTTCCAATTCATGGATATAAGTAAAAATTTGAGCACACAGATTCTCAACCATCCCTCCAAAGACGTCGTTGCCCTTTTCATCCCCTATTTTTTATCCCTCCATACGGGGCATTCCCCTTTTACCCACAACGCTCTTTTCCTGTCTCACATAAGCCCCACTCTGATTCTTCCGTTGTATCTATGTGGATATATATATATATCCATATAAACGTCGGACGTAGAGTCGCGAAAAAGTGTAGGAAGATTCTTCCCGTGTACTTTGCTATCGTCCTCTCTCTCTCCCTCCCCTTTTACACATAAACGTATAGGATCGCGAGAACGAGCGAGAGATGCGCATATAATAGATATACGTACATATACATACATAAATATAATATAAAAGGTGGAAGGACCTGCGGACGACGAGGACGTTGCTAGTGCCGGCGAAAAGAAAAATATTGAAATATTGTGAAAGGTGGTGCGCCCCCTGTTGTATTTAAGAGGAGGGCGGATAAGATACGCTTGTACTTATATTTACATATAGACGCCCGGACGATACACTAGCGAAATTGTATACGTACATGCATACGTACACATAGTTGTGCGGATTTTGGGGAAGACAAGGACGTCGACGACGATGGGGGGGGGGGGCTTGTCCAATTTTGATTTTTCACGGGAAAAGGAGATTTACCCGGGGCGATTTGTTTATTTACGCCGGGTACATATTATGTAGGGACGAGGGCGGCAGTTACTGGGCAGCATTCCACCTACCGTGGACACTTACGTATATAGCGCGGCTTATCATCGCGCTGCAGCTGCAATTTGCCATAATAATACGATAATAATATTACATCCGAGGGGTTCGCATGAAAATTAAAATTGTAATTTTGCAAGGGGGTGTTGAATTTGCGGCCTTTTTTTCTCGTTTTTTTTTCATTCCTTTCATTCTCGTATATGATTAAACGAGAAGAAAAGTTTTGTCCGATTTTTTAATCACGGACAATATGATGTGACCTTATATGTATTATATATATACGGTAAATTAAAATAATGTAAACTGTAAATAAGAAAAATAAAAATGAAAAATCGATGTACTATTAATTGCGTATATTTTCTGCGAAAGCAGTTCTTATTTTTAAATCTAAATCTATCGCAGCCGTCTGTTTAGGTCTTTCGAAATTTAGAATAACATACAAATCCAAAATACTTGACTTAATCTAATCCGATTTCGAGATTTTTGTATGTTAATTAGTGATAAGATTGAGAGGAACGATGCTTAATCCCTCGCCAGAGCAAAGAAGGTCCTACGAAACCGATGGCGAATGTGGTTGAAAATGAGATCACGGCTATTATACATCTAAAATGTGCTCTAGAGCACTGGCTTCGCCTGCCGAAATTATATGATACGCTTTCCCTTACAATAGCTATACTAAACTCGTACAGAATTTGGGTATTTCCGACGGTTATCTTAATTATCAATCGACAAATTCTAATAATGGTATTTCGCAATCAATGTATATAGTTGCAAGTATATTGTCGATCGATGCAGTCTAACGCGTCTAACGCGTTTCAATCTGATCAAATGTCCATCGATGGTATAGAAAATTTTGTCCCGAAATGCCGTTCTTCCGTCAAATCCGGCGCTAAAAAATTGGTGGATCCCGTGAAAAAGAATTGCCAGCCTACGTAAGTTAAAAAATACCATTTCGCAAGTAAAGAAAATATATTATATATCTTCGAAGTGGCCGAGCGTAAGTCCTAAAAATTCATTGGGAGGCTCTTTTCATCGTCTGATTCCAAACCAGTTACCCGAACGTTCTGCTTGTCTCTGCCCGTACAAGTTTAAAAATAGACGTGACAATAAATAATTATAGAAATACCACGAATAAGCGCCGTTATAGTACATCGACGGTAGATTTTAAAAAATACGAATATTAATTATGGTGATTGGATTAATAATTGAAGTTATTGTAAAGGCTGCTAATAAGCATTTTAATTCTCTATACGCACGAATGGGAACAACCCTCGAAATCTCCTCCATCCATTTATACTATAAATATGATACACTCCAGGTTCACAGAATCGATTCTCCGATATCCATCAGATGTCAGAAACCTGTTGTAAACTCTGTCCGGTATATTATCGAATGACATTCCGGCACTGCAGCGCCTATTCCTTATATATATATATATATATATATATATATATATATATATATATATATATATATATATATATATAATTAGATCTGCATTTGGACCATGTGCGCCGCGCAGTCTTACTATCGTATACGAGACGTATACAGCAAGAGGAATATAAAGGAAGAATCCCCCCCAACCCCCAGATTGTAGCCTTAAAGCCCAACGCTCCTCTCGGACCTCGCTCCGATTTGCCCGGATCGTCTTTACGTAGCGTCCGGCCCCGGGAATTCCCCAGTTTCCTCCCCTCCCTCTCTCGTTCTCTCTCGCTTGCGCGCATATGGCCGCGCATCCTTTCCTCCTCATCCGGGTGCCGGTACCCTCGTCGCAGGTGCCAGAGGGGCGCGTGTACCGGCGGCGGGACAAGGGGGCGGAGGAGTAGGTGGGCTGGGGCCAGGGGCGTCGAGGAAAAGCTTGTAAAACGAGGCGAAGGAGCCTCTAGCGTCGAAAATTATCGGTAAACGTCGTCAGACCCAACGGATCTGCGGGGAGATAATTATCCTTTGTATATGGATCGATTATGATGCGGTTTTTCCAGCCCATATATTATATGGGTTATAATACGGTAGAGTTCGGTGCACGCGCGCACGCGCGCATATATATACACACACCCACACATACACACCCCTATACATATCCTTAATTCTATTCATGGCGTTTCTTTAATAATAGATACAACTACATTAATTGTGTATCCAGGGGCGGTATGGAAGCCAATTTTCCAAACTACTAATTCGTGATAATCCATTAGGTTTGCATGTATAGGGTATTGTCTGAAACACGTCGTACTTTTTTTTCACTATACGCTACCGCGGCCGATGTAAGATATCTATTGTGAGTCGTCGGCGATTTCGAGATCGGCTAATTTCAGATCTAAGGCGTAGCATCGAAATCGTTAGCTATTATATTTCGAGGATATACGATGTACATCGGAAATCTTGCCAACAGAAGAAGCAATTGCTGAACGAACGAAGTAAACAATTGCGAAACATAAAACTATTATGATTTTCAAATCTATAAACTAATTTCAATATGAAAAACGTATATTTATAAGTATAAAATTTTTACATCTTTAAATTACAAAAACTTTATAATTTTATTTATTATGTTATCTTCATTAAATTATGGAACATTTTATTCTATGAGATTTCTGTCATATATTACTTTTTCTAATGACTATTGGAGGTTTTAAAATTTTATTCCCATAATTTACAATGGTCCCAAAAATTAAATCAATTCTTTAATTAAATTTGTCAACCAAATTTTGAATAACTACGTTACTTATATTTATTTTAATATTCAAAATTTACTTTAAATATTTTGTGAATTTTCATTATGAAAAAGACACTGAATTGTTAATAAATTATGATAATTGAAAGATTTCTCTTATTTATATCATTCATTTATCCAATTTAATTGTACTTTTGTCGACTGCTTATATACAAATTATTAAATATTTTTTTCATTGGTCTTACAGTTCAATCAAATCAATCGAAAACAATACGCAACAATATCAATACACATCCAAATTAACATCAATACATCAATACACATCCAAATTAACATCAATACATCAATACACAAATATAATAAAAAATAAGAATTAAATAAAAAACTATTATGACCGTCAGACTGTCCTTATTTACAGTCACCCCCGTAGATGAATCTGAAAATAAGACATTAGCTGAAATAATTGGTTATTATTAAAGTGCAGTCTGACTGTCCCCAACATCCTTACCTAATTGAAGATCCAGTACAACGTTTCGAGCTCGCTACGGCTCCTCATCAGGGACTCGACACATCAGTCAGATTGAATTTTACTAACAAAATTTTTTCAGCTAATATTTTATTTTCAGATTAGTCTACGGGGGTAACTGTAAACAAGGAATGTATTGATATTGTTGCATATTGTTTTCGATTGATTTGATTGGACTGTAAGACCAATGAAAAAATATTTAATAATTAATTTATCCATCACTTATATTAGAAAGCCAACTATTTTGTTATTTTGTGTTTACTATCACAATAAATATGATAATAGTTCTTATCATTCTCATTATTATCAAATTATTAATTGTTAAGAACTATTAGAACTATTAAGAAATTATTAACCGTTAATCACCGTCTCCATACCCAAAGACAAATATAAAATTGAAATATTTATGTATTCCTTTTCGGAATTTGGTTACTCATACATGGAATGACGGAATAATGTTACTCGTACTATATAAAATAGTATACGGCAGGCCTCGAAGTGCATCAACGGATGCTAATAACTTCATATGCCATCCCATTATACAATGACTTGCTTATCCGCCTTGTGTCGCACGCGAGGCCCTATTTTGATAGACGAGAGAGCAGTCGGCGTCGCCCTTAAAAATTCTTATAAAATCTCGTTTATCGACGTCGCGATCGTCCTAAGTTCAAAAATTTCTTTAGGGGGCATCTCTAATCTTTTTGCATAAATTTTCAAGATTTTTTTTCTTGCAGTAAACTTTACTATCACACTACAATTTTTTTTATATTAAAAAAATGCATGTTGAAGTCTGCAAAAAAATTTTTTTTTTCATTTTTCATCCAATATGGCCCAGATATGGCTGCCACAACGAAGCTTGCTTTTTTTTTGGCTGACATCATATCTTGACACAGGAAGCTCTGAAATGAAAAATTCAAAAGGCATATTAAAGTATAAGAAAGTGGCTATATCCCGTACTAAAATCAGGAAGTTTAAGTAAAATAAAAACCAAATGGCGGGCTTTTCTAATTTTCGACTTATTTTTTGAGGTTATATTGTTTAAAAAAGTGCTCAAATGTAATCGAATAATCATAATTATAGTACGGGCTATAGCCACTTTCTTATACTTTAATATGCTTTTTGAATTTTTCATTTCAGAGCTTCCTATCTCAAGATATGATGTCAGCCAAAAAAAAGCAAGCTTCGTTGTGGCAGCCATATGTGGGCCATATTGGATGAAAAATGAAAAAAAAATTTTTTTTGCAGACTTCGATATGTATTTTTTTAATATAAAAAAGATTGTAGTGTGATAATAAAATTTACTGCAAGAAAAAAAATCTTGAAAATTTATGCAAAAAGACTAGAGATGAGATGCCCCCTTAATAAAAACACGTTTACAAAATAATAAAAACCTTTTGCTATTTTTAACATTTCGGCAGAGCGACGTGACAATGTTAAACTTATCCCATCGCTTACACCGGATGATAAAAATACTTTACTTTGGTATTTCCATCCATTGACCCATCCAAGACATTTTAATGCACCCGTTCTACGATAAATTTCTTTATCTATACGAACGGGATTCGGCGGAAAAATCCTGACGAGTTTTCTTATAGGCGATGGAAAGCAAAACATATCGGATGGTGAAAAATGTTAAAATCTCTTCGTCGTGTATGTATATATATGTGTGTGTGTGTGGAATGGAGAATGTATGTCTACTGTGTATGTATAGAATAGATAGATTTAGGTTTACATAAAAATTACATCACTTAAACGTGCAGCATGCATAATAAAAGAAAGCATATTTTTTGTCATCTCTGTAATAAACATATATTATAGTGCTATACACACACATACACATACACATACACACACAACGTAATAACGTAATTTTTGCACAATAATGGAAACGCAATCGCCATTGTATATACGACCGCTAAACCGTCTTGGTCGCTAAAGACCATCACTCCTTTGTCACCTTCAAAGGGTGGAAGCAATAAGCGGGAGAAAAGAGCCGGAAAATTCACCTGGCAATATGGATGGCGAGAGTAATATATTATAAAAGCGCCGCAGAGTGGGACCAGTTCAGTCGTCTTGCGACAAAAATTCCCATGATGCTGTACTTATGTACAGCCAGGGAAATCCGCCCCCCCCCGCCTCGGTCTGTCTGTCTCTCTCTCTCTCTCTCTCTCTCTCGCTCACGGACACGTCCACCTCTCTCCCCCGCGGACCACTCTTTAGAAAGAACAGTAACGCCACCAGCAATATAAACCGAAGGGCCGAGCCGACGCGCGCACCATACGAATCTTTGCGAAACCCGGGGTTTTCCCCAAGAGAGCGACAGAGAGAGAGAGAGAGAGAGAGAGAGAGAGAGAGAGAGAGAGAGAGAGTGTGAGAGAGAGAAGGGAGGAGGCTGTGCGCAAAGTTTTCCCTCCCGCGGCATTTTCCCAGACCCGTCGGCGCTATACCTTTCCTCCTCCCTCGTCACACTCTCTCTCTCTCTTTCTCAGGCTCTCCCTCGCATCAATACATCCCCCTCGGTATCTTTTTCCCACACAGGCACACACGCACACGCCACCGTGTCGTGCAACCAACTCAGAACCGAGATTTTACGCTCTCGCGCGGCATAGTAGATTTCGCCCCCCCCCCCTCTTCCCACCGCGCCTCTCGCGCCGAGTGAGCTTCACGAGGGTACGGGCCGCCATTTTACCTTCGCGTAGGCTATTGTTAGACGGTGTATATACCTATATATATATATAAAGCGGAAGGGAAGGGCGTCGGGACGGAGCTCCGGCTTTTTGGGCCGACGCTGGGCTCCTGTATTATGGACCGCGGGAATCTCGGCCGTCGCCATTTTCACGGAGGCGATGACTTTCCACCATATATACGTATGTTTAGATATATATATATGTATAATAATATGGTTGGATTCTGTGAGAAAAATTACATTGTTATTGTACAGAATTGCATCGAGTTGTAATATATATATTTGGTCTCTGTTCAACTATACAATCATTATGATATTTATAGGCAATTCACAAAAATAGACGCTATTTTGCTATTGTATATAATAAAACAATATTTATTTTCATTGAGGCAGTACAATGTTGTAATACAATGTCGAAAAAAATATTTTCAGTATTTAACTATATAGATTAATAATTATAAATAGGAAATGTTGTATCATATGAGGACGAGGTATGTGCTTATAATATATTCAGAAGCGATATATTAATATGTATATATACGTGGAGATAAACCTATTAGTCTTGAACTCCATCTACTACAGATTTAGGCCAACTACTTGGAAGAATAAAAATATAACGCATTATTACTTATTGTTATTTTTGGAATTTTTCGCATTTTCGCTTGGATACGTGCGGATTATTATTATGTAACGCAATTTATCATAAATAGTAACTTACCGATAGTAGTCAGTTATAGTTATATATAATTTATTAGTATTACTATTGTATTTATTCTTAAGAAATTAAATGAATGTAAAATAAACTTTAATAAAAATGGTATTTTTCGCATAATCCATACATTCTTAAATATGAATTAAAAACTATGGACTACCACTACCATAATGGAAGTGCAATCTACTGTAAATTTAATCACCGATTCCTGATTGTTATAACCTTTATATTCTAGTATATGTATTAAATAATTAAAAACTTAATAAAAGTTACATTTGTGTTGTTTTTTTTTTGTTTAAGAATAGCAAAAATGTATTCTATGAGCTAAACTTCGTAAAATATAGGATTATATGTAACGGAAGAAAGAAAGAAATTTCGCTTAAAAAATTTTTGCTTTATTCTCATAAAAATTTTTTATACACTTCGTGCGTAAAGAGTGAAATGTATTCGTCATAAATTTATCGGTATAATATAGACGAACGCTCGATCATCATTATTTTATATACAGAACACTGTGAGCCCATTTTTACATTATCGATTGAAATTTTTAGGGGGCGAGTTCCTTCCTTATGTTTTACTGGCTGCTGCCCGGCTTTCGAAATTTCAACGTTTTTAGAGCGCTTTACGTTTTTAATCTCAGAAATAATCGTCCATAATAGATACGTGTTCCCAGAATTCTTATTCTATTGCGTAAAACAATAATATTTTTTCTTCATTGGCCGACGCCCTCTTCCGGCCCCGTATCCATTTATATCTATAATTTATCATTGAATTCCAGAGCAATTCGCTCCCTAAATGCATACGTATATATATATATATATATATATATATATATATATATATATATATATATATATATATATATCTGTGTATACATAAAGGGCATTATGATTTTCCGGAACTCGCGCCCTCGCCTCTTCCGACGGTAATAAATATCGAGAGCGAGAGGGAGGGAGTATAATTTAAAGGAACTCCTGTATAATACGTCAATAAAAGTCTTATAAGCGGTACATATATATATATATATATATATATATATATATATATATATGAGATAGGGAGAGAGAGAGAGAGAGAGAGAGAGGAAGAATCGGGTATCGCATCGTAGGCCGCTACGTTGCACCGCGATACATACTCGTCCAGATAGATGTATACATATATAAACCAAGTTGAAAAAACCACGCGGGCACGTGCGCACGCGCGGACTTTTTCACCCCCCTCCCCGCCTCCGACAAGGGTGGAGCTTAAACTACAAGGGTGGTGCCTTCCGCTCAAATCTCTTTCTCTCTGTCTCCGTCTTCCTCCCTTTTTACCTTCCCATTGTATACATATACATATATATATATATATATATATATATATATATATATATATATATATACATACCACTGATGCAGCCTGCGCACGTGCTGCGCGTGTAGGTATATGTGTGTTATATGCAGGGCCAGACCGTTGTGTAGACGCGCCCTACAGCCTCCCTCTCTCGCTCACTCTCTCTCTTTCTTGCTGCAGCGTTATTATATATATATATATATATATATATATATATATATATATGTACGTGTACACGCGTTGGTCGCGCGGGGAGGGTGTGAGAAACGGAGAAAGCGAAAAACGAGGGGGAGGGGGTATACCCGAACGTGGGGGCGAGCGAGAGAGGGAGCGTGGAACGTGCGGCGGAGCGGAGCGCCGAGCTTTGACAGACATCATCCAGTCGTCGAAACCAAAGTGAGCCGGCCGCTTCTCCGGGGCGAGGCGGTCTGTACCGTAATATACACACGCACGCGCGCACATAAACGGAATATATTAAATACCACGTCCATACGCGGGCACGTACGCGCGATTAACGCGAGATATATATATATATATATATAATATAATATTTTTTTTTGAGTTCGCGTCGTTGTCCCTGTCGTTGCCTTTTGGTTCCTGTAACTTTTTTTTTCCTTCCGTCGGCCAAAAGCGCGGACGGGCGCGATGAGCCGCTGTGCAACGAGTGCCGGCCAATAGTCAGTTACGCCCAGTCGCGCGCATCGCGCTTCACGCAATAATACGGATATAGGGCATTGTTATCGATAAATTCGTCGTGCGGGCTTTGCCATACGCGCGTTGTCAACGGCAAAAAAAAAAGTGCGGCAGCGCCATAGGATGATGAAGGTGATGCTGCAGCACCACCACCAGGAGCCGGCGACGATGATGCGGCTGATGTACGCCCAGGAGCCGCCGCCGGCGATCGTCGCCGGGGTCAAGAGGCCGAGGACCGAGGACGACGAGGCCTATCATCATCAGCTCGTCGCCTGCAAGCGGAGGAAAGGTATTGTAGACGCAATTGCCCGTGTACGGAGTGCGTGCCGTTGGATCGCAATGGGGTGTTTGGGGGGTCTTGGGAACGTGGATTCGTTTAGCCGTTCGCGCAAAGCGCACGGGCCGCAAAAAATATTTCTAGGTTACACGTTCGATTAACGCGACCAGATGATACTCGAGAAAAGAGAATTCGTTATTAATTTAAGCTTATGTTTTACTTTGCCGCTCGTTTCTTTTGTCATGCTACAGTGCGAATTCGATGACATTCCGAATACAGCAGACGATACGTACAGTTAAGCGCATAATAATAAAGGCACATGTCCTTATTGCTCTTCATTGCCTCTCGTGTTGTCCTATACGATATTCTGTATATATATATATATAATATACATCTACTTTGCTTCACTGGCAGAATCTTATCAAGTCCACTGATAACTTAAAGAATGTGTACACAATATGTATATATGTATTTGTATATATATATATATATATATATATATATATATATATATATATACATTTCAGAATCAGAAACAAAGTTTTTGCGAACATTTAATTTTCATTTATACAAACCTCCAACACATGAAAACATTTAGACTATCAATTAAAAAACAATCGTTTTAGAAATTATTATTTCTTTTGATAAAAATATTTGGTATAAATTACGTATATATATGTATAAACCATGTATATATGTTTCACGGTTGTTAGAAAATAATCCTATGTCTCGATTTGAAAATATAATTTCAAATGTTAAGAAGATAGAAAAAAAAAGAGAACGACAAAATGAGTATACCGTTGGCTGCTTTGCGACTCGACCAGCATTTTCGCTGTATATATATATATATATATATATATATATATATATATATATATATAATACAATTCTCTCCTCTCCGGCGCGTGTCGAGCGTTCCTAGAAAGCTCGCCATGCATCTCTCTGGCGCGCCCGCGCGTAATCTATACATGCTGTTTTTCATCTTTCGCGAGAAGTTATATTGATATATATATATATATATATATATATATATATATATATATATAACATAACACATACAGACGCGCAGCATGTAATTCCTCTCCTCCTTCGCCTCCTCCGCGCAAGCGCGCGGAGTGACGATCGCCCGGAGAGGGGGAGGGGGTGGGGTGAGGCGTATTAGTTTTTCAGGGCTGTGTTCGGCGGTTGGCATTGGCTCGCCGGCACGCGGCCTGCTTCGTATTTTGCGGGATAATTTATACGTATATGGAAATGAGCATAGAACGCGGGGCGATTTAAATTCGACCTCTCGAGCGCGTACTTTGCGAGGATTTAATTTTCCGCGGATCCCTGAGTCATTGTACGCAGCTCGACGATCTTCGGCTACCTCGTTGTTTTACTTTGTTACCGAGAATATATACTATGTATACGCTTATATCGGTATTTTGATTAAGATAATCCTTTGTTGAAGGGCGGGAAATAGCTCGACTTCCGCGCGTCTTATATCATATACGTTTACCGTGTAGCGAGCGCACACGCGATAACTCTCCACGCCAATGAGTCATCTTCGCAATTGCATATATAGTTGAAAACATCGTCGGCTCGGTTTGTCGCGCGCGATCGAAACCTTTGCCTTTCGGTATTAAAAAAATTATACAAAAACCTGAAATATTAATTGATTACCGTGAATTTTTTATCCCACCATCCGACAAAATGACGTTTTAAGCCAGTCGAAAAAAAAAAAAGAAAAGGCAGAGCATCGAGAGGCCGCGTATAACGCGGGAAAATAGAGCTTTTACATTATTCATATATATATATATATATATATATATATATATATATATATATATATATATAAATCGTGATACAGCCAACGCAGAAGGCGCAATCTCGACGCGCTCGCCACTCGAGGCGCAGACGGATATAATAGGCGCCCCGCCCCATCACCTGCCCGTGACGATATTCCACGGCGCGCGCATCGTCGCGCACACAGGGGGAGAGAAGTCGAATATCGAGGGGGACGCGGTTAAAAAAAAAAAAAAAAAATAATGCATTTTTCAGCATGGAATTTCCATTCTCGAGAAGCAATCGCGTCGCGCATGGATCGGCGGCCGACGCTGCTCTTCTCGCCGTTTCTATTGTTTTGTTCTTTTTTTTTTTTTTGCTTTTTCTTTTTCAACGATAGAGCCGCGACGCTACGCAGCCCGGTACCCCTCGTTGCGTATGCCACCCTAAATTGCAAGAGTTATCATTACGTCGTCTACGCGCGCGTAGACAGAGCGTCCTCGAGGATCGAGGAGGCGTATACGCGTACGCGAGGGGTCGCTGATGGACGAGGCGTCGAGGACTCGTTCTTTGGTTTTTTTTTTGGGGCGACGAAGAAAGGCTATAGGAGGGGGGGGGGAAGTCGAAGATTCGGACGCGGAAATAACTTTTCAGCCCTTTTTCAGGTCAGCTTCCATTTCCGTATACTTAGAGGGTTCGATTTGAAAAAAAAAGAATGCCACGGATGTTGAAGAGAGTCTATTTGCCAGCTGGGGGTCGATTTTTTTTTTTTTTCATCCACTTAGTAATTACACAATTGATTTGTGATTGTTATATATAAATTTTCAATACCATGTTAATTCTGAACTGAAAATATTTTTAATTTCAGTCATCAACATATAGATATTATTTATAACGTTGCGGATTTGGTTAAAAAAAAAAGAACAATGAAAAATTTCAGTGAAAAATCATCAATGCTTATTGTACACGAGATGCATTATAGTAGGATCTGGTAGGATGCGACGGAAGGTGTATAACCTGTTATAACTACTGAAGAACCGAGGCTGTATAGACGGGCCACGGGAAAAACCCAGGGAATCCCCATAATTAAGCCTGACCCAGAACTTAGGCCCGAATATTGTATAAGATACTTTATTAGCAATGTGATATTTTTTTATGCTTATTTTACGAGGGGGGACGGTAAATGTTTATTTACTTGCTTATTCGGGTGGCGCTTATTGCTGCGACAATGGTAATATAACAATCGCAACTAAGACGCCCGTTATAATTACCGACTCGCATATTCATCGCCTAATTTCGACAAAGAACGCGTCTTGAATTAAAACATAGTTCCGCGGTGAGAGACCATTGAAAAAAGAAATTGTAAACAGTTCCATAATCTCGCGACGAAATAATCAAGCATACTAATGATCGATCGATGAAAGTCTCACGAGCACGTCCTTCGTTGCTTCGTTGTCTTCGTCAAGTTGACCAGTTGTATTAATACAATCCCTTTAAATTTATGAATATCCCCGATGTATAGTAAGCGCTCTAAAAAGAGCCGATCATATTAAAAATAATATTTCTACTATTCGATAACCATGTATTGTTTGGCCGTAGCTAAGCTATTCTTCGACGTACCAGCATTTAAGATTCAATACCCCCTATCCCTGTCTCAATTACAAAACCCAATGCAATGTAAATTTCTGAAATCTCGATGAATTAAAATCTAATTATTAATATTAAAATGATAATAATAATTTTCGCAGGCTACTCGCTGACGGACACTCAGGATCTCAGTCCGGAGATGCATCAGCAGCAGAAGCACAAGTTAATACAGCAGCACAACAACAACAATAACAACAACAGTAGTCAGAACAACAACAATCTCATAATCAATAACAACAACAACAACAACAACAACAACAATAATAGCAGCATCAACAACAATACAATAAGCCTGACGGCCTCGTCAGGGCCCCATCAGGAGAGCGTGATGAAGGCCAGGAGTCGGAACGCTGCCAAGAGTCGCCGCGAGAAGGAGAACCAGGAGTTCAACGAGCTCGCAAAGCTACTGCCCCTGCCCGCGCCGGTGACCTCGCAGCTCGACAAGGCGAGCATCATCAGGCTGACAACGAGCTACCTCAAGCTGAGGAATCTCTTTCCCGACGGTGAGTCTCGAGTTTTTTTTTTTTTTTTTTTTTTTTTATAGTTTCGATCCAGGTCCATTGGCAATGGGAATTCACACGCACGCATTTCGTTATAATAATTTAATGCCCTATGATAATTTAGAACAGAAATGAAATTCAGGTGCTGGAAAGTATTTAGCAAACTTGCCCATCTTCAACTTTTCAAGGTAAAAGATTCCAATTCGATGTTTGAACGGAGACAATTCCGGTTAGAGTTTTTCTAGTGAAAAGTATTCAATCTCAAAAGATCGAACTGACACGTATCTTGCCAAGTACAACTGACAATTGCGAAGTGGCACAAAATGCATGTTAACGGGAATCGTCTTTGTTCAATGTCCGAATTGGAATGTTTAAATCATTCGTGTAAAGTAATTGGACCCATTTTCGCCAAAACAAAAACTCAGTTGGAGCTGGGCCCATCTTACATTGGCGCTTGAAGTGACCATGAGTTGAATTTTTTTTTCATTATAATTCGCGCAGCTGCAAAGAATGTTACCCTGTATACATATATATATATATATATATATATATATATATATATATATATATATATATATATTCCAGTGCGACCATAATCGACCGGAGTCGAACGCGTAAAGCGCAATCGTTAGCGAAAATAACACATTGTGCAGAGCACAAAAGGAGGCTAGGGGAAGACGCGGGGACAAAGGAAACTTTGAAAATCCACTCTTACACTCATCCCCCTTTTACACCCTCATCGGGTCGCGCGTCTTGATTTCAGACACGGCGTACCTACCACATGGTGTATATATATATATGTAAGAATCTCGCCGCGCCGCCCCGGGTACTTACTTTGTTAATTCAATTAAGCGGGGAGTGTGCGTGTATATGGGCGGGCGTATCTCGGGCGACGCGGACCGCGCGCGGGCGCAAAAGGCAAATTTTATATCGGATGAGATGGGTGTGATTGCGCACTTAATGCATTGTCACCCCCTCTCCAAGCCAGTAGCGGAAGAGGAGGGAGGACACCCCCCGCCCTTCGTACCATAAGTATCGACTGCTTTGTAAGCAAAGTATGCGAACGTGGGGGGGGGGGGCGGTTGTATATACGTATATACGCGCGTACAACTTGACAATGGTGACGGTACAGACAAGCGCGCGCGGCGCACACAGATATCTATAAATGTGTACCATACGCAGTGCGTATAATCTCTCTCCTGTTCGTCGTGGATGGGGGTGGCGGTGGTTGTTCACCCCCTTGAATTTCGAGGAGACATCGGCGAATTGAATTTCAAGTGTTCGCATCCCTCTACCGCGGGCAGCTCTTTATATTCCCGTTTCCTATATATATATTATAGACGTAGAGGTGCGTGTGCGGTCGGCGACCGCCTGGCAGGAAGAAAATTATACACATTGTGTATATGTAGCATTTTACACAAGCGCGCGGCGATAAAAATTTCCGCCGGAACCACTCGTTGGACTTTGCGTCGAGAGGGTCCTTATATATACATTTTTTGAAGCGGTTGCCTGAAGCGACGAAGTAATGATAAAGATCTGCTGTATGCGTAAATTACGCGACGTGAAATTTTGCATTGGAAAGGTGAGATTTTTCGACTTAAAAATTTATCATCAGGTTAAAAAAATAATTCCCAAGCGTAAATTATTTATCAAATAACCGAATAAACTCGACTAGCTATAAGTTTACTCCGGCGATTAACGCGGCTTCAGCAATTCCTCACTCAATCAGTGACTAAATGTTTTGCGACTACGTAAATGACGAACGGTTGCCGGATCTGAATTATTTTCATCGTCTACAAAACGCCCATTCGATACGAGTCGACGTACTTTCGTCCCGTCCCACATCTCAATCACTCGCACGGCATCGTGGTCGCAAAGTATTTTTTTCTTGCGTCTTCTTCTTTGTTCGCCTATCGGTGCAGAAATTACACGTCGATCGATTAGTATCGCATTGTGCGCAACGCGCCACAAACATTTGTAAAACCAAGCGTCGGCGCACAAAGCTGAGGACGAGCTCGCGTGCCCCGCGCCAAAGTTCGATCGTATCTGTCTTCGATCGATGGCCCATCGCTCTCGGAGCGGCCGATTTGAGATATATTTTTCTCGTCTTCCCGGCTCGTCTCCGTGTATACAATAAAAATCACGGCGGACTCGTCTAACGCAAGTTTTTGTCACCTGTGAATACCCACAAATGCCGTCAATGCGTGTGCGTGTGTGTGTGTATGTTGCATTTTAGGGTAACGCGACCCGTCGCGTTATGTCAATCGCCTATTATAAGACGTCAATCCGTCCTCTCAGATTCATGGACTAATCTCGCTGCGAAGATCGTCGGCCTCGAAACTTCGATTTAAATTCGAGAGCACCTCGCGCACTCGATATATATAGATACTATATATGCTCTATTCTCCATCCTTCGGATGATTTGAATTCGGAATGGCATATTTCCCGGCAACTATTCTATCTCCATCGGTCCGCGTTGTCTGTTATAATGCGGGTCCCAGGTACTGGGCGCGGGCTCTGCATCGCCCGGAATTCATCTATAATTATGTATATAAAAATTCCTTTCCCCGCCCGGCATTGTTGTACATCCTTAGATTTCTGCCATATATACATATTATATATGTATACAATTCCGATAGGATTTAAAGATATTCGAGAAACTGTTCTTCCGAAATATCCCATATACGCAGTGGCAGCGATTTACGAAATCCCAAATATAATAACCGACGAATATCAAACTTCGCTCTCTCTCTCTCTCTCTCTATATATATCTCTTTCTATGTATTATGTACATATATTCGATTTTCACCAGTTTCGTACTCTCATATTATTTCTATTATATGCATAAATCGGCGATTTTCGCCAAAGAAAACGGTCTGTTATTTAATATTATACTTGCTCAATATAACGCATAAATATTAATTACGTTAATTTACAAGCATGCGCAACGAAAAAAGAAATATATATCTATATATAAATATTTCCATACAACTAAGGAATTCGTTGCGCACGAGGCGTACTTGGCTTGCACCTGAAATACACGTCTAAGTCACCAGAGAGCAGAGAAGCGAGGCGGAACGGGAGGTCGGTGCAAAAGACTTCCACTCGCGCGCGCGGAAAATTTCGCGGGGGAAATTAATGCGCGGCCACGCGACGCCCTCGCAGACGCGTCGACGTGGACGTCGAGTGCGAAACATTATCATATCTTCGTGTATATATAATACACCTATACGTTGCGTGCGGGCGAAGAAGCTGTTGCAGCTGATGAGATAATGCCGATTCGAGACCCTTGACCCTTGAACGTGTATACATATGTATTATAAATACAGTGGCGGTTTTCAAGATGAAACGTGCGTGGAACAGCGCATAAATGAATTTATATATATATATATATATATATATATATATATATATATATATATATAACATTCTTCACCAGGGATCCTTTATTCAGGATAAGGATTCAATAGATTCTCTGTTGCGGAAACTTCTCACCATGCGGAATATACGCTCGAATAATTATAGGTCTATAACAAATACGTAGTTAATATAACTTGTCGCATTTTTAATTAAACTAATGTTAGAATCAATCGAAGTTGGATTATAATGATTTATACTTAAAATCAATGCTCGTTGTCCAGAAGCATAAACGAACATTATGTAGATGTATACAACGATATATTACAGATATAAATTCTCACAATTAGGAAAACTGCACCGATTCCCAATAAAATCAAAAGCGAAAATATATCATATTTATACGCATATAATATATTTAGGAAATTCATTTCCAGGCCTTGGCGACACGTGGGGCGCGGCACCGCCGTTGAATCATCCAGGCGAGGCGACGATCAAGGAACTCGGCTTCCACTTGTTACAAGTGAGTTATGCAAAATTGATTTGTGTTTTTTCCCGTCTCCAACTTTATTCCGATCTGTCCCGAACTGATATATAATATTACAAACGCATGTTTGATATATATATAAATATATAGCGACAATATATAAATATGGATTTTTATCTTGTCTTCCCTATAGACACTCGATGGTTTCATCTTCGTCGTGGCGCCCGACGGCAAAATCATGTACATCAGCGAAACAGCCAGCGCGCACTTGGGACTCTCGCAGGTATGAGCGACTCGAATTAATTAACTTTATGCACGAGTAAATCCAATTT
Source organism: Sycobia sp. Sy_11 (assembly GCA_018907035.1). Lineage (NCBI taxonomy): Eukaryota > Metazoa > Arthropoda > Insecta > Hymenoptera > Epichrysomallidae > Sycobia > Sycobia sp. Sy_11. The sequence goes on from JACCIC010000107.1 coordinate 837,251, forward strand.
TGCGTAATGCGAACGGTTATAAAAAAAAAATAAAAAAAAAAAACGGAAAAAGAACAATTCTTGAACGAAACATCAAAAAAAAAAATTTCTGGCTTTTCAATCAACTCAAACCCGCATTACATTCCAGATCGAGCTCACCGGCAACAGCATCTTCGAATACATCCACCAGTACGATCACGACGAGATGAACTCGGTGCTGAACGGCTCTTATCTGCCGGGCGGCCAGCTGCCGGCCCCGAACGCCCAGGGCGACATCGAGATCGAGCGGGCCTTCTTCCTCAGGATGAAGTGTGTGCTGGCCAAGAGGAATGCGGGCCTCACGTCGTCCGGCTTCAAGGTATGCAAATAAATCATCATATAGATGGTCGTTTTTTTTCCCTATGTTTCGGCTACCATTTACACAGGGCATCACACGTGGGCGCGAATGACTTTATCATCACGCGGAAAAGTATACGGACTGTTTTGACGGATATGATGATTGCGACGAATTTATGTAACTTCATAATTGTATGTAAATATATCGTGATGGCGAAGCGTGAACACCTCGCGTGTAAAGTAGTGTTATGGACTTTGCAGAAGGATATGATAAGTTTTGAAAGTATACTTGAGAAAGCTTACAGGAAATTAGCAATGATTCATATAGGTTTTAGAACAACCATCAAGCCCAAATTTAGTTGCTTCTCGGTTAGATTATATAGAAATTAATGTTACAATTGAGGTTAAATTTTATATTGATATTTGCCCTATTAAAAATTCACGCGGAATCCATCAGTAGGAATTAAATTGAAATCATGGCTTTTCATAGATTTCATTCGATTTTTCTACCCACTAATCAACGTACGGACTCTATTTCTAAATTTTTATACGGATTTACTCAAATTTCAATGTGACAATAAAGGTTCCTTGGAATTTCATATAATTTCCACTTGACTCCACGTCGATTTGTTGACTATAAGATTCTTCAACTTGAAATACAGATATTGAATATAATCGGCATGTAGATTGGAATATTGCACACAAAATCGCAACAAATCCCAACTATGACATTATTATTGCAAATTCATTTAATCTTCGATCAAAATCTGAAAACATAATCGCCCATAATTAGAATACTCTTACCGCGATTCCCGCTACTACAATTACGTTATAATATTGTCTATTGCCTCTCTAAATATCGCGAACCAATGGCGAAACGGTAGGCAACCTCGCCGAAACAAAGAGCACAGATCCAAGGATCAAGCTTCCTTCATATAAAGGATATATAAATAATAGTTTATGTATATAATACCATAGGACGCATAACCACGAAGATTAGCCACCGTATACATACGGTACATATCGGCGGATATCGTAGAGACGAATAAAAATCCGCGCGCGGGAGTGGGAAGAGGATGTAAGATAAGGATAGAGGACGGATGCTAGCTCGTATATAATAAGCAGGGCTCGCATTGTGCGGGTCACGCGCGACGCGCCACCGTCGATCTATACGGCACACAGGTATATAGCATGGACTATGGTCTGCTGTCGGTGTACGGTCTGCTACGGTTATGTTCGTTTACTCGGTCGTTTGCTCATTTTTCTTTTCCCACTCCACCCCGTCCTTTGTACGCGCGCGATCCCTTCGACTTTATCGTCCAATTAAACGATTATGCCCGACCGTAGACGCGGATTTGCGCTCGAAACTCGACGTTTTTCGTTTTCGTTGTCGTAGTTGTTGCCAGAGGGTATACGTGGCATAAGTCAGTGCCAAGAACATCGGCGCATATCCGTATGGAATTCGTCATGAGTCCATCGCGACATCGCCGTCCCTTGCACACGATAATATATCTAAAATTTCGAATCAGTGACTAATCCGCTGATGTCGAGATACTCGTATACCTATACCTAAATGCCTCGCCTAGGTCCTTAGTCAGGTGTCAATAAAAAAATTCATTTTCCGAGGCAGCTCTGTGCATCGTCTTTCCAACCAAACAAATCACGATTTCAATCTCGATTCTGTGGTCTCGCCATCGATCGTAAAAATTACTCAACAACCAGAAAATTGACGTCAAAGGAAGAACCAAAAAAAAAACAAAAAAAAAACAAAGGAGAATAGAAAGACCGCGCCCCGAGCCCCATGAGCCTCGCATCGGCTTCTATATTGTCGAGCGCTCGCGCGTCCTCAAGCCCCGTCTGCAATTCGTCCTCCCCCCACTTGACTCTGTCTGTCTGTCTCTCTCTCTCTCTCTCTCTCTCTCTCTCTGTCTCCGAGCGTGCGTACGCAGCAAAGGGATGAAAGGGCGCGTTGCCCTCGGGAGGAGGCTGCAGGGACGCGAGATCGATCCTCCCTGTGCGTCGCTTCCATTCCTCTCTGTCTAACTTTCTCGCCCCCCTTCTCTCTCTCTACCTGTCACTCTCTCTCTCTCTCTCTCTTCCTCTCTCCAGCGCGCGACAAATTGAGCGAGAGAAAAGCCCTAAAACGGCTGGGTTGGGGGAGTCTCTCATCATTGACGACGCGCCCGGCGGCTAAGTCGACGCTCGACGACCCGCCGTCGCGCGGTTGGCGAGAAAAAGCGAGGGACTCTGTAATACTTGGCGAGGGTTCCGGAGCGGTTTAGGAGGCATTGTTGCGACGACGACGATGGCGCTCCGTGTCGCGAAGAGGGGCCAAGGGCGATGGGGGGGGGGGCGATGGCTTTTGGTAAACACCGTGAAATCGGTGGAGTTGGGCCGTTGAAATTTGTGGCGTGCGCTCGATTGAGAGGCGTCGACCATACTATTATGTATGCATAGACGTTTGGAGGCTTTCGAGGGTATTTTCTATTATACCTACAATTATATGGGCAATCTATTCTCAAAGGGAAGATATTTATGTAGTGAAAAATACTTTTGTTTTTTCATTCTCGATCGTTGACTTTTTAATAGGAGATTAATAAAATAAAAAATAAATAAACTGTAGAATGCCATTAAAACGAAAGATTAAAAATAATTTTATTATTACTGTACTGTACTTTTATTATGAAACTAAATTAATTATTTCAGATTCTTATTTAAAAAAAAATAAAAAATCCTTGCCTGTATTAGAAAGATATACCCATTCCATCAATCTTAATCTTTGAAATAACAAAATATTCAACACACACACACACACACACCACACACACACACACACACACACACACACACACACAATATCCCGATCGATTGTCAGAAAATGTGGTGGGCGCGAGCGAAAAATCAATTCTCATAAGTCCTAACACCCCGTGGGTCGTAAAATTCGGATAAAGAGACAGAAGGTCGGTTGGAACGGGACCTGGGGGTAGGGGATGAGAGTTATTACACAATCGGGATGTATGCCAAGAGATCTTTTAGTAGTGGCGTTCTCGATTACATTATTGCCCTTTTTTCCCTGTCCGCGGTATAATCGCGGACATATATAATATATATAATTTATTATATTATATATACATATATACATACATATATATATATATATATATATATATGTATATATATATGTATATATGTATATATGTATATATATGTATATATAATTTATACAAATAAAAGCATATACTGCATTATGTAAATATAGCATCTACTATATCGATCATTGGGGTGCGAAAATTACAATTTTTTTGGATTAATTTAGATTACGTTTCTAATCAACAGAACATTTTCAACAGAATTAGAATTCTGCATTAAATTTTTCCCTTTATTTTGCTGCAAATCTAAAAATGTCGGTATCCTTAGCAATTTTAGTTGGGAAGAAAAATAAACACGCTTGTCGAGTAGGTCGACAATTATAATTACGTTTGGGCTGCGCATAAAATTCAAATTTGAAAAAATGTTTCCAGCGAGTTTTAAAGAGGAGGCCTTGTTCCATATATAAATTTTGTACCCTTAACAAGTACCGTCGCAAACTCATCAATATCTACTTCGTATGCTTCCTCTCTCTCTCTCTCTCTATATATATATATATATATATATATATATATATATATATACTATGCTCTGTGAAAAGGATTACTCATCCGAACTTCAATAGCTGATGTATGAAAAAAAAGAAAGGAAACCTCTTGTGCTCAATGACTTGCGCGCGTATGACTCTCATGTTCCACGTCCTTGGCTGCATTAGGAAGCTCACATACACACACAGATCATTTAAATGAGGGCAATTCTCAGGCGTGTGCATTTTTTCCTCAGTTATCATACTTATTACTTATGTATATACAGATGACTAATTAAGGTTTTTTTTTTTGTTAATGCATTAATGTAATTTAAAATATGGCGTATTCCGCAATGTCATAGAGTTTGCAGAATCAATGTATTTTTATCAAAATGCAAATTATTGAATTCAACGTGTACTATATGCTTTAGTTATACCATTTCTCTTTGTGCGCACATTTTTCAATATTACAATTATTATTGTTATATTTAACATTTTCTTACATTATATGCGCATTTTTTCATTATTGTTTATTATTATTATTATTATTATTATTTTTTGTATGTACAATAATTTGTACTCAGTTTCGAAATAACAAGTTCAAAGGAGGCTCCTCGTGTATGCATTTCTTCGGCCCGCTCCACATATATTACACCCATCTTACCAGTGATACTGTTTGAAATTCAGGCTTTTTACACGCGCGCGAGAGACACGGCGCGATCGAATCCCTCCCCATCCGAGAATTCGCCGTATGCTTATATAGATATTTACACGCATATATGCATATTTAAGGCTCGCTCCCACTCGCGCGCCTAACGAGCACTTCTCCTCCCGCTCCATATGTATATATATATATATATTGCATATTCCGCGGCAGCGCGAAAAGCAAATTCTAATTGCCAATGAGGTCGCCGCCGTATGCCATATCCACTTCCCTGCATTCTCCGCGACGCGTGCCTGCATGCAAGCAAGCGTGTAACGCCGCGCCGACTCTCTCTCTCTCTCTCTCTCTCGCTCTGCATCCCTATCCCTTTCGCATACGATTTGCCTCGCTAATTCCGCGAACGAGACGCGGGGCAATAGGGAGGTGGAGGATGTCGTCGCCGATGCAACGTGCAATATGCACCAAGTCTGATGTATAGATATGCATATGCGCGTGGTGGAGGCGGAAACGACGCCCATTCTACGCATGTCAGACTCTCGCTCTTTAATTGGACCTATCTTGCTCATCCAGACCCACCCACGCCCCCGCCCTCCCCCCCCATCACTCACTCTCTTTGTCCGTGTTTTGTCCCCGTACAGTGCGGCGCGTCGGGACGGCTTCGTCCCAAAGCCGATGCGCGCGTCGCGCGTTACGTGCACGCATTGCGACGGACGAATTTGGCGCGTATAAAGCGGGAGAAGTGGCGGAATTTTTACGCGCCCGACACGGGGGGTCTTGTATTATGTATACGTGAAGGCGCGCGCGCGCGCGTCTTCGGAGTTTGTTAATTTCGCGGCTGATCGGGGCTCTTTCCTTTTGCTCGCCCGTCAATTGCGCACGTTTTGCATAATTTCACGATTTTTTTTCCCGCGCGACATTTTACATATTTGGTTCTTTTTTTTTTTGTTATTGTATCTGATCTTTTCAAAATACTTTATATTAATTTTAGACAATAAATAGATATATTTAAGATTATAACTTATACATGTTTTATATATAGCAGATATGTAGATGTATGCAAGATTACTTTTAATTATACAAAATTTGTTATAGGTCAAGGTGACACTTTGGCTATTTTTATCTTTCGAATCATACATTAGAATACGAACAGTCCCGCGATTTAATTTGAAACATGGAAAAAAAGTCGATGCGCTCAGTTATATATATATTGCATACACACGTACATACGTACACAACGCTTTGCCATCTGCAAAAAACTCGCGCCAGCGAAACTTATTATATCCGTCAACAGTCGTTCGTCCCGATAAAAAACAAAACAACAAAAACTGCACTTACGAAGGAACATAATACCGCTATAATTGTCGCGTGGCTATATGTGTATATCTATATATCCCATACCTATATAACCTACAACAGATCCCGTATCACGAAACAAAACCCATTACAATGTCCATACCTATATGTCTATACGATAATGTCTATTTAACCCCCCTCTCTCTCTTTACGCAATAATAGGTGATCCACTGCTCGGGCCACCTGAAGCTGAAGCACGTGGCGCTGCCGGGCGCGGCGGACGGGTCGGGCGGCGGCCACAGCCCGGCGGGCGGCGGCGGCGGCGGCGGCGGCGGCGGCTACGAACTGCGCAACGTCGGCCTCGTCGTCATCGGCCACTCGCTGCCACCGTGCGCCAACACGGAAATCAAGCTGCATCACAACATGTTCATGTTCCGGGCGTCCCTCGATCTCAAGCTGATATTCCTGGACGCCAGGTAAGGGATAATTGCTTGCGCGATACAATGCGTTCGAGTACGATGATCGAATGATTTTAAAAAGGATAGAACTGTGAAAATATTTTATTGAAGAAGCGAAATTATTCCAATGCTCGATTAGTAACGAGCGTATGCAACGAGTCGTTAGAGAGGTCCTAGAAATTTTTGATTTATAGCAATGCGAATTGTCGAAGTGCATAATTTAATACACGTCACATTTCGTATTACGAGTTATTGTTAGCCGGATATTTATATATATATATATATATATATATATATATATATATATATATATATATATATATATATAGGCACTGGAGCCGAGTTCGATGACCGTGTCTTTTGGTTCATTCGCACCTCTTACGCGGCACGGGTATATAATTACATATGTATTTTATAAACAAAAGTTGCGAAATTCGCTCTTGTATATACAATAAACAGTACCGTCGGTGCGAGACACGCGAATAATATATGTGAGTCTCTCTCTCTCTCTCTCTCTCTCTCTCTCTCTCTGCCTCTCTCGATTAATTGCGCCGCTCGTTATAGTAGCGCGAGACGCGAAACGGAAGAAGAGCGTGTCAACGAACGGCTCCTTTGAATCATAAACAACAACAAAAAAATTCGTACATAAACCTCATATGTAGCTTGCGAGGAGCGTGGGACGAGTGCAATAGTCTTTTTATTATTTTTTTTTTTATTTTAATTACTGCGGAAACCTGAAAGCTTTCGGCAGATTCAGAGGGACCTTTCGTTCTGACGTTCGATCGTTCTTTATTAATTGATTTTTTCAAATTCAAATTTCAATCGATACTCCGATGATACGTGTATACGCATTATCTCATACATTGTAGTTAAATATAACGTATAAAAAATAAAATATCAAATTTTGTCCTTGCAGCATTCCGCAGCTGACTGGTTACGAGCCTCACGAACTCATAGACAAAACGCTTTATCATTACGTCCACGTTTGCGACGCGGTGCATTTGCAGCAAGCTCATCAAATCTGTAAGTATATTTATAAATATAATGAAAGAAAAAAAAAACAAAAAAAATTATCTCGCGCTCCATAGAAATTCTGTATGGAATTCGTCATTCTATTGTATAAAACGCAGGGCCAAAATAATATAATAATTCTTGATTTACGTACACATTGGATGTCAGTGCGTTCGTATTGATTTGACAAGGGACAGCGAATTAAGAGTCGCGGTGCCACCCCATTCCAATGAGAGAATATTTCGCTAAATATGTTCATGAATATGAGTCGCACGATTCTTGATTGGAAAATTTAGTATTTGGGGATATCGAGGATGCTTTCTTGAATAGAGTCGTGCTTAAATTATATAGGACAATAAAGTTGACAATTACGACTCACTAAGCACTGGTTTTTTTATGAAAGAAGTGGGGCTTAACAATATTAATATATTCCTTTGCTATAGCGACCGCGATGATTAATGTATAAAAATATTATTATTATTATTGTTGTTGTTGTTGTTGTTGTTGTTGTTGTTGTTCTTGTTGTATAAATTTACCGAATACATCATGGCTTTCTGGTATCTGATAATCTTTCCATTTCAAATGGAAACAATAGTAGAAAAAAAGGCGAAAAAATATATATAAGAGGGTTCAGAAAGCAAATCGTTTTTTCTCCTTTTCTTACGCGAGAAAAGCTCCAACCATCTCCAAGCGGATACATCTTTACATTTATATATATATATATATATATATATATATATATATATATATATATATATATACATATATATATAGCGTCTATATACGTAAGCCGCGTATACTATCACGCCTACATGTGCGTCAGTATGTATGTATTATACACGTACAATAATGTCGCGGGAGCGGGCGCCTCCCTTTGATACTAGAGCGCGCGCTCGTGAAACTGCGCGGCCGCAAGTCTGTTCAAACAATGATAGCGCAGTAACAGCCTCCCGTTTCTCTTACTCACTTCCACATTGCTCCTCCCCATCCACTTATCCCTATTTCCTCCCCATATATATATATATATATATATATATATATATATATATATATATATATATATATAGATTTCTCTCTTCTCTCTCTCTCTCTCTCTCTCGCAAGAGGTACGCCTGGGTCTTTCCGCTCTTCTCTTTCTTCGACGCATACAGAGGGATACATACACAATACACATATACACATCAAACACATGCACTTTTGCATGTTTCATTCTGTACTTCCGAATATATTCGTTCTCCCTTTCTCTCTGCTTTGAATTCGCGCTTTTCTGCCCTTTATCCTCTATATATATATAGCGCCCTTACATTAATTGCACCCAATTTTTCTCACGTTACCGAGCTTTTTATCTTTACTTTTATGTTTTTTTTTCTCTTTTTGTTGTCTTTCTTTCCTTTCTGCTGCGCAATTTTCGTCTTCTGTCTTGTAATATACATGTATGCTGTGTATGTGTATGTATGTATGTATGTATGTATGTATATGTATACTATATATATATATATATATATATATAGAGGAGGCGCGAACCTTCGGGAAACCCAGGGCGGTCTTTGAATCTGAACAGCGTTCGTAGAATGTCTTGTAATTAAAAATATATATATATATTAACAAAGCTCTTCGCCCAATCTTATTATACGAGCGCTTATCGTGTACCGCCCCTGATACTTTCGAGCCGCAGGCTCCCGTGCCCGCTACGCCGTTCCAATCGATCTCTCGAATTCTGTCTCCCGCGCACTCGCCTCCCTGTCTCTAGCGCGCGCGCGCGCTTGCCTCGCCGAGCATTGTTCATACACGTAGATAGGTATATACGTGATATAAATAATCAATAACGCGCGACATTGACGCCGTACGGTATAGACAGGCGCACGTTGTTATTCGAGGTACAGATTAGTTATTTTATTATGCATTTAATGTAATATATATGCGATATGCGTCGTGGTGGACGGGAGGGGAGGGGTGTCGCGAAATTGTTTTAAACCTGTGTAGGTCATCGACGACTAAGTTGATAGAGTGCAAAGGTAATATTGAAGCCTATACACGTACACGTATGTAATATAAAATTTTTTTCCCATTAAAACATTCGCAATGTTACAAGCTCGAATCTCGGAACCTCGGCGCATTGCAGGCCGACGAAGCTACATTCTTTGGAAGCGGCTGTAGCGCGCGCACGGACGCTGTTAGCGAGTAATACAAGTACGAGTACGACCTGGAGAACCTCGGCCGTTCTTAAACGCGAACGTTAAAAGTATATACGCCAATTATATATTAAGTGTGTGTGTGTGTGTGTGTGTGTGTGTTATGCGCGCGCGTGGGTGTGGCGCAAGGCTCGAAAGCATTAAGTGCCGCGATGCGACACGTATACGAAACTTCTTGCGCGCTTGTGTGTAAGGGCTCTCTCTCTCTCTCTCTCTTTCGTCTGCCTCGCGCATTCTACCCTCTTACCCTTTTTTCAACTTTTGCTTCATTTTTGTCCCACTCGAAAATGAGAAAAGAAGAAAAGGAGGCCGCGCAAGAGAGAGACAGAGAGAGAGAGAAAGCGCGAATGAGAAACTAAGTAGTAAAAAAAGAAGCGCAGCGGCTAAAAAAAGAAAGTGGCTGATTCTTTCCTCTCTTCTCTCTCCTCTCTCTCTCTCTCTCTCTCTCTCTCACTCTATCTACCTCTCCTTCTACACCTCACTCTTTCATTCCCTCATTTTCTTTCGTATGCCATGCCCTGCCGACGGAAGATCAAAGGCTCGCTCAGTGTTATTTCGCGTCACTTTAGGTTCCAACTTCGAACTCTCTCTCTCTCTCTCTCTCTCTCTCTCTCTCTCCTTGAAAATGCAGCGTCAGCTGTATGCATAAAATGTGCAAAAATATACACGGCCCTTTCATAAGCTATATAGCGTACTCTTCGACGCCACTTTGCGTAGGTGTATATATATATGTAAGGAAGATGTAAGATTGCATGTCGTACGCGCGTGTGCATGTATATGTGGGTGTCGTCACGGTCCAAAGATGCCACAAAGGCGACCAGGCGTTTTATTAAAAGCGACGCGGGATAAAACTAGACATCTCGGGGTATTTCGTGTCTCAACTTATCTTAGCGAAGGATTCGACGGAAAAGAAAAATAAGGATTTAGGACGTGCGTAATATATTTTACGCGTATATTATTTCGTATATTTACAGGGATTTAACGACAGCATACCAACTTTGATTAATTAAATATTAAATAAAAGGAATAAATATTTATTTTAACTTTTGCTATTCTCGAATCTATTAAAATATAATCGAAACTTCCAATAATGTAGATGTAAAACAGATAATGCCAACGTACTGACATCTTCACTTGAAAAATATACGTAGAACCGCATCAACCTTGTAAATTAAAACACACGAATATTTGCCGAAGCCTTAAAGCAAGAGAAACAAAAACATCGTTCACTCCATAATCCTATTTTCCACCCTCTTTGATTCCAGTGTTGTGCAAGGGTCAGGTGACGACGCGCTACTACAGATTCTTAACCCGCACCGGCGGCTGGGTCTGGATGCAGTCGTACGCGACCATCGTCCACAACTCGCGCAGCTCCCGGCCCCACTGCATCGTATCCGTTAACTACGTCATCTCCGAGATCGAGGGCAAGGACCTCGTGCTCAGCTGCGACCAGAAGGCTTCGACGGCCGCGACCCCGGGCAATCCGCCCAGCACGCCCCTGCCCAAGACGACGCCCCTGTCGACCGGCAGCGGTAGCGTGGCCGAGCTCCAGGACGCCAAGCCCCAGCAGCCACCGCAGCCCCAGCAGCCCCAGCAATCCCAGCAGCAGCAGCAGCAGCAGCACGAAGGCCCTACGTCGCCGTACAGAACGAGAACGACCACGGAGACGACCGTCGACTCCGAATACACCGACAGCTCGGGCTACGTCAGCTCGGAATACATGCCGAGCCAGTACAGCATCCAGTCCGTACCTCAGGGCTATCAACCGACCGGAACGCCGTCCCACGAGGATGCCAGCTACTACTCGCCGGAAATGTTCTACCAATATCCTGGTACGTATATTTATAAATGCCCATATCCTTACGTTCTGTGTCAAAATATTCGCTCATTCTATAGAGATTTCACTAGAATACCGTGAAAAACAGCTTAGACGTTGTCTTTAACGTATCTCCATTCTTGTTATTGCAGCGACTCCACACGACCACCTCGCAGCGATTCAGCAACAGCAGCAGCAGCAACAGGCGCCACCGCCACCCCAGCAGCACCACCTGATGCACCACGTCCCGAGCCCGATGGCGGCGACCCTCCAGCACAGTCCCCAGAGCCAGCAGCAGCGCAGGCCGTACTCCGCGTCCTCCAGCTCCTGCGGCAGCTCCGACGCCTCGGAAAGCCACCTCGCCAGTCCCCTCGGCGCCGGTGGCCACGTACTCGAGGCCGCCACCCGCAGCCTCGTCGGCAACGGTTTCGGCGCCTACCCCCACGCGCCGCCACCGCCGCCGCCGCCGCCGCAGCCACATCATCAACAGCAGCAGCAGCAGCAGCAGCAACAACAGCATCATCTCCTCGACTCGCCGCCCAGCGTAGCCAGCATAGACGCCAGCGCCGCCATGTTCCCCAATTGCGGTTTCAACGGCTTCGTGAACGGTTACGCGACGAACGCCGGGCCGACGACGCCCAACGGTGCCCTCCTGCCCGGCCACCACGAGCAGGCGTACACCTCGCCCCACCACCACCTCGTCCACGAGAACGCGAGGCATCCCCAGCATCAGCATCAGAATCATAGTCCCAACGATCACCACCACAACAATCACCATCAGCACCAACAACACCAACACCAACACCAACACCAACACCTCCACCACCACCACCATCATCCCCATCTACAAGTGGACGCCGGCGTTGGGGTCGGCGTCGAGCACCACCTCGACCTGCCCATCTACGCGAGCGCCCAGCAGTACAGCCCGAGCTCCGTTCAGCCGCACCATCAGTTCGTCCACTGACAGCAGGCCATCGGCTACTGCTGCCACGAGCTAGCGCATCAGGCGTCGTCGTCGTCTTCGTCTTCGTCGTCGTCGTCCTCATCCTCGTCCTCGTCTTCGTCCTCGTCCTCGTCCTCGTCCTCGTCCTCGTCGCTGTCGCCGCCACCGCCCGAGATACTGTCCGACGAAGGCGTCCTCAAGCGGCTCAGGGTATTCTGAACCTTGCTAATCGTTCCGAGCTCGGCCACGCGCCGATCTCGGCCGGGAGGACGTACCGCCGTGGCGCGCGAATCACGGTGCAGTCACGAATCGGGTGTAAATTATTTGCGGAACGTACTTTCTTCTTTTATTTTTTTTCTTGATTTGTTCGTTTGTTTTTTGTACGCGATTGATCGCGCGATTCTACCGAATTGAGTTGAAAAATGTGTAAATATTGTTGAACCGATGTACATATTTATAATGTATTTAAGAAATTGCAATAAGCATTTATGTAGGTATTAATAATTTATATGCGCTGCCTATGTACAGGGTGCGTGCCGAGGAAAATAGATCGCATTATATTATGATACCGGTAGAGCAGGAAAAGCTGAATTGTCACGCGCGAGGATTTCTCATCGTGCCTGGTACACAGTTCAATGTAGTCAAATCGCTTGGCTTATTAAGTTATGCGTAATGCCGTTAATACGCGTATATGAATCGGCGGAACTTTAATTTAACGATAACGGAAAAACTGCATATGCCTGATCAGAAAACCTTGCATACGGTTTATTTCAGCTTTTTCTGCTCTCTACAAATATTATGACCTATTCCCTCAGGGGCATTCTGTATGGGTATTTAAATGGACATTTTCACAATGGACATTTTATCCAAGTCATTTTTACCACAAAAATCCAAATATTAATAATGTATAAATGATAATGTTTTAGTATTAATAATAGATACAAAGTTTGAATAAAATTATAAATTATAGATTTTTAATTTTATTAAATGTACAATTATTACCGTTTTTTACATTTTTAACGAATAAAATATTATTTTTACATAATAATCTACATTTCATCATTATCACTTACAATATTAACCAACATATCAGCATTCATTTAAAATTTAATCAAGTATCGCAAATGCTTATTTGGTATTTCAATACTTGTTTTTTTTTTCAACTAAATAACTATATACTATAATTTTTTGTACTATAAACTAGGTATCTGCTCTTGTTCTTTATTATTGTCTTTCTTTTCCTTTTCTTCGTTAAGTCCTGGCCAGGCTTATGATAAGGGTCTTCGTTTCCGTAAAGAATTTTAATAAAAATAATTTAACGGAACAAAAGTAAAAAATATCTTATCTTCGATTTTTACAAATTTCCTCTTCAAATAGTACAAATTCTTTCGCAATAATCTAATACTTTTGGGATTGTGCTTTTTATGATTTCATAAATGGTAAGTTTTTGTTTGTTTCTATTTTTTAAAAATCTACAATAAAGTAATGAAGTTTAACCAGCTTATTGTCGACAAGTTGTTCGTAATAATTATGAAAACTTATTATGTTTTTATAATATAATATATTTTGCACTACTTGAGACTCTGTATTTATTCTGTAAATCACCACTGTCGGTTCCTTCAAAATAGTTAATAATTGGAACTTTTCTTTTACCAATTTACTTGTCAGAATTCCACAGTATCGTAATGCATAAATATCGATTAAATCCATAAAAGAGTTTGTTCAAAATTGTTTACTGTGCATTATACACACGTGAGTCTACTCAGATCATTCGGATATTTTATTTCTAGTATATGAATATATAGAATCAGATCATACTGTCCAATTTTCTAATACATAATTTTTCAAAACTTTACTTAACATAGAAACACAATATATGTATAAAATCGAATTTTCAGATTCTTTTCCTTTGCAATACCCTCTGTCGTCAAAAAGGTCGAAATGAACGTTCTATTAAAGAAAGTTATTTAATTTTAGTAAGAATCTCACTTACGCAAACAGAATCAATCGATTTTCAATACCTCGTCGTTATCTCCATCATTTGATGAACTTCATCAGAAACAGAGCGATAGTTGGGCGTTAAACAGTCAGTTTCATATCAAACGTACATATAATTTTCGAAGAGAAAAGCTGTTCTAATTCCAAAAAGGAAAAGTTCTGTTCGCAGCTTCAACGGCCTGCAAATTCGTTTAGACGGCAAGGCTGACTAACTTTTCTGAAGTGAAATAATATATGAATACCACGTAATTCGAGAACAAAAAATCAGTTTAGAATTCCATTGTATTGTATTGTACATGGGGAAGTGAACTCTACTATCTATACGTAAGGGAACATTGCATAAATTTTTATTCACGTTGCTTTCAACAGTAATTCGACAATAAACGAAACAATAATTGCTGACGCTTTTCCAGCAAACCGCAAACAAAACAGTTATTGCCGCGTAAAACCGTTCTTAAGGAGGTATTCCATTCAGTATAATATGAATATGGTTAACGAGTACTGTCGCATAAACATATCTGTCCTGAGATTTCAAGCAAATGAAACGTATAGTATTTCATGAATTCGAAGCATCATTGGCTAAAAATTTTTTCGTATAGTATCTCAAAATTTGTAGACAAATGAAACTAAATATCTCGAATTACCTCCGACCTAAGCCCTTGCAAGTTTATTAGGACATATCGCTAACATTTTCAAGATCTGGTAATTTTAATTTTTTTATTTTTTTTATTTTTTTTTTTTTTAATGAAAAATTTCTAATTTTGATGCTGAATTCGAGTAACAAATGATATTGAAATGGAAAAAGTTCTAGTGCAGTTCTGCCCACATATTCATATGATTTCCTAATTATTTTGTACAATTTCATCCGAATTCACATAGACAGAGATTCAATATATAATTATTAATTGTTTTCCTACTATTTTATCAATCAAGTTATCAATTTTGTTTTCAATATATATTTATGAATTTTCAAAATTTGTAAAAATCTATATGCTTACAATGTATGTACATTTTAGAAATAGAATAATCCGTAAATAAATTAGAAAATTTATATTTTTTAGCTTCATCTGGTAGAATCGCGTAAAAAACACGTTGTATAAAGACGCGATTCATGGCGCGGCATTCTACTTGATTTTGAGTCCGATTATTCGCGTAAGCATTTTAAATAGGACGTTGTTCAAAATGCCGAGTAATAATAATTCTTCGGATTGGGACAGATAATAATTCTTTGATCAACAAATTACTCATTCGAATCTTACAGTCGATCGCAATTGGCTCACTTTCCAGTCTATTATTATATCTTGCGATCTGTAACAAAGTAACGTACGAGATGTCGTAAAGACTTGTAATTTCTAATAGGGAAATCCTATCTCGTTTGTTGGTCGAATAGCAAGTGTTTTATAAAACACTGTGGCAAGTTTGCAGGATTAGCCTTGAAACTTCCGGGATTTAGAATGTTAATGAGAGGATATCGATTGTGATTCGCGGAGTGTGAATTTGTATTATAGAAGCAATTTGAATAGTAGAATAGAGGAGGAATATTTTTATTAGTTCTTTTTTATCTGACTAGGATAGTATGCGAAATTCAGTTACCTTGATCTTGTCATATAAATAGTTGTTTTCTGTAATAATTTAGTCAAACGTTCAAAATTTCCTTAGTTATTATGTTAGGATTGTTTTTAATTACATCATAGTTATATATTTTTCCCAATAGCACGTATATACCAATTTTTATGACTTCAATCCATGTTTTATGCCTTACTATTACTTCATAGAATTACTTTCATATCAATATATACAGAGATCAGGATATAATTAAGACATTCTAATTAATTAAGGTTAGTTTGCTGTGATAATCAGCTGACTACGTGTCCAGGCGCCATTTTCATAGAAGAGAGCAAATAATGAGATCAGAGATTTTTTTTTAGTAATGTTCAATAATTATATCATACTTTATATGATACAATAAGAATTTCAAGAAGATGTAATTATGAATTAATCAAAATAATACGCGCGCTGGTCGCGACGATCAAAATTGCGAACGAACGTGGTAAAAAGGTTCAATATGAAATTCGAAAACTCTGCGTTTCAAACAGGCAAAATAACGATTTTAACTCGATTTTATGGCGTTTGTGTGATTAACGATAATTTTCATTATCATCAAAATATATATATAAGGCGATTTTTAGAGACTGTAAATATTTGAGAAATTAACAAATTCGAAAGTTTTTTTAATTATTATATAGATTTTTTCAATAATGTAAATAGTGTTTGACCATACGTAGTTTTAATCTTTAGAAGACAATACATATATATATACATATATATATATATATATATATATATATATATATATATATATATATATATATATATAGTTCTTGTAAATATTTTAGATAAACCCGAAGACTGACCGGTGCTAATGCCAACCGACCAAAGATAGGACCTTTTATTCACGTGTAATGGAATTCAACAAAAAAAAAAGTTCAACTGTTCTTATGTGAACAAATCTCTCAGGAACCAAAGCTGGTATCTTAAGGGGTGTACAAAGAATTTTAAACAAACTGCTAACTACGAGAGATCTTTCAGATCGGAATATACCACGGAACGGCATTCAAACAGATTATTTTTATTATTATTGATAAGTATATTATTTTATTGTGATTATATTAAGGTGTTTTTGTTCGTATTGTAAAATTTGCGCCGTATTTCATAAATTAATTATATTCATACGTGTAAATTCAAAAGCGACCGTCGAAATTAACGATGTACTAATGACAATTTATTTAAATGTACACGCAAACAAGGCTCATGTTTGCCTCTGATAAAAGGGCCAAGCCTGTCATTGATAATATCTGCCTCCGAAATTGACGAATCACTGTCTTTTGTAATTTACACACTGCACAAATTCACACGTTACTTATTATACAATATGGCATAATTAGTTATAAATAATGTAATATATATATTGTACACATACAGGATTATTATTTATATTTAATGTCAAGAGCGAGTGTCACATTTATAGATGAGTTTCAGCAATTTATCAAAACCTAGGGCAACGAATTATAAGTATATATTGTAAATATTTCGAAAAACTATGAATTTACGCAATACGGTGCTTGTATACGCCGAAAATATATCATATTTTCTTCTGAACACGTATCTTTTTTATTATTTATTCATAAATCATCATTCAATTTTACTATTAAATGCATGTGTATTGACAAAAAAAAAACCTGGCTTAGCTTGTACTACCAAAATTAATTGATGATATATCCTTTTTAAGATCTAAAAAAACATATATATCAATCAGTTGACCAATGCAATACACAAATTGAATCCTTAATTTATATGTTTGACATATTTATACACATTTAAATTCCTTAGTTTACACTGAAATTCAATTAAAGTGGAATTATCTAACCGAATTTGCTGCTTTTTTTAAATAGTTTATCTTTACAATCTGCAGTCATTCCATTATATTTGTCAACAATTTGAAATTTAAAAGAAAACGCCGTTTTAGAGACTAGAAATCAATATAAACAAGTCGCTAGGTTTGATAAACAAAAAACAAATGCTTATTGACGGTGATAATGTGAAGATAACTATATAGTACAGGTAACTATATAGTACAGAATGGATATTCTTGTGCCTCTTATTATTACAGGCAGGAACGCCGCGTATTGCTATTGTATACGTTTATTCCCTGGATGCGGGTATACTGTACCTGCAGCTGAGGAATGTACCAACGCTATCGAGTTTTTTCATTCGATATAATACTTTTAGCCTTCCTGTACAGAATGCTCCTACACACACGCCTTGCCTTTCATATATATATATATATATATATATATATCCTTGGTCTGTCCACATGTTCCAGACAAGCTCTATATATATATATATATATATATATATATATATATATATATATATTACGGAAGATGCTCCGAGCCTCTTATACACGAATGTGAACCTGCCCGGACTTTAACCCTCGGCCTCATCCCCCCCCCTCACCCTTCTGCCAAACGCTCAGTCCTCGGGCGAATTTTCGCCGATTAATGGGGAAATCCCAACCGGCCGTTTTTCCATCCCTTCTCACGCGTGCGTCGGCACCGGGTGGGCGAGGGACGACGGCGGGCGCGTTTACAATAGAGTCCCCGCGCGGCCGAAAGCCGAAGCGGAGCGCCCTCCCTCCCCCCTCCGAGCGAATAATACAAAATCACATTGTCCCGTTCGGCGAAAGCGGAATCGCGTGGAACCGTATCGCGATTATCGCCTCGCACACGAGTTCGCACGTAGTAACATAGGTGGGTCGCTTTATTTATGCTTCCAATTATCGGTGCTAATCAGCGACGGAGGTCTACGATGTGTTTGTGAACGAAGCACATGTAAATTATTACAGCGGTGCCTTGTGTCAATCGGGTGGAGACCGGGATTGGAACTCGGATCATCAAGTTACTAGTCCCTCGTTCTAGCGATCGAGCCATCGTGGGCCTCGCATGCTTGGAACTGAAAGGTTCCTATTATTCCTTGAACAGGGTGTTCCCGTTTTAATCGGTCCAAGCAAATAGCCCGCGTGCTATTTTACAGATTACCAAAAAATTTCAAAACATATTTATACCTATAAGTTATGGAGTTTGGAAGTGACCAACCAAAGATGATCTCGATCACGAACTTTTGCCAAAAATTAAGGTCGTTGAAAACAAAAAAACCACAAAGTCGGCTTTTTTATATTGCCTTGAATTTGAACTCATTTGAACAGGCGCAAGTTCTCTCGCGAGTCAGACCCACTTAAATTCGTGTATGAGACATTTATGCAATATACAATAGTTTCGGAAATCTTGCCTGCGACAATGAAAATCCGATACCTTCAAGTAAATTATAAATAAAAGATATACATAAAATAACGTATATAATTAATTACGACGTAATGCAAAAAGTTAGCGGCTCGTTAATGAAGTAACAATTGATTTTCAATTATACTTTAATATTCATAACAGAATTTAATCTAATATAATTTCATTCGCAAAATATCGATTATTACCGCAAACTGAGAGCAACGCGTCAATATTCGAGCTCTGTTCGATGTGATTTATGATCGCGAATCAGTCGGCAATATGACGAGCTTCCATTCCCCTTCTCGGAAAGCACGCAAGGATAGATGAAAGAATTCTCAAAAAATTCCCATTGAAATCAGGAAAGAAAATCAAGCAATGGTACAGGATGGTTTCTGCAATAATTTTGGAACCATTCTAAAATAATCCGACAAATAATAAATCGAATAAATTGAATCGCTAAAAAATATAAAAGTGTAACAAAAATTATATTATAACTCCATTAAAAGAAATGTGGAGAGAAAGATAGATAGATAGATAGATACGTAGATAGAGAGAGGAAACAATGGAGAGAGAGAGAGAGAGAGAGAGAGAGAGAGAGAGAGAGAGAGAGAGAGAGAGAGAGCAGAAGAGAGTAAGAGAGAAACCTACACGAAAATCTTTTGTAAAAGTATTCAATAAGACAAGAACTTGATATAAAATTCTGACCAAATGGATTCTGCATTGATACAGAATTGGCTTAGGAAAGGAAACGTTCCTCGGAAATCTTTTTCCTTTGAAGACAAGCATATAAGCCATCCAGAATTAGTGCATGGTATTTTTGAAAACTACCTTTTAGCAATCCTTCAAAAAACCTTGTAGACCTTGCATACTATATGCAGTTACGTATAAAATCTTTCTCAGTTCAACATAGGTTTCACTTCGGCAGTTGATTAACGTTTACCTTCTCGTCAATCAGTGTTTTTTCTTCCATGACAGTATAGGATCTCACTTATGTACTCTTGCAATTCTGCAAAGTCAATTGTCGAAGGAAAAAGGGCGTACAATAAATTATTAAACGATAGCGAAATATTTAATGCCCGACGTGCCAAGGCAATTCTGTGACTAGATGAAACTTGGATTACGGGATCGGTAAAATACTTGTACGGGAAAAGATGCGTTTCAAAACAAACTTTACAAAATACGCAGAATCGGACGATCGCGAATCCCTCTAAAAAAAAGAAGAAATAATAGTGTACGTAACCCCGTGGCCCTGAGCTTGGGCGGCGGACCCCCACCCCCCGCGTGCGTCGGTGGCTCGCGCGCACGGATCCCACGACCTCGACTCCAGTAACGCGCCTCTGGGCCCGGGGTATGCGCGTTTGCGTATGAATCTATGTGTGCGCGTGTATATATATATATATATATATATATATATATATATATATATGTATGTATATATACTGTTGCAGCCGCGATAAAGAGAAAGAAAGCCACGGGTTTGCGTTTAATTGTCGGCTGGCAGGACAATGCAGGAATAAAAAGAACGAATGGGAGGAGAGAGAGAGAGAGAGAGAGAGAGAGAGAGAGAGAGAGAGAGAAAGGGACCGCCAAATATATAAACGTAACTGCGGAAAAGGAGACTGTGGATAGAATAGGAGGACGTATGTATACATATATCGCTCTTTCTTCGCCGCGTGGTGCCGCGTCGACGCGCGCACGTATGTTACACGTCTCCACCTTCTCCTCATCCTCCTCTTCCTCCTCCCACTTATACGTACAGGGCGAAAAAGAGAAAAGAGCCACGTGCCGCGATCCCATTGTGCAATCAGTCATCGAGAGCCTCGTGCCGCGCTGTACACCACGAACATATAGTTGGGACCCGAAAAGGCTGAACAGCCCCCCCCCTCTCTCTCTATGTCTCTCTACTTCTGCTTGTCAATTTAGGGTAGTATTCTACTTTTTTTGCTCCCGGTATACATATACGTATAAAGCTGACTTCGTAATTGTTGGCGCGCGGATCTGAGATATTACCCGGTAATGAGAACGCGCGAGTGACGCTAGGGGGCGTAAATAGGAGATGAGCGAATACAGGGCAGAGGGTGGTAGTTATACGCGCCGTGGCTCCTTGATTGTGGAACAATTATATATATATATATATATATATATATATATATATATATATATATATATGATTCATCCCGGATATGCATGGGAAAGGCAATAGGGGATGGAAATAACTGTGAAGTATGTTGATATAGTTGCGAATAATCGTGGCTCACGTGTCGCTATTGTATAGTTTAAAGTCACGAATCGCGGCAAATTTTTAGAATGCTAACCAGTGAAATGAGATTTTTATTATGAATTTCTCGGAAACTACGAGAATACATTAATTTTGCTGTCTTGTATATATGGCAGAATTTTAAAATCGGTATTAAGGATAAATTTTTAAAGGGAAACAATACCTAAGTTTTGTACTGTTTGAGTATGCATAATAGTGTCAAGGAAACTTGTTTATTTTTGATTGTAAAAAAAATACTTATTTAAATAAAAACCGTTACTAATCAGTCCTTATTAGCTTCTGTGTTAACAGAAGCGGTATATTTGTACGCATAGGACAAAAGGATAGAATAGATTATATAAGTATTCGTTTGTGTACATCTGTATCTTTGGACAGAAATATATAGTTGGATGAAAAAGAAAACTGAATGTCGAGGGCCATGACTTTGACTCAAGAGCATTTTTAAAGATCTCTTTTACTTTCTTCAGATATGGTCCGTAGATGTCCATCAAGAGCAGATCAATCTTACATTACTGTAAATATGAACATCTAAAAGATTTAAAAAAGGCGAAGATATTTAACCAAAAAAGATATTTTCAGCTAAGAATTGTTTTACTTGGTGGAAGAACATTTTTGAAGAGTCATCATTCAAAGTTAGATATTATTTAATGATCAATTTGGAAGGAAATAAATTGGGAAAATTGATCCCGTGTCTGACAAACTTCACTCATTAATTCTTTTGATGAAGCTGTAAACAAAGTTACGACTTTTGGATAAGATAACACTATTATATATATATATATATAATTTCTGTCAAATACAACACTCATTTCAACAATTATTTCATCGTCGCGCCGCTCTGACACTTCAATGCCACTATTGGAATAATTCATCTTCTGCCTCAAAAAAGGACTCAGATTCAACGATAACCGGTTTATTCGAGTAAAATTGTCATCGACCGACATTTTTTTGTTGAGATTTCCAAACAAC
Source organism: Sycobia sp. Sy_11 (assembly GCA_018907035.1). Taxonomy (NCBI): domain Eukaryota; kingdom Metazoa; phylum Arthropoda; class Insecta; order Hymenoptera; family Epichrysomallidae; genus Sycobia; species Sycobia sp. Sy_11. The sequence goes on from JACCIC010000107.1 coordinate 859,642, forward strand.
CAATAGTCGCTGGGAGCCAATGCTCGCGAATATACGATTAATGTGGGAGCAATTTTTAGTCCAATTCATAAACTTTTGTCATCGCTTTCATTGATTTGTGTCGTGGTGAACTGTCTTACTGAAACAAATTTTTTTCGTTGCCATATGCAATCTTTTTATTTTCATTTCGGCCTTTACACGTTTCAATAACACAATATAATATTGACGGTCGATGTTATTTCTATTTTGAAAGTTGTCGATGAATATCGCGCACGTACCAAAATCTCGAAGCCATTTTCAACAAGCCATTGCTTGTTTGACTTTCAGTCACTTTGGACGATGTTCACCAGATCGTTATAGAGTACATATCATGTAAAAAATTTTGATTTGTTACATTTAAACATGATCAAAAAAACTAGTCAGTATCGTCAAAACATTATTGTTTATAGCCAACAGTAAGAAAACCTGGACCACACTGAAGAACAGTAGAGCTTTCTCATGCACAATTGCTCATGCGATATAAATCCAACATGTTCTTTTGATATATTGACAATTTGGTGGATTTTAAAACTGTTTTCTGCTATTACGGTCTTATGTGAACATCCACTGCGTTCTGCATCATCGGCATCTGTACGACCACGTTTGAAGTAAGACAAATCTACGTTTTATTATTCTTTCCGATGGAACGGACTTTCGACAACACTTTTCAAGTCATTACTTTGCTTGAACGGTAGTTTTCCCGATCAAGAGACAGTGTAAAATTAAAAAAATTAAATCGATTTTGATCGATATCGTTTTCAAAACCACAAAAGTATAGCGTCACTCTTAACACAATACCAGACAAACTAATGAATGGAATTTCATGAATTTTTCACAGCTGTGTTTGGTTTTGGTTAATACTAAGATAACGTAGGATGGATGCGATCTAGCGTGACATATTGTGTGAGGCCTGGGACTTTTCAGCTCGTGTGCCAAAAATAAAATTCAATCGGTGCTCAAAGCAGCCATTTCATCGAACCAGCCTCGAATATCTCCGCATTTTGATTTTTTGCTTTAATAAATCAAAAAATTGTTGCAAAAAAACTGTTCAGTTCCAATTTTAATTATACAATTTCAAAAAAAAAAAAAAAAACTTACGGAGGCTAGCTGAATTCTTTTATAATCATTGGCAGAAATGACTTCCTCGAGCGTACTCCCATATGTCAAGTCTATCTCCCATATGTATATAACTATACCACCCCGGTACAACCGACCGAGCATCATCATCCAGTCTCGATCCCGACGCGTCGAGAGTATTATTGGACACCCGCGGCGCGTCCACGCGACTCGCGGCCCCGCACGCGCACGCCTATACCTACATATGTATATATATATATATATATATCGGCGAGAAATCCAACCGTGGTCCGCGCTGGGGGGAGGGGAGGGGGTTTAGGGGCGCGCGCGAGAACGAACCCAGAACGAGAGCTCGCCGACGTATTCGTTCGTTCGAGTATAATGCGCGAGTTCTTCCTCGGGGCGCAGGCTCCCCGCGGCGGATACAAACGTAGCCGCAAACATATACGAGTGTATAGTAATATTGCATATAGGCCGGAGGCCTTGTTTGCCGGGCGCGGCCGGGCGTGTAATGTGAGAAAAAGCTCTGCCGCTTCAGACCTATATATATATATATATATCTATATATATATATATATTGTATGTATGTATGTATGTATGTATGTATGTATGTATGTATGTATGTATGTATGTCTGTATGTATGCATTTATGTTGGGTGTGTATTACTTACATTTCGTATTTGTGCCTATATATATATATATATATATATATATATATTATATATATATATATATATATATATACATAGGTATATATATACATAGGTATATATATACGTTATTCTTAATGGGTTTCGAGTCCTATATGAAGCCCTTCGGCTCGCCTTTTGGTCAATTACATTGGACGGATTTGATAAATTATTGCTTAATTGTCTTAATAACTGTAAAATCACACATTATAATGCAAAAAAAAATTTATACTTAAAATATAATATACTTAAATTAAAATATTACTTATAATTTTAGTATACTTTTGCTACCTTAATGAATTATATAAATTAAATATAAAAATGAAATTTAGAATTAAAATTTTCGTTTAACTAAATTAAAAGGTAATATTAACATACAACTTGTAGGTATAATTGAATTTATTATAATATAACAACTACAAAAGTTTTATACTTTTAATTACTTCGTAATTAATTCTCGTTTCAATAAATTTCAATATCGCTTTAAAATTAAGAATTTGGTCAATCGAATATAATTGATGGACATTTGTATGCAACTCATTTTTCTCTATTGGCATTTATTTCAAATGATATTTCCCGTAAAATGTAAAAAAATATAAATGATTGTGCTTATATGATTATTGTAAGCATCAAAATTTATAATATCTTCTCTAAATAATAATAATGAAGTTTGAGACTTCTAAAACCTTTAGCTTTTAAGCAAATTGTAAATTTTTATTATTTTTTGAATTGTGTTAATTTGAGATGGTTATTACAATTTTTTTTTAATACATTTTATACAATATCCTTGAACATAACCCATTCTACTGATGTCAATGTAAAATATACAGATCCAATTGAGTAATAATATATTTCATTATATAATTATGGTAAAAGAAATGTAATTTATAAATTCTGTCTATTTGGAATTAAGTATTTGAGAAACAATTTTCACCCATCAAATATAAGCATAAATTTTTAAAATATCTATTAAATCTTCATTAACAATTAAGACATTAAAAACATTTTGTAATTATAAACTTAAGCCCAAAATTAATGCACCAATTAACATTGGCTTCTTATTTACTAAAATCAATCGTAATTATCGGAACTGATGCCACTTAATTTATACGAATCTTTAATATATAATTCCAAAATTTCTTCTATACGTATAGCAATTTACTAAAGCGCGCAACAAACTGTACTAAGCCGAAGCGAGCTCTCGAGGCAGTATACGGTTAAAAAAAAAAAAAAAAAAGAAAAGAAAAAAGAAGAAGAAGAAATTATTTTTTAATTACACAACGGGGTCAACTATATTTACGTACCGACCCGAGCGAGACACAAAGCCTCGGGAAGTATTAAAAGTCGTAGGACGTTAAATATGCGGGGGGTTCGACTATGTAATAACAAACTCCTCTTGACACTCTTTGCTCTGCTCTAACGCAGCTTGTTTTTATTTTATTTTATTTTTATTATATTTTTTTTTTTACACGAAAAGCAGCAAAAATCTCCCGGGGAAGTACTGACGGAGGATAGAGGGTAATTATGTTTTCTGAAATAAACAGAACGTAAGCCCGCAAGCGTATGGAGACGAGCGACGAAAAGACGCGAGGCAGGTGGATGATGGAATCTGCTCGTTATAACATTCTTAAATGCACGCATAGATATATTTGTACGAATCATTATTTGACGGTGACGGGTATTGTAACTGAATTCGCACATCGACGTTGTAACTCGGGCGAATGTAAAAGTAAAACATCAAGGTAATAAATTAAAAACTAAAAAATCTGAAGAAAAAGATAATAATATCATAGTGATTTTATTTAAATTTTATAATAATTAAAAAATAATAATTGCTACGTAATAATAGTTTTTATAACAATAAAATAAATGTATGGAAAGAATGCTTTTAAAAACGTTTAAAAAATACACAGTAACAACTTTAATCTTACAAATTAGACACAACTAAAAATTTCCATGGATCGAAAATATCTAAAAAATCCCTCAAGGATTGCTCACAATTTTTGTTTCAGACATATTCGAATGATATTGTTTAAAACTTTCTATTTAGTTAATACGTAGAGAAACAAAGATTTTATTAAATCGCCACCATCATCAAATTTAGGCGATTCTAAAAAATCTAGAAAAATCTGGGTTCCCATTTTTATTTTTCAAATTCACGAATTATTATGCGACTCCAGTTTAAAGGAGGAATATTGCAGCAACAACAACAACCACAAAAAGCGGGCACGATGAGCTTTTTTACTACACGCGTCGATCGAGTTCGTTTTCGAAAATCCATTACATATTGTACGAAGTAAACCAGCGTAAAATTTTCTGCGCGAATGGCTTTTTTATTATTTACCGACTGCTTTTCACGTTTTAGGCTCTATTCTAGAATGAAATATATATTGCTCTTTGTAGACACAATTCATTATTACACCTTATACAGGCTCATAGCACTTGTTTTGTATTTCATTGAATAAATTTTCACTTGGAAAATTGAGGGGGGCTGAGCCCCCTCTGCATTGCCCCTCATCCCGCACCTTAGCCCCTGTGTATGCATAAGATTTTTCACGCGCTTATGCATGCGTAACTTTCCCCGTGGCGTAGTGCTGACGTACCTCGAATGTCGATCCAATAATTACATTTTGTTATCAAATATTAGATGCCGTGTTCGTACGTGTGCAGTTCATATAGGAATTTATCGTCGGTATCTGTGTGTGTGTGTGTGTGTGTGTGTGTGTGTGTGTGTGTGTGTGTGTGTGTTTGTCGAGATATATTTTAAAATAAATTTGATGCTATTCAGATACAGAAAATACTTCGGCAATATGAGCTTGCACATGCCGGAATATAATCAAATGCCTCTCTATGCACGAAATATGGATTTTGTTATTTTTTATACTTTAAAACAAATCGATTATTCGCATTGGGATAAATTCTATACCTCGTTGTACACCGTTAGATTAACAATATTTGTTTTCATAAATAGTCATCTCTCTCTCTCTCTCTCTCTCTCTCTCTCTCTCTCTCTATACGGGTATTTAGAGGTTTGTATAACACCCGTGCCTCTCAATCAACTCGGCTGCGCAAAGAGAGCGAAAATGTATAATCAGAAGAGCATAAAGCGCGACATATGCACTCGATTTGATCGGGGCGCGCCCCTAAAACCCAGGCGAATATATATATATATATATAGATACACAGAGCTAATCCGGTACCATTTATATAAGAGCGCGTTGGCGCGTTCCCCAGTTTTTCGGGCAATAACAGAGGCTCGAATTAAATCAAACACTCGCTGGGGCTGCGCGCCTTGGAAAAACACTTATACGACGTATATATGCATAATCGGACCGACGGACCGCGCTCGTCGACGGGGTGGATGGGAGTGGGGGGGGGGGTCGAGCTCTCGCGTCTCACCGCCCTCCCATCACCCCACCTCCAATTTTCGAAAACTCTGACGAATACATGCGTATATACACGATACAGTGGGAGGAGGGGGAGGTTTAACCGGGTTTAACGAGGTTTAGGCGATATTATTATATAAAAATATATAGGTGAAATACAGGCGCGGTGCCCGGTCTCTGAGCTTTTAGGAGCTCGCCGCGCGGGATATTATTCTTATATATATATATTGATGGGATTTTTTTTCCTTTCTCAAGATTTGTCCTTGCTAAATGAATCAAAAACACGAGTCACGTGCGCTCTTATTAGCATCGGTATATCTAAGGTTGATGCAAGTGTCGACAGCCGCACACTTGTAGAGATTTTAATTGAATGAATAAGGCTAAACAAGTAAGGAAGAGGGTGGATGAGAGAGAGAGAGAGAGAGAGAGAGAGAGAGAGAGAGAGAGAGAGAGTGGGAGAGAGCGCAAATCAGAACTGCAATCGCCGGATTTTGAAGGGATTTCGGGGTGCTGAAAAAATACTGCAGATTTAACCCCGATTGTACCACACGCGGCTAATAATATTATTCTATTATCGCCCCCCTCCTCCCCCTCTCTCACTCACTGTCTCTGGAATATGTATTGCGCTATTATAATAAAAAAAAATCAACTCCTGTGAGTGTACACAAAATAATAGATATAATTTTTTTTTTCATTTAAATATAATACAGCTCTATACATATAATCTTAATACTGAGCAATTTAATGAAATTCGTACTTTGGTTGAAAATTACTACTCATCTTTGATCATTATACTTATTTCAGCATTATTTTAACGTGCTGATTATTAACATGCTATATATATCCACCAAATTTAATTTTCACAAGATCAATGAAGTAAAAAAACTTTGTATACGAAGAAATTTTTCAGCAAAGTGTAAATATGTGCATCACCTGTTAAATTCTATATTTCGTCAAAAAATTCTTATACCTGGAATGTAAAAACGAGTTACAAATGTTTTAATCCTCTATGATTCCTAATATGCAGTTTGTTAAATATCTTAGGGAATAATGTATACACTATTATAATGATAAAATGGTATACGTTCCTATTTCCCGACTCCTGGGTATTTATTAGATTTTTAAAATTGTTAAAAATAATTTTTGTAATTAACATATAAAAATTTATTTATAAATTTTAGAAAACTAACAAAATCAAAGTTTTGGTAAAGTTCTCATTGAAAAAAAAAATAACTTAAGTAATCATAGACGAATAATATATTTTGGTCCATAGAAAATTTTTAATTAAATCTAATATTTTCGAGAAACTTGGTTGCTTGGTCCTCGATTGATTAAAAAAAATTAAAATTAGGACCAACGCGATTATTTACAATTTCGTTATATGATATGATTTCAAAATGATATCGAGGATGATATTTATCTTGGATATATAAAAGAATGTTAGGTGAACAATAAAAAAGATTAAATCGAAAATAATTTTATTTATTTTGAACGATTGTTTGATGGTAAAACACGTTTTAATGGAATTTGAATCGCATAATCTTTAAAAAAACATAACACGTGATTGTATGATTAAAACTTAAATATCGAAATGAAAAAATAAAACAAAATAATTTATCACATTGGATCATAATATATGCTGATGAAATTAGGATTCCGAATTGATATATATATGGATAGTAGTAAATGATTACAATTAATTATACAAGTCACACCTTCAGAACGCTGAATAATAAGATTTCTGTTAAGAACTTTAGAATTGTAAATAAATACAAAAATTCAAGCGCGGCAAAGCTCTTTTGTTTCGATGCTCATTTAATATCTTCTAATTATTTTATGAAAAATATTATTATTTATGTAAATATATTTTGTATGCATATATATATATATATATATATATATATATATATATATTTGTTTTATTGCTCTTTGTGTCAATTGGAAAATATAATTGGCATTTTCGGATGAGCTATTTGAATTTTATTTGAAAATCGATTTATTGAAATATATTAGAATTTTACATATATCATGTAGTAAGAAATAGTAGGAATAAGAAATATATATATATATATATATATATATATATATATATATATATATATATATAGACATACCAAGGTTGCCTGTCGTGTTAAAGAAAGCGCCAAGAAAAGACTGCGAGGAAGAGAGGGAGAGAGAGACAAAAAAAGATCATAACTCGGACCCCCCCCCCTCTCTCTCTCTCTCTCTCTCTCTCTCTCTCTCTTGCTCTCGCACCTTTCCTGTTGAACAAGCAGCCTCGAGTCAAACCTATAGATCTATCGGTTCACAATCTTATAAGACTTTATGGATTAATAATCGAATAAAATATTTATCCGAATTGTTCGTAACGATTTTTTTTTTATTAGAATCAATGAAATACCTTTTTTTACCCTCAATACAGAATTATATATAACGTAAATAAAGTATTAATTACACTATTTGAATGGACAATTTTTGTTTGCTTTTTGTCAATTCTTCAATGATAATTACACGAGAATTGTAATTAAACTTGTCGATTTCAATGAATTATATATTGTATATTATGATTCGAATCGATATCATAACGTCAATTTAAACAATTAATATAAATAATATGACATTAAAAAATAGCTCGAAGTTCGCTGATCTTTTCGTATAGCGCGCCTTGACCGTCATTTTGCCCTCGATAAAAATCCTTAGGACCGATATGTAATCCATTCTATTGCAGAATGATTGTATTGCCAATTAGCCTTTTAATCGAGGCGTCAGATTGATTTGCGAGCCAAATGCCTGCGACCGATTGGAATAACGATCGTCCCTTATTGTCTCGTTCAATTACTATGGGCACGCTCGCGCTGTCGTACGAGGAGAGCCACGGGACTGTTAAAAGTCTTTAAAACGTCTCGGTTTATTTTCAATAACGACGTAAATTTCCTTGGGATGGGTTATAATTCATTTGGCGGAACCATGTCGGACGAGGTACAAAATTGAAATAGATCTCATCGAAATGGACACGAGGGATTTGTAAATATAATATTTTCTTGTATTTTACGGCGAGAGTCTATAGTTAATATGTATCGTTATATATACTATTATATGGTTTTAAAGCTAGATGATTATATTATATATATATATATATATATATATATATATATAAATATAGATAAAAAGAGATGCTCGCCAGTAGGATAAAACCTTACAAGCGCCTGCTTGTATCTAGAATGCAACGTTCGCGCGTTCGACGATCCCGTCATTGAAGAATATTGAATTTTTTCCGATGAAATCTCCTCGTCTGTGGCAGGCGCATACACGGCGCGGGACAACTATACACTTGACCTCGTTATCGGATCGGAAATGACGATTTTAACGAAATGGACCGCGACTCTTTCGCGTGAACGACGCGCGCGGCGATGTCGTTAGATTTGCGCAGGGCGCGTCTGCAGCAGATTCAAATTCGGCACTATATATACGGTTTCGGCCTCGTGAATAAATTTATATTGTAAAATAAGTAGGCGTAATCGGAAGGAAAAATTGTCAGCAAGCGAATATTTTATTGCGCCATATTGGATATCGTTTTAAATGTGCGCAATTGTTAAAGGTCCCGTTCCCTGTTGGAAGGATATATATATATACATACAGTTATCGCATTATTTTATACATACAATTGACCTTTTGTATCCAAATAGGGGATTACAACAAGTGGGTTCGCCGACCGATTACGAGAAAATTTGACGTTCGTATCGAAAGCCAATGTTTCAGATGAAAGTTTTTTTTTTTTTTCAAACGAAAGTAATTCCTATTTCGCAGCATCGTTATAGATGGAAAGGCGGGCGATTTAACGTAAAACTAGCCGTACGATTCACTTTATCATATCTATTTCAATTACGCGAATTTTTCCAGATGTTATATATAACCAAAGCATATGACAAACGGGCAATCGAAGTATATCCTTCATTTTACTTTTTGGGCCCGCAGCCTACGTGAATGGGCAAATATCCAATCGACGATAATAGAAAAAAAAACTGAAGTACAGCAGTTCAGAATGTAAGACTAATGGATCCTTTTATTACGTGAAGTATTTGATCTTAGATAAGAATTATCTATCCAAGATATAGAGATTCTCCAATTGGAAAACACGGCATGATTATATTAGAGTCTGAAATTAAAAAGTTACGTGGTAATATATAGTTTATAAAATGTAAAAAAAAAATTACGGACTATAAAAAATTGTTTCAGAACTTTGAAAAGGCCTCAAGAGTCCGTGTGAATTTCTGTAGACCTCGCTGCCAGTAAGTATTTATATATTAGATTTTTATTCAGCAATTATAAATATGAACGGCAGATATATTAAATATTGTATTTCATAAAGGTACAAGTATAATTCATGGAATTCAATTAATATATTACGTATTATTAATTTCTCAAACATTTTATTCTAGCGAATAGAATTTTCTTTTAGTTGCACCATTTCCTATATGAGGCGAAGAATATGTGTCAATCCTAAATTTATTTGAGCCAGGGAGGCATTGTAAATATAATGACCGCTCAGATGATGCTCTATTTGGGTATGTTGACGAAGTTTCTGCGAGCCACGGCCATCATGTCAGGTCCGAAACATATATCCCTGTATCCCTGTTAATACTCGTCGATATTGACGAGCTTAACCAAGTATAGATGGCGACAACGGCGCTATTTCATACGCACCGGAGCAGACGGTGGGAGCAAAAAACCGGGAGATGTTTAATTTGCAGAACGTGAATAAAGCCGTACCGTTGTATTCGCTTTTGTCCCATTGTTTTTACGTTCGTACAACTTTCTTTTACTAATAAATATGACATCTATATTATATTATATTATATATATATATATATATATATATATATATATATATATATATGCATTATTATATAAAGACTAGTAATATCATCATCTGTGGAAAGAGAAAAGAGGGACGGGCTAGCGAGGCCGTGTATATGGCGTGAAAAATCTTAAACAAATTCGCATTTTCTCGATATATAATGGCGAAACGAAGGACTGCTCGGTGCATTTGGGCCGTGCGAACGGAATGCCAAATATAATGATAACGTCGCCGTAAATAATATACAATTCCTATATATATATATATATATATATATATATATAGCCATATAGCGAGCGCGGAAGTAGCATTTATCAGATACAGAGAGACAAGCATGCGCGGTGAATCCCCTTGCGCAGCGCGAGCTCGGCGGGTGGGGGCGAGCGTCCGACACCGGGCTCGGAGGGGTGGTCGCTGAGATATCGCGCGCCCGGTAACCAGGACGACAGCACGCGACTCGCGCCGCCCACGCGCCTTGTGCCCCCCCCCCTCGATTTGTTTGCTCGATATGATTCTATATATATATATATATATATATACCAATTACATACACGAAATCTACCGTGCCGTGCCTGTCCCTACGATATAACCCTCTCTCTCCCCCTCCCTCCTTCATCCGTCCATCCCCACCGACGACGGAGGGGAGATTTTCCGCGAGCGAGCCAGAGAGGACGCGAGGCGCGCACCGCCCGTCGCGTCGCCCTATCATTTAAGGGCGAGCTCGCGTTCGAGGCAGACGTATTGGACGTAATGGGATTTTAATACGTCAATTAGATATGAATTTCGATCCTTTTACATGTACCATATGGTATACAATATATTATGAGGCGAGTTTTATCCGGTACAGAGAAGATGGGACCATCACTTCGTGTCACTTCGCGGGAATCGCGAGCGACGAAATTTATATATATATATATATATATATATATATATATATATATATATATATATATATATATATAAAGCCGTCAGGGATCCTCTCATCTGTCGTAATGCCGCCTCTATATATATTTGTGTGTGTAGAAGATACCGGATCGCATCAAGTCGTCCTTGACATATAAATGCGATGTTGTCGAAACTATAATTTATAATCGTATATAACTATAATATAAATTATGTAAATCAATATTATACACTATAGGTATTTTCTAATCGTTTTTAATTCCTGTCTCCCGATTGTATTGTCTAATTCCTGAATTTCAAGACGCCAGCAAGATGAATAGCGAAAGAGGGAGGGAGGGAGAGAGAGAGAGAGAGAGAGAAATGTTCCAAGAGGGCAATATCAAGACGAGGGATTGCATGAATATTGTCCGGGTAAGATATTTTAATCAAGATTTTACGATATTGTTCTTAATTTTCTAAAATTCAATGACATGAATGATTTTTTAATTTATTTGTATTATATTTATTCGATTTTATATTTCTGTATAAAGAACCTTATTTAGATTCTATATTGATATTTCTTGGAATATTCTATTATTATTATTATTACTGATATTAGTATTATATTATAGATATTCTTATTGATATTATTGACAGATATTTCCATTACTTAGTCTATATATAATTCACCGTTACATAGTATTTTACTTTATATAGTTTAAAAAAGTCCAATATAATTATGAATTATAAGTATACAGATAATATCGAAGAACAATCAATTTTAATTGTTTTGAAATAATTTATTTTACCAAGTATTATAACGTTTGATCAAGTTGAAAATATGTTATCAACTCGTCTGTATTACAATTTTCTGAATGCAAATCATCTGTATGGAATTGCAAAACGACATTTAAATTATGTAATATCTTAAAAACAGGCTCTTCCAATAGTAATTCTGTTGGACGATTTTAATTTCTGCAATATTTACATGTTATCAAATTGGTTAATTAAAAGTTATACCGTTCTGCTCTTAGAGCAGGGCTCCTGAATTAAAAGATCTGAAACATTTAATTTTTAATAACAAAATATTAATATTCAATATTTTTCATATTTTCTCATCAAGATAAAGAGAATTAATAAAAATATTAACTTAAAATTGAACTTATTATACAAAAGTTAGATACGACACGTGGCGACACACAACGTTCGTCAGATCAAAGTAATGATATACGACACTGTGACACTCAGTCGGCTGGGCAGATCCTATACAAAACCATTATATTTTATATAGAATTTGTGCATGAAGACTACAACCTAATGGTAGAACAAAAAAAAAACTACTGAATCGATTGCTCTGAAATTCGAAATATATATTCTATATTATTTTCGGAGTAAAACAGGCTATATACATATATCGTATTCGTTTCCGTATAAAAAGGCGATATCTCATCGTCCGCTTCAAAAATGTGCTATTCGCAGGCTATGATTTTGCTTCGATCTTAGTTGTCAGCCCTAACTAAATATTCGCGACGTTTTCTTTAAAATATGAAAATACAAGAGATATAGATAGGTGGATATATATATATATATATATATATATATATATATATATATATATATATATACATTTTAAATACGGCTTCTACGAGCAAATATTGTAGTTTCGTGTACGGGCGGTTGGTTATGATAGCCCGGTGCCTCAGGACGACTGCTACGGGAAGTTGTGTGTTTGGACTGCAGAATACAATGTCCAGGTACGACGGAACGACTTCTACGTGGAGTACTCTATTCCTCCGCCCGAACATGAAACTGTCCGTAGAAGTCTCATCTTTTTCTATCGCCCGTTTTCAAAAATACAATTTTCCTCGTAAAAGCTGTGTGCAGTATATATGTATATATGAAGTATAAAATGATCAGTGAAATATCACCTTCTTGAAGCAGCGTTTTATATTAATTAAATTCGAAGCTCTTATACTGGAATAACTGTCAAGCTATATAATAACTCCTTCAGATGCATGTGCTTGAGACTGACAAGTTAAGGCCATAACATTATTATTTGTCCAGCACGTTTGGCTCGATTAAGCGACACAATTCTGACAAAATAGAACCAAAGAATGTATGGTTTAGTAGATATGAAATAAACTCTATAATCAACCATGTATCAAAATGTCCTGTAATATTTATCGTCATTCGATATTTAAACGACATTATGCGTTTTATTGGTCTATACAGCGGTTATTGGTCTATATTTAGAGGGGGAGGGGACTTCCGGAATTTATTTGGATGCTCTCTTATAGCACTGAAATATATTAAGAACTCGTTACCAATGTCTCTCAGATGCTTAAGTTACAGGTTTCTTGCGCTCGCTACTGTGTATAAAAGCACGCTCTTTTTGAACGTTTACCACCGGAATAAAATCATATTTATGTGCATCTATGCTACATTGAAAATTTCACGATTTGACAATAATTCATAATCAGAATGAAAAATTAAACAGTTTAGATGATAACCATTTCTTAAGCTAAATAGGATTTAAAAAATCTTAAACGATGCTCGCGTAAAACATTGCCTTCGCATTTGCTCGATACAATAAAGAAGATTTAATTTTCCGCCAGTGCTGTGACAAAGTCGAACCACCAAGAGATACCAGAACAACTACTGCGAACACCCCAGGGCACAGGCTGGCCAGCCTCCGAACTGCGCATCTAAGTTGAGCGGGAAGCTATACACCAGGCGCGTCGCTAGTTTCGTCGAATGAATTATATATATATATATATATATATATAGGGTCTCCCAGAATTCATTAGACAGATTAACATGACCGTATAGATTCTGGAAATGTAAATACAATAATAAAACGAACTTGATGGGAAGTATATAATATAAGGGCCGATGAGTAGCGGCATTCGTGCTGAACCTGTCGAAATTTGAAAAGTACTTTGGAATTTTTGAGATGCAAGTATTGCATTCTTGATCGGTCGAGCTTGATATGATGATATCAAAAATAATATACATTCGCTTAACTATGAACTCTTATCATATTTATTTAATATTCCTCATTCCGATATTACTATAAATACATGGTGTTTTTGTTGTTGTTGTTGTTGTTGTTGTTGTTGTTGTTGTTCCTGCTGCTGCTGCTGCTTCTGTTTATACAATTTTGATTAAAAATGATGAAAATCACGTGCCTTTTAACTTTATATCCACCTCCTCCAAGTATAACCTTTGATGTAGTACGTGACAAAATCTTGTGCATTAACTATAGTATCATAAACAGACTGGAAAAATTTCCAGTAAGTTATAATTGATTAAAATTTTCATATTTACATATAAAATTTAATAAAACTAGAAAATTTTAATATTTTCTTGGACTGGTAAAAACACTTTGAAAAGGTTTAAACAGTTAATATTTTGTAGCCTAGGAAGAGGTGAGAATCGACTACAGCGTCTATTAGAGCAATTAAATTGCAGTGATTTGCAGAACTAAACAGCACGTTTCGAACTACCGACTTTTCAGGGACGTAGCTTATTATAATTTTTGAGAAGTAAAGTCAAAAATCCATAAAAATGCTGGTTTTGCAAAATTTTTTTTGGAAACTACTACATGTATTAAAAAATACGAGTACTTTTAATAAAATTTGTACATTTTATAAAAATATACCTTTTTTATTCTATATATCTTTTTCGGTATTGACTAATTGGAAGTATATTACAATTATATAATAGCAAATAATTTCTCTACAAACATAGAAAAGAGTATTTGTACATGTCGGCAGGGAATGATAAATATAAAGTTTTAGTAAAAAATAGCAGATCTACTCGAGTTGTTCGATATTATATTTGTAATCAGCATACCAAAACAAAAAAACATAAATACGCTAATTTTCAGCGAAATCAGATACGAATGCTTTTCGGAAAGTATGGACAGAATCAGTCGATTTTCAAAACAACCCTAGATGAAATTGTTAACTTTTAGAAATATCGGTTGTACCAAAAAATTGAACAGAACGAAAAAGATGCACTTTTATGAGATGTGCAACTCTTTTTAAATAATTTTTTAAAAATATTCTTATTTTCCGAGATAAATACCAAAAACCACCATTTTGATGGATTTTCTATTGATTTCGCCATGAAACTTCAATTTCAGCAGAGTCGAATATGGACGCTTTTCCGAAGTACACATCCAAATGTATTTTTTCAAAAAGGCTTGAATGACAGTAAAGCTTCAATGTGCTGGAATATAATACTATATATATACAATTTTGTATAATACGTGAACGGTTGAAACAAGTATTTTTGATTAGTATTTGTTCTACAAGTACGATACTCGAATATGTATGTAATTGACACCTTACAATTAAATAATTACTTTTCTTGAAAGCACTGGCACAAGTGGAGAAGAAGACAAATTTGTACAAATTTTCTTTATTCTTTTTACCGTACTTAGGGAAAAGTATAAACTCTATGAACATTCGCAACTTGTAGGCATGTCTAAATTAATATTTTTTTTAATTATTTTTTTAATAATTAACAATAATATTTCTTCCATCACGGCGTCCTTTGGAGAATTGTCGACGTGTCTCGCTGTATCTGTTATTCTAATTTCGAGTTTCTCCCGACGTCGACTTTTTTCGCAGTAGTGGGTTATTCAATCTTGAGAGTTGTAAAAGGATTATAATGATAAACTTATTAGTACGCAGGTAAACATTAAGAATATTGATATGACTTCCTTTTCCATATTTCTTTTCAAGACCTGTCCGTCTGCACGCAAATTTGACGAGACCTAGCATAGCAATGGTAGCAAGTAGTATAGCCAGGTATAGCAGTTAGTTGCTGTTTATACCTATACACGCATATGTTTACTTGGGTTTGTTGGTAAAGCAACTTACTATTTTACCATCATTTTTTCATTGAATTAGCAAAAAAAAGAGATCGTCACCATCTAATTCGGTGGTGCAGTAGCGTCGACGTCTATAATGTTTATAGGAAATTGTGAACTTTTGAGTGATGGAAAAATGACTTTTTTACAGCACACTCTTGACTAAATTTTTTTATTTAAATAATAGCTTTATTGTACTGGCTTTAAATAATAAGAGGATAGTACAGAATATTAAATCAATACAAATTATTAATATTAGAAATAATTCAAAATTACTTGAAAAAGTCACAATGTGTTTGAATATCATTCAAATTCAGAATCAAATTAAATGAGAGCAAGACTGTCCTTTTTACTTCAATAATAAGATTTTTTGGTTTATACTTACTGCTACCACGTAATAATAATCTTCGAAACGTTTAGGTAATATTTTCTGTTATAATAACTAAAAGTCTTCTAACATAATTTAAATCTGCTAATAACACAAATTTGATTTTTTAATAGAAGGGAATCATAGTCAACTCATAGTTGAAAATTACATAGTTCTGGTTTATAGGAATAGTCGCACATCTAAAACTCAACAGTATTCTTTCACGTAATATCAAAACTAATCGAGGAAACGTTAAGAATTTATTGAATAGAAAGTTAATTATAGATATGTTTAATACTATTAATTCGTCTCGTTTACTTTTTTTTTTGAGAAAATTAAGTTTCCTGTAATTTCTTAATAACATACACGATGCACTTTCATATTAGATACGCCTTCGAAACTTCTGAATTTCATTTTATAGATGTATCTGATATCAGGTATAATTATTAGAAAATTTAAAATGTATTCTGAATTAACATCATCCCGTCTTTGGAAGGCTACGATTATATTAAAACAAAAAAAAAATAAAGAAAATACGACTTCAAAAATCTTCCACTTTAGAAGACTAAGAAAATAAATTAGCAATTGTTTAAAAGTTAAAATTTACCTGGATTTGTTGATCAATCAAATCTTTGATTGATCAAAATATTATATAGAAAATACCAGTTACTATTATGATAATCGAATTTTATTATTTATAAAAATGTTTACAAGAATAATTTATACAGAATAAATTTTTCAATTAAATGTTGATGTGCTATTTATAGATTCGGTTTTCTTAAATCGCAACCATGAACCATGTAATGGTGTTTGAACGTATGTAAAGTTGAATTTATATATGTATAGTATGTATTAATATATAGGTTTCGAATAAAAATATCTTATATCTTTATAAATAAATATAATAATCAGACAGCTTTGCATTCATTGCGGATGCAGTTAATATTTATAAAACTCATAGATAAATTCTTTGGACAAAAAAATACTATATAAATATACCGGAATATATATTTCTACGATAAAAAGTTATTTACTCACGTATACACGTTTTATATAAACTTTTAATTTTATTTTTGACTGTAAATCCAACTAGACCTTATAATATATAAATGCGATCCAAAATCATACACATTTATATGTTCTTTTGACAAACGAATTTGATTAACTAATTAATTGGTCATATTAAATGTTTTCATCTCTATATGAAAAAATGAACATATGATTATTCACAAACCCAAACGGATCTATATTTTTAATAATAACACCAAAGTTTATTTTTATTAACTTTGTCAAAAAGCATTAAAAACAAATCATATATATATATATATATATATATATATATATATATATATATATATATATATTAATAATTATGACACAATTCTGCTGATAAATACGGTAATGATAACATTTGAACTTGAACAAATAATGTAACAGAAACGGGTATATATTTTTTAAACTAGCCGTTACAATCACTTAATGCAACATAATTTTGTTATATAACATATTATTCAACATATACGATAATTATATTGCGTGTAAAAGATGATTTGCAATGCTTCAATAGCATTTAAAAAGTAGCAGTCGCTCGATATTAGCAAAAACAATGTATCATATACAATTTGATGTTATAAATTTTGAAATTCGATTTTGAATTATATTTACGTAAGTAGATTTTACAACTTTTAAAAATTAATTTTTGGAATATTAAAAAACTATGTATATTTCGGTTAATCGGTTTTCCTTTATCAGATGAAAAACAATACATCAATATTTGATCATATTTGCTTGCAATGTACATCAGTAGAATGCAAATTACAGCAGGCATGAAGGGGTAAAATTGTAATGCTTAATTTTTATAGGTAATTATAATTTCTTAAAAGATCAGTCGTAAATTCTCCTAAAATTTGAACTATATAATAGAATGAAGCAATAACAGTTTTATTATTATACCCACCTGATTACATATACCAATTATAAAATATGTTTTATTTATGTAATACGTAAATAATACAGTAGAAGAAAATATGTTGCAATAAAAATTGTTATATTAATGTCTTCGAGTAATGCGACAGATTTTGAATGTGAAAAAGCAATATGATATATATATTATGGTCAAAATAATTATAGGTTAATACAGTCTTGCGAAGAAACGGTAAAATCATAAATATACTATTAATGCCAAAAGTACTGTTCATTATACTTTTAGAATATGCACAGTGATTATATATATATATTGTTTCTCTTCAATATATAGAAAACAATTCTGATCTTATTTTAAATTCGTATAAATAAAGAATCTTTAGTATTTTTCTCTATTGTAATAATTCGGTACGATTATGCATTTGGTAACGGTAACATTCCATCGAGGTTCGCACCCGATGTATATATATAATAAAAATATTTGACAATAAACATCTCTATATAGTACAACCACGGTAATATAAAAAAAACTAAACAAAAAAAAACAAACATAAAAAGTACAACGCCCTTTTTATCTATTACATATTTACAGTTTCAATAGGCATAATAACGTGATTCGCCAAAACGTTGAGTATAATAAACTATATATCGAAGAATTTCCATAAAGGTGTGACGATCCATCGTTGCGCCTATACATGACGCGCCATCGTTGTCTCTAAACACATCTTCTTAACCACTGTATTATATATATATGTGTATATATATAATACATTATTATGTAGGCTGGTCAAAATTTGGACCGGCTGTCATGGGGCCCCGAGTATTTGTGCAGATTCCGTACCCCGTAATCGTCGATGAAACTGTCGGCCCCATTGTACATGGAGAATCCCCGGCGCGAGAGTTCCTCGCCCGGCACTATCGTCGGATTCGTGTAACAGAATTCCGCCATCATGTTGGCCTGCCTGCCGAGTTGATTCGAGCTGCGAAGCAAACGAGATTATATATATATATATATATATATATATATATATATATATATATATATATATATAGGATATATTTATATATGATATATATGATATACATGCATTATGTAATATTAAGGTTTCGACATGTGCCTCTCTGAACTTGCTCAAGTTATATATATATATAGAACGGGGGAATTTTTTTTACCGAATAATCGGATTTTGACTCATTAAAAAAAGTCGCGAAAGGTGATGTAAGTAACATCGACTAGTCTTAAACGTGATTTACATGGAATTGTACGAGTTTGATTTGATAAGGTGTATACCGAAAAAAAGATCGAAATTAATTCAAATAAATACAATTTTTCTTTAATATTTTTCTTGATATTTTAACGTTTTGCTCTAGGCTATTTACTGGGCTCATCAGTCAAATGACAAGTGGTTGAATCTTGGACATACGATGTTTGATCAAGCATCAGATACCTATATGCTAAAATTTGTCCTATATATAACGGACTATAAATGAATGCAATTACGAAATTTCAGATGGAATTCGAGAAAAGCTCATTATACTTCGAAGAAAGCATCAAAATCGTCTCCAGTTATAAACACAGGTATAAATTATATGCTATGGTCACTGATTATCAGCGTTGAGTGGAACATAAATTCTGGATGAGACCATGAAAATGCCAGTCAGGATAGCTCAAGTCGGACTGAGGCTAACAGTTCTGTCAATAGCACAAACAGGTATAATATTTGTTGGTCAAGCATCCTAAACCTTATAATGCACAAGCGACCTGGAGAGGAAAGTACGACTTTGAAAGTACGACTTTGAAAGTACGACTTTGAAAGTACGACGGCCAGACTAACAGCATCGCATGTGAGCGCCCTGCATCTCGTGTGAGTGTGTACACTTCTAGTAGCCATCGCACTGCCCATGTAGGTTGTGGCTGATCGGCCCACTACCTCTTTAGTAGTATACATGTATACTACCAAACCTACTAAACCCGACCGACCGAGTTTCCACCCTCCCACTTTGCGCCCAGTCGGCCACCTTCAGCAGCCGTAAGTGCCAAGGAGGGATTGCTCGACGTGGGCTTCACCATGTTCACCAGCCATAGAAAACAGCTTAGAGGAAACGAGTCCCCAACTCGTTCCATTTCGCGCTCCCGGACCTTTCGTGTCGGACCTCCTTATCAGAACAGAGGGAGATGGAACTCGCCCTTCCCGAGCCAGTTGACAAAATAGGTCGTAGCCCTCCCCCATCATAGTCCACAGTAAGCTCATGTGGCCTCAGATCCAAAATGCCATTTCTGCCGAAAACATCCCCATGGGATTGGGAACAGCTTGGGACTGCAATTCAAGCAACCAAACCGGCGTCTCTCTCCTACGCGCAGCCCTCCGCCACTCACTCACGATTGAAGCCCAACCTGAACCTACTCATTTCCCAGCCAACACAACCACCTTTCCGACATCCTGGACATCTTCGTCATCCAAAACTCCGCACCCTCCTCCGAACCTTGTACGATCCATGCACTCTGACCACCTTCCAGTCCTCCTAGAACTAGCAAACTCTCCCTCTCCTTAACCCCCCAGCCAGTCCCAGACCGACTAGCTAGCCTTAAAATTCCTTTTAGAAACTTTCTTTTTTCTAGACGAAAACACCAACGTCCTGTCGGACTCAATCGAGTGCCAGTACTCACTTCTCCCCTCTCAAAAAGACCTGAGGGCCTGGCACAACTCAATAAATCAGAAAATGTCTCAACCCTCACCAAAGGACACCGACTTTGCGCCCGCTTCCTTCTCGAAAATAAAGGGCATTATTCTGGCCTCCAACTAGGAAATGCCAAGGCCACGACGGGATAGGGAATAACACCCTAAAAACCCATCCCGCTCACGCCTCAAAGGAAAACAATCCACCCTCCTCACCGCGCAACTTGAACGCAACTGACCACACCTACTTCGGAGTCACTCCCTAATACGCACAACAAACTGTACTGCTACACTAGGGATTATAAACCGCTGGATTTGGCATCCCTACATGGGGAGGTAGGTTTAGTTAGTAGGCAGTGGTCCCGTGATCGCTGAATCCGACACTACCTGATTCCCGTCAGGTTTCTATGACGATTTCCCCTCCCCATGCAAAAAATAGATGTTAATTAGAACGCGTTTTCCGCAATATCAAGTTGAAATAACTTCGTGTTCTAGTTCAATTATAAATAATTCCATGTTCATAGTACTCTCATACATAATACTTGTATATTAAAGAATATTCTCGCCATCGAACGACCATACTCTAGAAGTTCATCCAGAAACTGTCACGGAAATATCATTGTGTGTTATTGTGAAGTCAATTTTTTTTTATGAATATGGAGATTCAAAACAAAAGAATTACATCTGTGCATGAATTAATGGATCTGACATTGCGAAATATCGACGGAATAATGAAGAAGCTAGAGATTTGCATGAATGCGATTTTATTACCCGCTGATAAGATGAACGAACTCTATGCTAACTGCAATGTTTTTGTGCAGAAGATTCCAAGGACACACGAGAACTCGGACGATAACCAAGCTAAGTCCGTAAAGGTTGCAAATAAATGCAAAAAGCGAGAAAAGCCAGTTAAAATGATTAAAAAACAACGGCAAAAGTTCGTGGACGTATTCAAATAGATCCATAACGATGATAGAATGAGCAAGGATGTGAAAGTGACTATGGTACAATGGACGCTCCCACAATAGGAAGCCACAAAATGGGTGAGAAATTTTCATCCGAGCTTGGTAAGTCACAACGAAGTCATTGCCACTCTGCAGCGCACCACTGAGAGCGGCGTCATAAAGGCGTATTTATACATTCTTAACATACTGGCGGTGGTAAAGGAACAATCCGTCAGCAAGTATGTTTTTCACACGCTTCACAACAAAATAGTGCAGTCGTTGGAAGCACTAGTCGGCTTCGGCCTTTCCACAGGCAAGTGCGCGATCATCCTTTTGACGCTCATCGAATTGACGCTGTCTCAGGAACAGCTGTGCCATTGGCTGCGTATTACAGCATCGCTCGATAATTAAGCCTCGAGCGAATTCACGGCAGAGCTCTGGTCCCAGGGGCGCTTGACGCGTTTGAGATTATTGCAGTTAACGAAATGTGAATAAATTAAAAAAGTTGTGTATCTCGAAATTGTGCAATTTAAAATCTGAGAAACGCGACACAGTAAAATAAAATAGGTTATTTATTCTTATTCATCTTCCTATTTATTCAATATCCAAACAATTACTCCAAAAATTTCCTATACCTCCATTCGCAATTTTTTTCCTAAATTACAAAAAAAAAAAAAAAATACGCTCAATAGAAACGAACGTTTGAAAAAGAATTTCAATAATTACATTTTTAGGATGGTGCCATATTATAACAAAAATTTGGAAATTCGAGAAGCAGATTTTACAATAGACAAAATGCTACATAGATAAATTGATGAGAAATAATTTGGAGGATGGAAAAAAGAAAAAATTGAAATAATATAGAACGAAGTAAAAAGTTTATAGATAAAGGGCAAAAAGATTTCTCCAAGAATATCTGAAAAAAAGGTATCGCAATTCAAGAATATCTAAGTAAAAACTACTCTATATGTAACAATCTATATGAGTATAAATAATTTTCTTTACTTATCCTCGCTTCTGTATAAAAAGCTGCTTCAAAGAAACGTCCGCTCCAAAAACGTGATCTTTCGCTGATCATTTCGTACAATATATAAATATGCATATTCATACAATATGTGTGTGTGCGCGCGTGTGCTTGTGTACGTGTATAACTTTAACAATCGATTCTTTAATGGAATTACACTTCTTCCGAACGACAGTATAACATTGTACAAGTTCAGCTCCATCTTAATTATACCTAATTATAGACTTATGCCTTTTATGTGTATTGCAGCTTTTGTAATATATATATACACTATGCACGGGTTGGTCTTGCTAAAGTTCTATATATAGCTGTATGTGTCTCGTCTTGATTGTATAATACGTTGTTTATTTTGCAATAATGACACTTTTCTTATACCAAATACTTTGTGCAGAGACAACAATCCGAAATGACATATTCGCAGGAACGCTAATCGCTCAACTAATCGATTTTTCATTTGTTTTTAAATTTAACAAATATTAACTTTATAAGCGATAGTGATGTAGAAAAGATTTCAAAATAATTATTTTATTATGGATTATTTTGTTGTATTTTTGGATTCTGTTGGAAAAGGGATTGATTTCAAATAAGCTACCTTGCACATTTACCGGGTAGACATCCGAATAACCACTCACATTGTTCTTGAAGTTTGATCAACTTCTGCTTTTTTTTGGGGGGTGCTGATTACGAATAGCATAGTGTAGCTCTTAGCGAATTTTTCATGGCAAAATTTACTGAATAAATAAACGAATGAATGTTATGATTTTTGACATTTAGTATAGACATTATTAAATTATCAAAAATATTGGAAGTTTGTGAACGAACTAAAAACATCTATACTTTATTCTAATAAACTAATTTATTTGGTTAATCAAGTATAACTGTATTCGATGCATTGATAAATCATGTAATATATTAGAAATAGATATACTATAACATATAATAAATTGTATATATTTTTTCGCAAATTTGGGGCATAGGTACTTTTGGTAAATAAGGCTACGTTAATGCCGGACTTCAAAGGAATCAGACTCGGAATCATTGAACTATTCTCGAGAACTATCGCTCATACCGAGTAAAAACCGCATAGAACAAAACACGCGTATCTTGACGAGATCTACGCAACTTTTCTTTGAGATTATATTTGAAAAATTTGTCCTATATTCTATATGATATGACGAAAACCACGATTTTTACGGCTTTCTTCTAAATTGATGTTCACGTGAAAATGGAATTTTCAACAAAATTGCTTGTCAGAAGCTTATACGCATATGGAAATAAAAGTGAAACCCATAGATATTCAGTATGCGGGAGGATAGATTAATATTATAGGTATACTCAGTAGAGGCGTAAATTATGCGTCAGTGATTTCGAACGAATTGTGGAGCGCGGGGAGGGTTATCAGTGTTATCAGTGAAGTACCGATTCGAGGTCGACGATACAATACCGGTACATTATTTGTAAGCGCTGCTTTTCTAAAAGTTTCTCTCTGTATGACGATTCTCCCCTGTGAATAAGCAGCCAATAATTCGTGACCGTATTGAAAAGGGACAAGATCTCTTTTACTTTAACCTGGCAATTTTACATATAATGTATAAAGTGGATGTCGAAGTCGATGTGATATATTTACGGCTCTCCACCCTTCCCATCCAGGAGTACAGCGACAGAGAGCCATTTCCGTATCCAATACCACTAATAATCTTCTTACTGAACACATTATGTTATACGAATGAAAAGTGCGATGACAAACCGCGAGACAAATCCGACTGGCGCTTATCTTATCGTACGATTCAGGCGCCCGACGAGTCAGTATATATACGTAGAGTCCTTATCGCGTCGGCGCCCTTTTTAATCGCTCGGTTCGTTTCTTACTCATACGCGCGATAATATGCGCCGTAACCCTTCCCGCGTTCGTAACATTATGCGTCATACGGTTCGATATGAAAAAAAAGCAAAAAAAAAAATGGAAGATAAAATAAATCCCTGTGCGCTGTGTGCTTAGGCAAAACGATATTGTAATTTTATTTCTTATTCGAATTTTTGAAACGACGTTTCTGCCGTATAAGACTATTAAAAGCCGTGATTTTAAAGAGGTTTCATCAGATTGACACGCGTCTTCCCAAGCGTCCGTTCTCTGACGTAATATCGTAGTATTGCGTATTCAACAACTTCGTTAAATATAGAAAAAAAAAATAATACAATAAATGAAAACAGACCGACCGATGATCGTTCGTATTCCAATCATTGTTCAAGAATACAGAAATCCATTGCCCAATTTGATGTACAATATTTTATTCTGTACCAGAGAAATAAAAGAAATCGTAGATACGAGATTAGGATTCGAAGTACAATTCGTCGTGCAACCTGATGAATGATCGATTAATCAGTGTCGGGCTCGATGTCAGTCGACCATGTTTATACAAAAATGCTTGTACTAATCTATTCTTCACGGCGTTAAATCTTTGATCGTTATGCACAAATTTAGCCCGCATCATAAATACATCGGTTTATCGCAAATTTTTAGAATATGCCTTTACAGTTCACCCTTGACCTGTATTTATGTGAAAAACCTGTTTTTAAGGATAAAATGGCAGTTACGAGGTAAGCAATATATATATAGACATCACCAAACGACGTCACGTCAGTACGTTTCTCTATCGTGAGAAAATTATTACAATTACAACGATTTACTAATTAATTTAAATTACGAATCATCCGTCAATGTTAAAAATCTTAAGATTCGTATTCTAAGCAAAGGTCATAGTTTGATTGTTTTTTCTTCAAAACGAATAAAAAATCTTCTATTGTTTTGCTGTGCTCCATATTGGGAAGTCGCTATATATACGTACAATTACAAGTGTGGAGTTGGCATTCGTAAAGTCATAATGAACCAGTTAGGGCTGGTTAGGACCCTGGTTATAACGGCAAATTAGGTTGATTTGAAAGCAATAACATATAGGACTTTAATCATATTTTAATGAAATTCATATCCGAATAATAAAAATTGAAAATTTTCAAAGAACGAAATTGATACAAATTCAAATTTTGAATCCCTTCCTATCGATATTCCATTATAAATGAAGCTTATACAATTCTCTAGCCGTCCAGACTCCTCGCAGGCTTGCAATTCTCGTATGCATTTATAACCGGTAATCAGGATAATTGATAATTGATATTATTGTTAAAATTAAAATGAGCCAAAATTCAATGGGATTTCGCACATAATATAATTTCAAAAAAACGCTTTTTACTTAATATTCTTAATATTCTTAGTTTACATTTTCTTGTAATTAATAAAGTTGAAGAAGCAATGGTAACTAGAACGGCGCAGCAATGTATTTCCTTTGATAGTAATCATATTAAAAGTTTGTCAAAAACGGCCAAAGAATGTCTGAAACGATCATTACATTAAAATAGATTTCAGCTATGCAACGAAATCGCAGCCAATTTTAAGCCGGAAGGCATTGGAATTTGTAAATGAGCAAATTATATCTTCTTCGAAGAAATTATTTTCTGATTTTGTGAGAACTAAACAGATTTCTTAAACTAATAAAAATACAAGTATATCACTCTCTCAATAAAAAAGAAAAGAAACTCGTTTAAATCAAACGGATTCATTCTTAAATGCTAACGCGTATTTGCTAATTAATTCGAGCAAACTGTTTAATTACTACAAAACAAGACGCTATTTACTTGGTAAAAAAAAAATTTTTTTTTCAACGGTCGCTCCCATTATTTAGACACAGTTATTTACGTCGATGTTAATCGATCCTTCGTTATTGTACTTACTCGTCGGCGACGAGTCGATTCACTTTGACGAATAGAACGGCGACGAGGATGAAGAGCAGAAGGATGCAGAGGCCGGTGACGCCGCAGGCCACGAAGAAATAGAGCTCAAGATCCTCGAGGGTCGTCTGTAATTGTAAATAAATCATACGTCTTATATATGAGGTCAACAGTGGCCCGTTATTACATGGGTATTTTGAATTTTTACAATTCGCCAACAATCTATTTCACACACACACGCGCGCACACGCACGCAAAGTGACGTTTGAAATTTTTGTATACAGATAAGCTCCGCAAAATCTAATGGGTTTAACGGCTAATGCGGTTAAGCGCAAGTAAATTGTTTTACAGCAAGATGCAATATATATATATATATATATATATATATATATATATATATATATAAATAAAAGCTAACTTTTTTCTGCCCTATGCACGTCCCAGCTCAAAAGGAATTCGACATAACCCCCTTTTGCTCTCAATAGCGGCGATCAGATATACGAAATCTAGCTTTGGGATCTGAGATCTACCTGCACTTAAATATATTCGCATTTAAAATTAGTGAGTAAGAAAATTATTTTCCGTTTTCTTGTATGTAGGGTGACCAAAAAAAATGGTCAGATTAAGCCCCAGTTACCCATATTTGTTTTTCTTTCTTCTTCATTTTAATATCAACTTTTGCAGGTCGAACGGAATAGGCCGAACTCCGATCCGATCTATGATCAAAGATAATAGGGAAAGATCGTCGGTCTCGTGTCAACGAACGGCATATTAGGCAGACTTTTCAGTACCGTCGACTTCCCGATGTCCGCACGATCAACTTAAATACCAATGACTGCGCTATACTTCACTCGAAATCGCACACGTCAGCATCAGAAAACAGAATTATAAATATATATATATAGTTTGCTGAATGGACTGAAAAACGCATTGCATATCCGCTGGTGAGTCGATTTCTTCGAATCGATTTCATTTTCTCCCCAAAAAATACATATCGCTTTCAGAGGTCAAAAGCATCCAACAAAAAAGACGCATGATGAATTTTTTTTTCTTTTTTGAAAATTATTCAAATTTCATGGAATAACTGCAATGTCTCGTGATCTTTATGGGGGGGGGGGAGAGTTTTCGCGATTTGCAACAACGACAATGAAATATTTAGTTATTTACCGTACATCATATTCGTAACACATCACATCGAAATACCTTCAATATGATTATTCTTCTTTTATCTTGGGAGGTGTTCAGAAATTTGCAAAAGTTTTCATTTTTAGCATGACAGTTTAACAATTCTACATAGAGATGCATAAGAATTGTTTAACGTGTTTTTCATCGTTTAACATATTTATTACGTGTTGCAAAGTACCTTAATTCACAATAAATTAATGCGGCAGCACTTCCAGATTTCGCATGGAAACTTCATTTATATAGATATCTTATCGAATATTCTAAATAAGAATCCCTTGAGCATTAAATAACTTTTGTAATCTGTTTTTTTTAAAGTTTGAAAATTTTATATCAAAAGTTTGAATGTTTTATTTGCAATTTGTGTGTGTGTGTGTGTGTGTGTGTGCGCGCCGTGTGCGTGTGTGTCATATTTCAAATTACAAATTTCGCTAATGAATAAAAACTTAGAATTTGTTATATTATATAGTTTCCAGTGCGAAATCAGGAAATCTACCGGTCTTATTAGATGCGAAATTGGAACGTGTTAATTTTCGTTAAACGATCTACAAATATATATATATATATATGAAGAATATTATACAGTAGGGAATAATCTCGTTTCCAAAGTCAGATCAAACGATTACGTATGTATAATTTGACGACCGCATATAAATATATAAGCAGAAAGACGAACAAAGCACAATAATGTATATAAAATACTTAATTATAATCCCAGGAAAGTTACATATACGAGGAAAATCATTAGCCAGGCTTATCAGTTTAATTACATCGAAAATAATAACCGGCCTTTCCGCGCCTCGGCCACAATGATTATACAGGTATTCCTTCGTCTTACTGGCTAAGCGCAATAACAGCGACATCGTCTTATATACTTAACTATATACTTGTATATATATGTATACTCGATCGCGATATACCGTCCCGCGGAATTATGCGACTTGTACCTCTATCTCTTTCTACATAATACGCTATAATCTGTCCAAAGAGTCGAAAAAATCTCAAGGTCCTTAAATTTTTCTCATCTACAAATATATATATATATATATATATATATATATATATTATATATATACAAGGGATGTTCCATTGTTTCCTTGTTATAAAGTAAAAAAGAATCGCGCGAGGCATCGCGTCAAACGACCCAGATATAAACTTTATTGCACGGATACATGTATATATATATATATATATATATATATATATATATGCATGCGTCCCGATGCTCATTGTGCGGACGGAGCATATACTTGCGGAAATGATGATGTGTATTTATACACGATGTTATATTCGCTTTATGGAATATAATAGGTGAGGATACGTACGCGGGTGCAATGTTGCGACTTCTTCGAAGGATTTCAAGCTATTCAGTTTAAAACTCAGTAGCTATATTCGGCTTTTAAAACAAAAAAAAAAAAAAAGAAAAAACAAACAAAAGTAACAACAAAACTTTCCGACTACGCATATAAAATAACTATATATATATATATATTGCCAGACATATACTAATAACTAAATTCATTTGGAGCTATTACCAAATTCTGCTCGATTCAAATGCTTCCGGATATGGTCTGTATAGAAGAACGTTTCAAATGTTCCGTATTTGCAACGACGTGAAAAAAAAAATAAACAAATTAGAATGCAAATTATCCGGGGATCACGGAGAGGCCTCTTGTTGGGTGGTTTCACGATCTTGCGCCTGGAGTTCGTGGAGAGTTCGTTTTAGATTCGGGATGGCCGAGGTGTCTTGCAGAATACGCACGCGCGCAGACACACACACACACACACACACACACACACACACACCTGTATATACCCATGGAACGTTGCGAGAGAACTCCTGCACCGCCTACCACGCGCTAGGGCAAAAGTACCAACGCGTCTGAATTCAGCAGCCCCCCCCCCCCCAAGGATCACATAGAAGAGTTGCAGTTATCTTGGGCGAGACTTATTTTGAATTTTTATATCAGAGATGAACGGCCCGCGATTATGGACGATTTGGTAATTATTGATTTGCAAATGCACATCGGAGATTTTAGAAGTCGCGTGAGGCAACGACGAAAATCATATTCCACATATACACATATAGCTGATATTGTTATATGTAATGAACAGTGCATTGCTTCATTCCTTTTCAAGCTCGTCTATTTAATCGTATAAATTTCATAGTTGTCGAGTGACGAACATAAGTCGGTGGTAAGGTTGGGTTTCATGATCAAAAGTAGAAATTGAAACGTAACGTCTTCGTGTCGATCATTATTTAAAAACGTACAACTGTCAGTGATACTATTATATATATATATATATATATATATATATATATATATATATATATATATATATAACCAATTATATTTTTCATTAGCATAGATCAGTCTTTAATATGTAAAAATGACTAATTATAGTAGTATGAACATTGTCTGGTACTATATGTGGGAATATTATCAGGTGGTAATTTCGCGAGCGACACCATCTGAGATAATAATCTTTCCGTGGACAATAATATACTTCCCCCCCCTCTCCCGTTTAAAAAGTCTTTTCTTGTGTCTTTTTGACCTCTGCAATCCAAAGCAAGAGATCTTTTTTCTTAAGCCATTACGCAGCATTGTTCGAATTTCAAGCTTTTTAACGAATAGAAAAAAATTAACGTGTTATAGAAAATTTACCCCCCCCCCTAGAATTATAGACTATTTTATCGGAAAAAAATTTTAAATTCATCTGCCAAAAATGCGCATTTAAAAAGTTAAACTTTGTTTTTAATACACGACGAAGTATATTGAATATGTTGAACTCAGATTAGATCCTTGTTATTTGTTTCAAACTGTCGATAACAGTAAATAATCAAATAATATAACATATAATTTAACACTAATTGTTATTAACAGTTTATCTCGAATTTTCGGCATTGTAATGTTTTATTTCAAATTTTTCAGTTTCGACTAATCAAAATCTGGATTTTTATAAAAAAAAAATAAATAAAATACAAACAGATGTATAATTATAAGTAAAAATCTTTAATGTTTCAATCATTTATTATTCTTCTTTCAGAAAAACGTAGATACGCTCACCTTAAATAAGATAAAGTAAGAAAATTATTAACTCAAAATTAAAAACTCCCCTTATCATTCATAAACGTAAATTAAGAATGGCCTCAGTGTCGGTACACAATTTTTCTGAAAAAAAGCAACAGAAAGCGACGAATTTAATCCTGTTCTGGATTTTTCTTCCAATCAACCATAAAATAATAATTTAAATAGTAATTTCAAGCATTTAAGCCTTTGCCGAGGTCTTTGCGCAAAAGGATCCGCCAAATAACGTCCGATACAATACTTGATAATTATAGTTATATGTATATATACAAGTGCTTCCAGTTTTCTACAGTTATTATTGTGTATATATATATATATATATATATATATATATATATATATATATATATATATATATAATATATGTCCTATATTGAACAAGTCCTATTGCTCGACCGGTCTATAGCGTAATATATAATATCCGTCGTCTGCTCGTATAACACAGTGTCGAATACGTTCTTTGCTCTGAATTTGAAAATATAAGAAACGCAATGCAAATATATACGCGCGCTTTTTATCGCCATTGTCTTTTCAATCCGTTTATGCAATTTTTTCCTTCGTCTTTGAAAAACTTCGTTTCCACGAGTAGAATCTTCCTTTTTTACGTTTAATCACTCCTTGGGCATTATTATATTGTGCACAGAACATGTATGTGTGTGTGTGTATATATATAGTATTGAAGGTTATGTAATTAATTAAAAAATGATTGCTGTTAAATAAGTAACGTTCTATTCCGTTATTGAATGTATTCTTCAATCACGATAATCTGGGTATAAAATTTTTCCTTAAAATCACCCCCAAGGATTTCGTTGACAACAAAAAAAAAGTCCAAAACGATGACAAAAAAATCCTTTGCACGATTCGCCTCCGCGCAGACGCACATTTTACAGATCGCGGCTCTATACAATACCGATCTTATCGAAGCCCGATATATATATAGCGAATCTCGCGCGAATCCCCCTCCCCTCCCAGACGCGCGCGCGCGCGTCGATATTGCGAGACCGCGCGGCGCATTTAAAACGCATGACGCAACGAGGAAGAAAAATAGAGCACGTATATAGGCGCACGCGTATACGCATACGTTATACACATCCGTTCGAAATTTGCATAGAAAGCCGCGGTCTTGGAGCGCGCGAAGTCCGATGTGTATTATTACACGTATACGTGTACAAGCTGTTATATATATATATATATATATATATATATATATATATATATATATATTGGTTTGTGCGCGTACTGCCCACGCGGTACGCGAGATTGCGCGCGAATGTAGTAAAATAGCCTTCGAAACGGTAGCGCCTACTGTCGAGCCGGTGTGACCAGGTGTGACCAGGTGCGAGGTTGACGCGTCCGGTATTATATATGTATATACATGTATACGAGCGCGTGCGAGATTCAATTTACTTCCATATATTAATATTATGAAAAGATTCATAGGCATGAACGAATGTTTATATGGAAAAGCTTTTCTGTAAAATTTTTTTAACAGAATTATCACTATTCGCGTCTTGTCACTTTCAATATAATTTTACATTTACAAAAGGGGTACATTTCATTTTTCCCAAGGAAACCATCTACACGTATATACGAGTATTTACCATAGATATTTCTTTTTTTGCACGACTGTTTTGAATATTTGAGGATACCGATGCGATTTATAATAATAAGAAGAAAAAAAACACGTTTCACCGATAGAGCATAAGAAGGCTTTTTATTTTCCGTACAAAAAATTTATCAATTTTTTCTGTTATTTATTCTGTACAAATTTTATTTATTCATTCATTGGACATTGGCGGCCGTTAAAGTTCTTCACACGAGTATAATGGGATTACGAATGAATTGGAAAAATATCAATTTAACCCAGATCATTAAAATTACGAATATCTCACTTTGAACGACGCGTTGGAGTATAACAGAGTAGAGCGTAACTGACAACGGTAATGAAAAATTTAATTTAAAAAAATAAATAAAAGAATAAGAAAAAAAAACTCGTTATATTTCGTTCGTAAATTATCGGTTATCGAGGAAAGAAACAATTACAACGAGGAATGTATAGAACATTGTGAAGCACGGGATCATTCAAGCGATCTCTATTCAAAATGACTAAATTTTATTACGTCTTTTTAGTATTATTTATCAATACCTCTTTTAATGCAAATCTTTAATCTAATGTCGAATAATACGTGAAAAAATTATAGCAACTTAAATCAGGTATACTTTATGACTGTGTATTAATTGTGTCAATTAGTTGATTTTTTTCAAAAATGTGCATTAATCACGCGTGTTTTTCATTTTATTTTTTACCACTGGTATTATTAATCAAACGCAAAATTCCTCGATTGAAAAAATACTTCTAAATACGACACTGTCCTAAAGTAAAGTATAAAAGTATCCTAAAATATACGCAGAAAAAAAACTTTTAACATCCCTTCACATTTAAATCATGAAACAGAAACGAGCAATATAATATATATATATATATATATATATATATATATATATATATATATATATATATATATTAGTATGTATGGTTTTAAGAATGAGCTGACTAATAAATGCTTACAAGAGATTATTATGCTCTCATCCCGCTCGCACATAGCTTCGCGCACGAACAAATATTATCAAGGAACAGTCACTGATTGTTTTTTTTTTTCGTTTTTCAAGACACCTGCCGACTAGATCATTAATTAATCAGTAAAATTAAATTAAATTAGTTAAATATTAATTTAACGAATGACAAATTAATTCTTATTATTAGATTGAATGAAAGTTCGAGAAAAAAAATCCTCAGCGTTATTAGTCATTACAAATCTATGCATAGTTATATATATATATATATATATATATATCGATATGATTTACTATCTTCAACGCGATAACGGGGCGAGATCGGTGTCGATGACAAAAAGAAATAGCCAATATTGATAATAAAATGTATATGTGAATCGGCAAAGCAGAGATACCGTAATTAATAACAATGTCACAAGGGAAGAATTCTGATTCACTGTCGATCCCGACGAAACGCTTATGTACTTTTTAATGTGCATAACGAAATGGCCAATTCGCGCACCGCAATTTTTTATAACGCAACGAATCGTCAAACGTACGATGGCTATTAATAAAAAAATAAATAAATAAAAAGATAAAAAGGTAAATCGAAGGCAGACGTCTTAAATTTTGATGTCTCGCGTTAAGGTTTAAAGTAATGCGTATATTTAAGAAAACGTTCCCGTTTGAACGACCGACGGTTAATAGAGCGATTTTTTCTGGATTTTACGTTCGAGGCCAATAAAGTCGTTACTAATCAGCACTTGTTGCTTATTTTGCTTATTTTTTAGCAAAAAATAAATTCGTATAAATTTGTTCATATGCGCGGACACGCGAGGGATCGCGAAGGATCTTCCAGAAAATGCTCCGAAATCGTAAAGCCAACTTTTCTTCTTTTTTTTTTTTTTTTTAATCGTACAACAATGATTGCCAATAATAAGTGGCACGATAAAAAAAAATTGAGACAAGCGTTGGTAAAAGTGTATAATAAATAAGAATGGTAAAAACACGGATATCCATATAATATAAGTATCTGTCGAAAAATGATCGAACTGGCTTCGACGCTTTTAGGAAGATTGACGATTGAGGAGGCAGTGTACTAGCCACCTCTCCGGATATATATAAATATTCTTGTTTCCGCCCCCGCCCCCGCCGATGTATCCCACGTAAATTGCGAACGATTCCGCTTAATTCAATATCGATGCGGCGCGTCAATCTAAATAAACAATTTGGACGTCACGGCGAGCAAGGAGTTTCTAAATAAAAAACGTCCAATTAACGAGAGCGTGTAATGCGCACAGACATAACGCGCGAGCACTCGTACACATACGTAATACGCCTATCAACTTTAAACTAACTTACTGCCTATGTACCTCGGGCCAAACACTCCGGGCGCACGTCCTGTATTTACAATATCAATAACTGATCGATGCAAAAAATCGATAATCGATTTTTCGATAAAATCCTCGATAAGATAAACGCGTATAAGCTTAAATTGACTTAACAATTTTGGTAGTTGTACGTAAACACTATTTAGCGTATCCATGGGTTAGGATTCCTTCACAAATATCTGAACAAGCTCTATGCCCCTCTTCGTAACGACTCTTTCCCTCTCTCTCTCCCGCCCCCCCCTTTTTTTACACCACTCAATTATAACGATAGAGAGGTGGAGAGAGTGCGGGGGGTGGGGGAGGAGATGGAGAAACGACGCTAATTCCCAGCAATTCGGGCAAGGTCCGCGGAGCGTGAAGCGTTTACCTGTTGAAAAAAGGGTAGCCTAAGATCCATGGCACGGCGGTACGTAACCGGCGGAGGTATACAACTCCTCTATACCGTCGATCAAGAATCGGCGACCCGTCGCCTGTATTATTTAGCCCGATTGCGACGACAACACCAACAGCAACAACAACACCACAAACAGCAGCAGCAGCAGCAGCAGCAGCAGCAGTCACAGTCACAATCACAACGTCGCTTCACGCCAGCCGCGGGCGAATCGTTTCGAGGTAAAGGACGCGCGGCGCGGTCGCTCGTGTATATATATATATATATATATATATATATATATATATATATATATATATAAGCCCGTACACGCCGAGAGATTTTATGCGACGCGCGCGCTACCAGGCGCTGGCGCGCCTCAGGATCACCGGCCGCGAGGAGGCCTCCCTCGGCAAACGTCCTTCCCCTTCCGTCGCGCGCGCAATCGCGAGACTCGGCCACCTGGCGCCGCGTATCGCAACGGGACCGCTCGCGCGGAACGCGGGGATTAGAAGGAAAGAAAAAAAACAAAAAAAAAACCGAAAAACTAATTGGCGGCGCCGAGACCCGCGAGTCTTTTGTCTTTTATATACAGACGGGTAGCTGGAGAAGGGACGAGGGAGTTTTTTTTCCTTTTTTTTTCGTTTTTCGTTTTTTTTTTTTTCCATAACATAGCCATAGATACAGCAGTATCCCCGGTGGCGCTCCCCACGGTCCTTCGCATAGAGGAATCCATAAAATCCGGCGCGCATAAACCGGCGCGGCAAACTGTAAATATAACACAATATAATGCGCCGTTTCATTACGTATCGGACAGTTTCAATTAGTCGCGGGGCTATTCGCCGCGCAACGTTAACGCAATGCCCGTATAATTCGGTAGAGTGAAATGTAATAATAATATATATTTAAGAGAAACGAGAAAGTTTCTGCAAAACAAAATAATAAAACAAAAAAAAAAAAAAAAAAACAGCGAACTCTTCTATATTTAATATCGAGTTCGATATAGTCGAATGACAAACGTATATATATATATATTTCGCGGCAAACAAATGCGTTATGTTTCTTGTTTTTTTTTTTATTTTTATTACTGGCGAAAGTTTCATTTATATTACGTAGTTATGATAGTGGTAACGCGGATAAACGAGCGAAAGGGAGAGAGAGAGAGAGAAAAAACTGAAAATAATAGAATAATTCTCGTTCCCCTCCGTAAAGTTTAAACGACGTTTTCACCTATTTAAATGTTTTTTTTTTCATCGCGTTTCCAAGCGCTCGCCGCGATTTGTCATAGCGCAGCGAATGAAATTCTTTTCGTAAAAGGAATAATAGAGTTATGGGCATTTACTTAACTTTTATTGCAAAAGTATAATAAATTCATTTTAGTATAGCATCGGCATAAGATCCGATATATATATATATATATATATATATATATATATATATATATATATATACAGAGGCATTTGGTTTCAAATTAATACGTCATGTACATTATAATCTTGGTGATAACGATCTTTTGTCCTCGTACACGCATTCTTGAAGAAGTTTTAACTGCGTGCGCGGCATTTCCAGGTCTAATGCCGTATTACAAGAAACTTTTCCTCATATACCGCGTGCGCAGTATAACAACGTTTGAAAATATTAATTATTACTTTGCTTTCGTTAAGTATTGAGAAATGAAACGTATAACCGTCGTTTTTGCAATAAAATTTTATTCGTGCCCATATATATATATATATATATATATATATATATATATATATATATATATATATAAACGTTATTGTTTATTTAGAAAAATATTTTTTAATTCAACTAATGAAAATGTTTGGATTCTGATTGATATATATTATAAAAAGTTGTTGTGGATATCTTTTAAATAAAAATTTATAAACTCGTGAGCGTGACACACACACACACACACACACACACATTCCGTTCAATAAAGTATAAACATTTACAATATATATATTTACAATCAAGTCAATAATTATGTTCCATATCAGGAAGCAAACGATTGGCACGTTACGCAATTGAAAAAGTTAGCAGATCAATATGTAATATCGGTAAAAATAATTATATATCGTTAAATAATTCAGGTATTTTCAGTGAGGTTATATATATATATATATATATATATATATATATATATATATATATATATATATACAGTCTACAACTGTACATGCTATATCGCATATACGTAAGAAAATATAACTGCGAAGTTTTTCAGAAAACGAATTTCATGAAACGCCGCGGAAAAGTGAAAAACCGTGAGCGCAATTTTTACCTGGTCGGCTGATATATATATATACACTGCGCGTGTATGAATGCTATAATTAATCGTTATCGGAGCGTGTAAACTTATAAAAGCACGTATAGACGCGGGACGAGGATAACGAGCGCGAGACCTCGCTCGAAGATATACCGTGTAGCTATATATATATATATATATATATATATATATATATATATATATATACATTGATAATGTGCATGGTAGTTTCACTAAATAATATATATATACAATATAAGGTGCTTATTCTATTATAACATGAAAAATATTATAAACCCATTTTCTAATAGAGCGTTGTATTCCGACATAACTGAAAGTACGATAATGGCCTCTGTGCTAGTGCGTATATCCCGAGGCGGCGTCCTCGGCTCGATCCTCGGCATATCGAATTGAATTTTGAATAGTACAAAAAATTACATGTATATATATATATATATAACTGTAGTATATAGAAAATGGAAAATTAAAGTACAAGTTACGAAAGTCTCTGCTAGATATATATATATATATATATACACCACAAATGAGGAATTAATACACCGGGCGGTAACCCTGACCACTATACCAAGCAAACACTCGATCCTCGTAGAGATCTATATATATATGTAAAATACGCACGCATGTCACAGCACAAAATGCACACACACACATAATCATATATATATATATATATATATATATATATATATATATATATATATATATATATTTATAAATAAATCGCGTTAATCCCAAGCCATTCGTGAGTTATTTTTTATTTTTTTGAACGCAATTAAGTATGAATATTGTGTATTTGTAAAGAAAGTAAAGGAATCACCATTAAAAACCCGACTCCCTGGCCCGCGCCTGCATCCGCGAGTATACACGTCTGGCACGCGTCGCCCGCCAGCAGTCGACTATTACAATACACAGGTGCCGCCGCTGCGCCAGCTGAGCTGCCCGTGGCTCACCTCCCTCTCGCCCCATCGCCCCCTCCGCCATCCTCTTCGCTCGCTCTCCCCCCCCCCCAACCCTCTCACTCGCTGTTTATCTAATATCTTTCCCTAATGCATATATATATATATATATATATATATATATATATATATATATATATATATAGATACGGTACGCCGCGCTCTCGGCGCGTCATCGTCCGTATGCGACCGTGACGTTTTACGAGCCTGTAATACGAGTTTACCGATCCGAGATGAGTCCGGACGGGATGGGACGCGGCCGCGACGTTACAATCGTTTATGTCGATAATACAAGGAGTGGGCGGGGGGGGGGGCAGGATCGCGAGCGGATGATCGATGCTTTACAATGCGCGACAATTTTACCATTGACGCGGATAAAGAGAGCAGGGCGCTCTATACTGTTCTTGTGTCTATACTAATTGTGTTTTCAATAAATAGCGAATCCTTTGTGGTGTGTAAATTGTACAGGCTACGGGACGCACTTTGCTGAAATATAGCCAAACAGCGACGAAAATTATGCATTAAATAATGTTTATACAACCGTATAATGGAATTTTCATTCATACGAAATATGGACATTTTGTACAAGGATTATTAAAGAGATTTTTTTATCAAGAAACATGACACCGTGGTACTCATAAGGAGAGATATTAACTATTTATACTAGTTGATGAGGCACTAAATTATTATTTCAGTCCATTGGGCAATCCTTTCTTTAATTTGATATTCATCTGTGAAAATTCGTTTTAGTTCATAATTTTCACTTTCTCGTTTTCACTGCTATTTCATTTATTAAAGGTTTTTCATCTCTAGAACTACTTCTGATTCGTTATTCAATCTTTTTTTTCCCCTCTTCCAAATGCCGGTAACAAATATTATTTAATAAAACTGTATTAACGGAGATTGCACGAATTTCAGTTGTACCAGAAAACCGTTGGTATATTATATTTGAAATTTTATTAGAGACATTCTTACCATTTATCTCAAATCATTGCAATAAATGTAAAACTTTGTACTTGAATACTGAATATGGCTGTAATCTTTCCAGTATTTTATTTGATTCCCAAGTTCTAATGTTTTAATTTACCTAATAAATTACATCCTGGTGAAAGAATAGCTCGTGCCATTCTGTAATGTTGAAAAAAAATTTAATGATTAAAAATTAAGTTGTAATTTTTGAAAAAAAGAATGTCAGAATTAGGAAAACGTATTTTAATGTACAAGATAAAATAATTGGAAGCATGGAAAATTTTTAATAGTAGTGAAAATTAAGAATTGTAATTAAATAACGCAGTAAAGTGTGAAATTCAAAGGGCGGATACCCTAAAGATGAAAATAATGACACCGTACTTCATTTTTATGTACAATTAAGTTATTTTTTCAGCTACTAATAAAAATTGGTTCTCCGCTGGATGTGCACTCTCTTTGTCGATATTAAATTTTTAAACATAAAGACTATACATAAATACTAAATGTTTTTAGTTAATTTAGTTAATAATAAAAAGAAACGGACACGCACTATGAGTATCGAACGAACAGGAAATCTTTATACGGGGGGCATTTCCTACGAAAGTTTAAAACGAAGTTGAGAAAAACGAATAGAATAGAACCACTGAACGGCAAGCCTTCGGACGACCGCAACACTTTGAACGCAAAAAGCTTCTCGAGCCGACTGAGCCTTCGCGAAGGCCCGAGGTCGGAGATCGGATCGTTCAAATCGGATCCTGGACTTTTGGATAGGACAGGTAATGAGGAAACTGGCTGCGAGTGAGGTGCATACGGATTTTTGATCTGGAACAGAAATACGATCCTAGTCGCATTGAGATTTAAATCAAAACTATTAAAAAGAACACGGGCTTCGAACGGCGACTTTAAGAAGCTATCGGACAAAGTGAACTTGTAAAGATTTGACTTCAAGAGAGGGCCTGCTATTCCTAGACTTTGGCCCTGTCATGATAAGAGACGATTTCGTAAATGCTGTAAATCATGAATCTGTAAGGAACGTGGAGAATTTAAAGCTTAGCTAATACTTGGAGGTACGATAAGGCGGTTAAAACAAAAGAGGAATTAAAATTCAAGTTGAGGATCTGAGGCGGCGTTGAGTGAAGTGAGATAGATCTTACATATACACATGATATGTCTATCACATACTTTCCCACCTTGCCTTGTCTAATTGTACGTTCAACCATACGAGGACATCGCAGAGTATATGGTAGCTCTGGTAAAACCAGAGATAGTTAAATTAAGTATGGAAAACCAAAGATAGGAACCCATGAAAAAACCTATATATATCAGACTTAAATGCTAAACTGTAAACCCCTAAACTAAGCTATCCGAGTATATGTAATTTTCTGATATGTATGTAATAATTTTCTGATACATTATCCTGGATTTTTATAATTTAGAAAAGCATAAAATTAAAGATAAACTTTTAAAAGATGAATTTACATAATAGTTAAAGACTAAAAATAAGAGACCTTTTCTATAGATAATATTACTATGAATATTACATTTTGGAAACAATTAGAATTAGAAAAATCAAAATAAGGTCGGTAGTATTCCAATGGAATACCAATAATATGAGTACAGTATACATGTTCCAGATTACAGTAGGCCTGGACGTAGACTTACTTGCTCATAGTAAGTGAATAATACACTTATTATATGGGTCTCCATGATACACCAGAATACATAACTCCTCGAATGAACCTGAACTAAAGCAGCATGGTGGTTGATCAAGGACTACATGCTCATCGGTAATTATCAGTGCCTTGTTTTCTGATAAACTGATAAACATATCAAAAGAAAGCAAACAAGGAAAAACAATCTGCGGGATCCAACGCAAAACATCTATATTGCAAAATATTACACAGAATATAGAATCTTTTTTACAGGCGGATCCTTCCAATGCATACACAAAGCCATCATAGTACTACACGGCGACGTAATGAATGAGAAGCGGTGGTACTGATGAAGAAGACATCCGAAAAAGTTAACAAGACAAAAGTCGAAATTCTCGAGTAGCCGAAGAAAAAAAGAATAGAACAGTCGAACTACATGGAGTATTAGTCTGTCAGACGACTCTTGAAGTTTGCGATTAATAACAGTAAGACGAAGTCTGACTAGATATTGACCAAAACTCGAACCAAATGGATTCTAATCTTTGGATCAGTGAGGAACATAAAGCATGAGACCTGAAGATAGCGTGTTAAATAGAGAAATAGAGGATAGTGTCGTACGCTCGAAGAGAGATAGAAAATTAGCCTGAAAAATTTTTTTCTGATATTAAGTAAATATTTACTTGTTTTTTAACAAGTAAATCATTTGCTTAAATTTAAAAAATATTTAGCAGATTTAAAACAACGTGATTTGATTTAAGTGGACTCTTCTTGCATCAAATAAATACATTTTCAATTTAAGAAAATAATTTACTTGGTACAAAACAAGTAAATATTTACTTGATAACACACATTTTTTTCCAGTGTACTTTATATCTTTTCTTGCAATGCAGAATAACAGTAATTATCAAAGAGAGATAAAAAAGTTATATACTACATTTATCTATCTATCTCGCATCGTAAGGTGCTCTCAACTTTTGAACACTGTATTCTGGCTCCAGGCATACATATATAATCTAAGGTGATCACAAAATTGTAAACTTAGCATTGACAAAAAAAGGCAGACGCATGATTATCTGCGATTATTATGTTGCACGATAGATTTAAGAAATTCATAGGTGTTATATTATACTGAAATCCAGAGCTAAAATTAGGGATCTTTACTTAAAAAATTATGAACTCACGGTGTATCGAATCAAATAGGAACGTAATAAAGTAACGTATCTTGAGCATGAGAAATTTTTTTTGAGAAACAATTATAGAGCTCATTCTGAATCAGAGATACGCCAACCAATCTGGATCCAATTCTTCGTCTAAATTTCATGCACTAAGAAAAAATATCTGTTACCAAGTAAATATTTTCTTGTTTTGTACTAAGTAAATTATTTTCTTAAATTGAGAAAGCATCTTAATGCAAGAAGAATTCACTTGAATCAAACCACGTACTCTTAAATCTAGTGAATATTTTCTTAATTTAAGAAAATGATTTACTTGGTACATAACAAGTAAAGAAAATATTTTTTTCAATATGGTCTCTTCTTTTTTAGGCTGGGCATAATGTATATTCACGTTACATTTGACGATGCGATTACCATGATACCCGTACATGACGATCACTTTCTTCCATTCAAAGTGAATAAGTTCGCGGGGCGCTTGAGTGAATCTATGGTTGGACGTGGACTGCAAATGTTACTGAAAAAAAAACTAGTTATTGCTGTTAATTCGAGAGGTGAATTATGATGATTTCAATCATAATCAAAACGGACAATGAGCTTAAACACATAGACGGCATTAAATCTCTATAGGGGCTACTCTATCTATATTATACAATTTTCTGGACTCGCGTACAAAACGTGACAAATATAATACATCAGAAATGATAAGGACTTCGAGCAGAATAATCAGCGATACGAACGAATATATATATGTGTGTGTGTGTGTATGTATATATATATATATATATAACAATGGCGAATTACCGATTCTTTTGCATTAAACGACTTGCTCCTATTCAACGAGGCAGAAGCGCGAACCCATAGTTCATTATTAAGAACCGTATGGATACCACGAAAGACGCTCAAGGAGCGTGCGCAGTTTTTCTCGATCGCGCGAATGATCCTCGTAAGCCATACCGTCGGCTGTGCGCATTTACGAACACGCACTACGTGACAGGTTATCGCCGAGATGGAAAACTAGGGAAAACGGCGAACGCGACGAACGACGGAGGATGAATCGAGGACGATCGATGAAACTCCGCGTCCCATGCGCGCGCCCCAAATCGGCCCGTATCGACGGAGTGAAGAGCGCGGGCGGGAATCGCGCGCGCGCGCGCGTCTCAAGCCGAATATCGCGCGAACGGCAGTACGCGTGTATTATCGTCGATCGCTGCAAAACGGGCCTCGATCGGCAGCGACGGAACGACAGGGGATGAAATACGGCTTAAAAGAGCCATCCCTTGAACAGTATCTGAAAAAAAAACCAATCTATACGAAAAAATGAAGGTGAGGACTCTGTGAAAATAAGTCGACGTTCGAAAAGACCAATGTTAAAAAAAAAAAAAAAAAAAACAGGAGCGCGCCTTTTTGCGACGATCGATTATCAGTGATCGTCAGCGATACGTTATAAGACGGCACAAAGACGAAAAGAAAATCATAGGCATCGCGAATACGAAAGCGCTGCAACAGTTTAATATATATATATTTTTTTTTTATCACTATATAAATTTTACGCGGTCGCGTAATCTCTGGAAGAGCAGTCATTCAAGCGCACGCGAGAGGGAGACGAGCGACAAATCCGACAGCTCCTTATGTTCCGGCGTGCCGATATTGCTGTAATAATCTACGGATGCGCGTCGGATATATATATATATATATATATATATATATATATATATATATAGAGCGCACGCAGTCGTTATATTTTGACTTTGCTTTTTATCGTTAAAGTATCTATTAGCCGCACGATGCTTCCGAACTTGTATACAAAGGGTACTTTAAACGTTTTCTCGTTGCATTTATATATATATATATATATATATATATATATATATATATATATATATATACGACTCGGCTCTGCCCCATTTGACACGCAGCGATTCCGTTAATGCTGAATCGTTAATACAAACATGTTTGCGTCGCAATTTGCAAAATAACACAATCCCTGCCGCTTATATATATATATATATATATATATATATATATATATATATATATATATATAACCTATACTTCCTTTGCAGCGTATAACAGCAATGATTCTCCGCCCCCTTATGCTCGTTTAAAAAAGCGAGTCCGATTTGCATTTGTGAATTAAGTAAACGGATATATGCTCGTTTAAACAAACGCGCTCTTTACATTAGAATTATTGCTCCGGAAACGTTATTCTTTACCTTTTAGTAATAATGAATGGTAGTATCTAAATGAACGGTTGCCTTATAAATTTGACAGAACATTTTAGTCGAACGATCCTTATATAATAAAAGTTAAATAAATTAACAAACACACTGATAAAGAATCTCAGATTATGTCTCTTGAATATAGGGTAAATTGCAATTGATTCT
Source organism: Sycobia sp. Sy_11 (assembly GCA_018907035.1). Classification (NCBI taxonomy): domain Eukaryota; kingdom Metazoa; phylum Arthropoda; class Insecta; order Hymenoptera; family Epichrysomallidae; genus Sycobia; species Sycobia sp. Sy_11. The sequence continues at coordinate 904,164 of JACCIC010000107.1, forward strand.
AATCAATGGTGTAAGACAATGATTTTACAAAATTTAATAGTTGAACCTGGGGCGAAAAATTACCTTCTCATGCTCCATTAAAATGTTTCTTATATTTAAATTTAAAAGATTTTCTAATTTATCAATATAAATTGCAAATTAACATTTGTTCTAACTACTTTAAGGACCGTAAGATGCTATTTCGAATTTCTGAAAATGGTTGAATTGTTATGCATTGAACATTTTGCAAAATCATGGTTTTGTGCCATTCTTTAGAGTCAACTACAACTTAATTTAAATTAAAAACACTTTTTTAAATGGATAAAAAACAAAATTTTAATGGTATATACATAATTGTATAAACATTACCACAGTTCTTCCAAAAGTCCATTGACTATTAAAAAACAATTAAAATTATTTATATAACCATTGTTTTTTAAAAAAACCTAATTTAACAAAGTTTCATCGCAGCATATTTTATTTTAGCACCACTCTATATGGCTCTAAAAAATCAGTTTTATTTTACTTAAGCAACATTGCACTGCGGTAAACATATTGTGGCCCAGCGATGTAAAAATGACTTGGATAACTTTGTTAAAGAAATAAAATATAGAATAGAACTGAAGCGCGAAAAAATGTCCCAAGGAGAACAGTCTCGGTTCTTTTCGTGACAGAGGGCGCGAGCCTCTGGAGATAACATTGCTACAGGGTTCTAAATAGAAGTTCGATTGTCTTTTCATCGGGGCTTAAAAAATTATAAAATTTACCCTCTTTCAATCGCACAATGGTTTATATCCCTTGAAAACAATTTTCAAATGTATATATAAAGTTATAAAAAAAATATTGCGAATACTATATTAGTTGCGGTCATTTGTAATTAATCTTTATTCGTTTACATTACATGTAATTCAATATGAGCGGATATTTCAAAACAATTATTGTAGCCATCATAATTATTGGTCGATAATTAAATAAATAAATAAAAATCTAAAAAACTAAAAATTTTTTATTTAAATTTATATATATATATATATATATATATATATATGTGTGTGTGTCTGTGTGTGTGTGTGTGTGTATGTATAAATTATAGATAAATATAGGTTTTTTAAATTAATGACTTATTTGATATTTCAAATATTTTATACTTAATGGGTGCGTGTGCGTGTATGTTCGTTTAATTGTCAAAAGATTTTAAATAAACACCCTACATTTTTCGACTTATCGTTAATGTTTATTTTTTTCAAATAAAATACTATTACATTTTACTTACTTACGACTAAATCAGAAATATATGCATATAAAATATATAGATACATAGAAAATTCATATGATTATGTTATCTGCATCACCTCAATGAACTATTTTACAATATATTAGCAACAATTGAGTCAGTTAAACCCGTCGAAATGAGGAAGAGTTACATGATGGTTTTGTCATAAAGTCAGTTATACGACGGACGTGCTTATATGTTGCATTGAAGGAATTTTTACCAATCAAAAAAAAAAAAAAAAAAACTACCGATCGGATAATTTTAGCGAAGAATATAATAAGTTCGTTATATCTCTGTTTATACCCGTATTTTAAATGAAATTTCTTCATGTAAATTCTTAAATTGTGTAATGAATTTAACTTTTGCACAATGAATTCTGATAGATCTTTTTGTACCATAATATAAGAAATATAATCGAATATTTAATAATATATTACAGTTATTTTCCAATATTTAATATACTGTAGCATTAATATGAACAATAATGTTGTTATTTGCCAAATAGGAATATGATATGTAAAAGGAATTCTTAAGCTAACAATCAGTATAATCTGCAAATGAATGCAATAAAAGAATATCTGTGTAGATTCTTTAAGTGCAATGTACCATTTTCGTGGAAAGATCGAAAACCCTTGCAAATTTAGAAATTCTGATCCATACAGAATTTTCTTGAATACGATGTGATAAAGTGAAAAATGGCTAATATATACGTATTATAACACGTTAATTAATAAATATTGACATTTTTATTAGAATAATTATTAAAGCCTTATGTGTAACATATCTGCTAAACGGTCGATCTATAAATACATATTAAAAGTGATAATTGCAAATGGTTTATATTGTAAGTTATAATAGTAAGATTTTATTGTACGCACATATATTCGATTTCTATATTTAACGCGATATAATTTATTCAATCGATGCACTTTTATAATTGACTTCGTAGTATTAATTAATTCTTTGCATGGACGTAAAATAATGTGATGGAATCTACAGATATATATATATAGAATTGAAGCATCTAACAATCGTAAAAGAATTACCTAAATAAGAGTAAAATTTTTTTTTCAAACTATCTAACTTTCTTATGTATATATGTGATATGAAACGATCTGAGAATATTAGTAAAAATTATATATTTTTCAAGGTAAAAATCCACATCTGTATAATATATAATGATTGTTGTTCTACTTAATTCAAATTAAACAAAATCGTTTTATATACATATTTATGTTAATTTTACCTTTTTACTTATAACAGAAATAGGCACACTGAAACAAAGTCTTTTTTTTTAATATAAATGTACGAACTATATAAGTACAAAGAACTTTAATAATCTAAGAAACAATAACTTTAATTGATCTACTTGTATATATGAAAAAAAAAACAGGGCGCTTGCTAAATCAACGTTACGCAATATTACACGAGACTGTTCAAATGTATATCTGTATAACGTCCTACTTTAAACAAAGCAAGTTATAAAAGATCGTGAATAAATGTTTATACTGCTTCGCAAACACTTTTTTTTTTTAATGTTGTTCTTCGAACTGCAATAAGCCTTGAAATTGAAATTTTCAACTGTCTTTAACAGAAAAGAGACAGAGAGAGAGAGAGAGATTCTTCAATAAAATAGAAAATTGTAATTAACAATTGTCATTGTGGATAATGCTCCGATATTCTGATCAGTAAAATTAAAGGCCCAAAAGATTTGTATATTTGTAAGTGCATTAGCATTAATTGTAAAACGTCCATTGATGATCGTACAAAGTGAAATATGAAACAATTAATCAATCGAATGGTATTAGATATCATAAGATTATACTTCATTGCGTGTCACATCGTTATCCGCGTATGTGTCATGCGTACCGTACAAAATATTTACTTCGATTGGCCATGTTTTGCACAAGCATTCAAAAATCGCCTTTGTCACAGTCTTAAAGAGAGACGGCTGCGGGATATGGCAAAGGAGCCCGGTGGATTTTTGATTGTGGACAACTTTTCGAAATCTTCGAAAAAATTTATATATATATATATAGTCGGCTGAAAACATTAATGATCGGTCGAACCAAAGAATACAAAGTCTTAGTTCTTGCTTGGACTTGGTTCATACTTGGAAGGGTCAGTCCCATTCTTTCTCTGTAAAGGGCCGTGAGATTACAGTAGTACCGGTTTAACTGGTGGGAGAAAAAATTTTTTACAGCTTTCACGTACATTTTTTTTCTTCTTTAAGTGAAACACCGTTACTTACATTGGATTTTCTGCGCGTTCTTATGCATAATTTTTACCGCTATCCTTATTGTAAATGAGTATGAAGAGGATATTATACTAAAATTACAGGGCTCCGTGGACATACGCGAAAATGACCTTGGATAAACTAAGGTAATTTTGACGAACTGTTCACCCGTTCGCTGATCGAATTATTGCAATGTCTCGCCAATAAAAACTAATTATTGTTCCACTGTTTCCATAAAATGCGTCGAACCTGTTGAATAATCATCGAAAACGAAAAAATGAATTTCGAAAGCCGTTTTAGATTTCTGTTGACAATCTTACTGTATTTCTGGGGTTCAAATGTCTACGTATGCGAAACTTCAGCTTTAGAATTTATTAGTTTTTATTTCGCCAGACTTGACAGGATCGACCGCCCCCCCCCCTTTTGAGGCCACTTTAGTACAAACCCAAAGGCAATTCATGAAAAAAATTAGTTTTGTAACTTGTAAATCCTGCAATTGGCTATTTACGTATTGTGTTCGATAAATATTTTCACTTTGTCTGTCTTGCAACTATTGCATTGCATATCTACTACAAATTACTAGCCCTAATAATAGGTATCGTTTTAAAGAAGAATCAATAAACTACTATCAATTTATTATAGTATAAAATGCTATAATTTATAATACAAAATATATGTATATATAAATTCTAATTTATTTCATTCAACAAATAAGCATAAACACAGTTTTTTTTGTTATAATAAAATATCTCCCTCTTCGTGTCAAAAGAAAAGCAAAAACAGTAGTATACAAAATTATTCCTTACTTCATAATTAACAGTTTTATGCATTATATTACATTTTATTTTTTTCAGCTTATATATCAAAAATATATATATACCCTTCAAAGAACTTGATGAAATAAAAAGAAATAAAAATTCTTTAAAGTATCATTTTTGGCTTAAACAATTAGTTTGCGTAATACAATTTTCTTTATTTTTCAAAAAAAGGCAGTCTTACGCCATAAATAACGCCAACTTTTGGGCTCGATAAGTAGAAACAATCGATTCAACAAACCCAAAAAAGATAAAATACAATACCGAGTTTCCAAGGGGACTTCAAATAATTACAAGGCTCCCCCCCCCCTCCCGCCGCCGTGCGCCATCAAGGGAATCGACGAATGTAGTCTAATGCTACAAAACCTATAGTCGTTCATAAGCGCGTGATTCTAAACATTTACAAAATTGGGATATTGCAATCCAAAATTGCAAGTGAATAGTGGAGCCGCAGAGTAATTGATTTATACCTTTGTGGAAAAAAAATTGAATACACTCTTTAATATTATATATATATATATATATATATATATATATATATATATATATATATATAAGAGAATCAAATCTTTGTCCAAATATATAAAAATATTAGTCTTTTCTTGTTACAATACAAAACTAAGAATTAAAAATGAATTGCATCAATCAATAACGTATAAGTACTATTCATAAGAAAAGATAAAATGTTAAAAGTATGCTTTTTATTTAATTCTAAAACAAATTCTTACTTTTATTTTAGAATGAGATTGTTATTAGTTATATTTTTAAAACATAATATATATTCATCATAGCAATAATAAGAATAATAAAAATAATAATAAGAACAATAACAATAATTTTCATTCTATCTTTACCTAGTAATTATTATCAGTGAAATCTTATTGGTACTATTCATCTTACTTTTTATAGTCTAACACTGATAATTTTCAATAATTCTCAATTATTAAAATGCATATGGAAATTATATTTTATTGAATTATAGCTTAATAACCAATTATCACGAAATAAATCTCCATTATATAAACATACACATTCTACCCTATTATTAGACTAGAATATTAACTTCTATTAACAAAATTATATTGAGAATAGAACTATTTTTATAAATATAAACGATTTATAAAAATATATAAACACATTTTCTTTTAAAATACATGATATCAATGTAAAAATGTGAAAATGTTTAGCAATTGAAACTAGACGATATTAATAAATGTTACACCTTGAGTTTGTTTTTTCAATTGCCAATCCATAATCCATTGTATAAAATATGGTAATACCATACATATAGTTAAATATAAGTAATATGGAATCGGTTGTGTAGAGCCAAATGGCCAAAACCATAAACCTCTTCGATTTCCATCACGTATATGATGACTTATAAAACTAGCAAAAATCATCCAAGCATAAGTTATTAAATATGGAGCACCTACTAATTTGGAAACAAAATTCATTATAATCCATAATGTTAATGGAATTGTTGTACAATGTAAAAAAGGTCTGTGATTTAAATGTGTTGCATCCTAAAAATTAAAATAACATTTATAATGATTATAATATATTTTTAATTATGAAAATACTCACATTGATGTCCCAACTTCCTGCAGCTATGAAGTGATCGACATCAATGAACGATGATATTAAAAAACAAACAATTATACTGTCTACATTATCTACTATAGTTCTTTTGGATAAAAGTAACACCATCATCCATGTTAAACCACCAACAATAGCATGAGTTAAATTATCAGAGATAGCACGAATAATTTCAGATTTACCATTCTGTAATCCTTTGTCGCCAACAAATGAAACAATTCCAATCAAACTAGTAAGAAATATTCGAACAATCAAGCCTTGCTTAAAATGCAACATAGTTCTTTAAATCTTAGGGAACATTAATAAATAAGTTGTATATTACTGCTAATAATGCTATGAAGCACCAATTAAAATATTCAGTATGATGATTTGCTACTTGATGTTAAAAAATTGAAAAACTGTTTCAAAACAAATTAACCTAAAATTTATAAAAATTTATTAATTTATTTATGTTAACAGAAGTTTATATTCATTTTTTACCTTAAGAATATTTCTAACAAATTAAAGAAAATATGACTTTATTTTATGTAATTATAATTTTTTAATAGACATTAATCTAAATTATTATTAAAATTTTTCAGATTAAATGAAATGTTCAACTTTCTATGAAAGATAAATAAACTGTTAACATACATTTATAATTATTAACTTACTGGTTATTTCTAATAGACATATTCGTATACCGCGCGTATGAAAAACATTGCATTGATAGCATATGTACAATAATCACAATGCTATCTATAGATAAAAATGGCACCATGGCATGGAAATGGAATTATGAATCACCCTGCCCACTTGCCACTTGCCACTTGCCAGTTGCCACCTGGATTCTGCATGTGGCTGCGCTTCACCGTCAGTTTGTCATACCGCTGCTTCACCGTGTCAGTTGCAAAATTGCAATTGCAAATTTGCAAATGCAGTTGAACCAGCTGACAAGTCCTTCAATCGTCTTCAACAGGTTGCCTACTGAACCCTGAAATTCTAACACTCCTACTGCTCCTGAGTCCTGTCTCATGAACCTAATACGGACGATGCGGTCTATTTTGTTTCAATGGTCACATTTCCTTTAATTTTTCAAATGCATAAATAACATCTCGTATACTTATATATGTTTGGTAATATCAGGTAATATGGATAATATTTGTATCCCCATTCTCCATTGTAATCTGTATGCATCTGTAAGATCACTAACCTGTGCCCTAACCTAACCCTAAGCGTGTACATCTACATACAGGTATATATCTTCTATATTCCTCACTCAACAGCCTGCGATTCCTGTGTCTCCTGTGCGACAGGCTCTGCCCCTGCCTATATCATATGCATATGTCATATCCCTAATTGCCAATCGATAAATCGATAACGAATTGTAATGGCTGTCGAAAATAGTGAAGTTTACGTATAATGGAAATAGAAAATAATAACTGATAATCAAAACAGCTGACTATTCATGATTGGAACTTTTGATCAAAACATCGTTTCGACATAAGATATTTTGAAGGTGAAAGAACATTGTTTAGTTACCGCATCTTTTTCCGTACACAATATAATTTCTCAAACAGTTAATTAAAATGTCAAGTATCAGTAGTAGTGTTAAGGTAAAGTTCATTTTGAATTATTAATTTCATTAATCAAAATTCGTTTACAATTTATAACCTTGTTTAATAAATTTACAACTTTCTTCTGATATATTTTTGCTTTTACATTATTGTGCCCACGATATCTACACAAAGATACTGCATACGGGAGCAGAGCCTTAGGCATTTAAAATAAGTATGGTTGTATGTTTTTGACTACTTTAAAATAAAATCGTCACGTTTAAAATCAAAAATGTAAATAAAACCTTCATCACGTGATAGATGAAATAGAATAAATGTATATAGTTGTTACGCTAAATACTATATAATAAACATATATATCAGTATTTGAACATTAGCCAAGTTTATCTAAACGTAAAGCTTTAATTTTCTTTAGAAAAATCAGGTGATTCACAAGGTTATAGGTTATATTTATATACGTCACCACATGATGATTACAATAATTATCATATAATTTCATTTAATTTGTGAATTGATTACCAATAATTTGTAATAAAAATTTAAATAAATTTTTTTATTTTTTACTATTAAATATCAAGAAAATTTAGAATAAGATTATAGTATATTTAGACTTTTTTATCATATGCGGAAAAAAATTTCGTGTGTCCAAAGTAACTAAAAAATATTCGCTAATACGGTTTATTGATAAAACAATAACTATTTAACTTATTCTGTCAAATCTGTAATATTCTCTTATTGATATAATTTCTTTCAGCCCAATGAAGTTAAACGGGAAGAATTTCGGAAATATCTGGAACACGCTGGTGTAATGGACGCTATAACTAATATTTTAATTTCGTTATATGAGGAAAACGAAAAACCAGAGGATGCACTAGAGTACCCTATCTATTTTTTAAACAATCAAATAATAATTTTAAAATAATATGCAATATATTTACGTATTATTTGTGTATTATTTTGAGTATTTTTATTTTGATTTACTTTTATTGGAATAAAAATCTAATTCATTTTACTAATTAAAAATATAAAATTGCAGATACATTCAGAGATACTTAGATTCTCTTGACCCAAACAAAGCAGATTATATTTCACAAATTGAGAATCTAAAAAAGGAATTATCAGAAGCAAAACTAGAGATAACTGATTTAAAAGATAAACTTACAAAGTATGAGTGTGCAGGTGATACAGCATAATCAGGCAGACGAGTTAATGTACTAGTCTTGGTTCACCTTAAGGAATCAAATCAAATCTGCCCCCAAAGAAATTTGTGCCTTATACTATAAAAATAATGTACTTGGAAGATCGAATACTTAGTTTTCGTCTTTTTCTAAATTATATTTCATTATAATAATATAAATTAAGCATTTTTAAAACATTTCTAAAATGTTAAATTTTAAGTATATTACAATACTTAATATTATTAATAATGTGAAAGAAAATTTAATTTAGTTTTTTATTTTATTTTTTTATTATAAAATTTTATTTTTTTACTTCTACATTCTTTAGTTTATAATTTAAGTTTTTCTTTGTATCAAATAACTTAACTATCAAGTATCTAAAATCCATCAACAGAAATATTCTACATATAAGGCATCAATGTTATAAACTGATCAAAGAGTATTATTAATAATAAAACTGAATAAACTTATCTTTTCTAATTAAAAATTCTAATTATATGTATTTATTATTCTTTAATAATATTTATTATTCTAAAATGACACCTACATCTTATAATTCTAAATTTAATTAAATTAATCTTTGCTTACAGTCTTTACTACGAGATACTTATTACTTTTAATTAATTCTTGCTTCCATTGTTGATCTATTTAATAGTGTATCCAATTACAAAAATATTGCATAAATGTACATTTACTATTAAATATAAATTGATTTTTGTAATTTAAAAATATAATTTCACATAGGACTGTTGATTAATTGAAACACTTGATTCATTAAAATACAAAAGGCAACAAGGAAAAATATTTTTATGCAAATATACGAGTTTTAGTTTTATTTTAATATAATATTTTAAAATAAAGAACAAATTTTAAAAAATTAATATTGATTTTGATTAACTTTAATAACTAACAAAGTTATGATAAGCTTTAAAATCAAGCTAGTTTTTAATTTAAAATTAATTTAATTAATATTACAAAAAGTAATCAAATACTAATTTTTTTATAAATTGTCTGTTTTTAACCATAGTTAAAAAGTGAATATTTTAAAATATGTATATGAATAAGTAAAATAATACTTTATAAATCAATAAATTAAAAAAAAATTAATTTATTTTAATGAATATTGCATAGATTTTTTATTATAAAAGAACCAAAATCTTTAACAATTTGAACGGCATTATTATTGATAAGCTATCATGTATGTAGACAAACACTGATGTTTGTTTCACCCTTTTATAGCTCCAGTTTCTATATCTTCAAGCATAGTTTGTTTAAATCTTGAGTGTTTTTACATCACACGAATTGATGTAAGAAATAATTACAAAATGATTAGTCTAACAGAATCAATAAAATAAAATAACATTTTATTCTGATTTTGCACTCGCTTGTCTTCTTTTGACATCCCAATTGAAAATTCTAGCTATGTTTACTTCGGTGGTTGTAAATTGATCTCGAAGAAAATCTAAATCATGCCTTATGTGATCCAAATTCTTCTTAGCCCCGTCGATATTTTTGATTAATAGTTCTTCAGCATCGTCCAGTGTATACTCAAGCATCACATTTGCTCCTAACCATAAACATACTTTATCTGTTGGCGCAACAATGGCTTTAGCGTAGAGTGCATCAGAAAGAATAAATTGAGTTTCTAAGTCCTGCTTATTATTTTTTTCGATCTGAAGTTTTTTGATCATATCTAGTGAATGTTCCAGATCAGGTATTTGTTTTCTCAAACGCATGCGCTTGTTGTTTAAATTATATTCCATAAATTTGTATTTCTGGCGACTTTCATCTAGTCTCCTAAGTACATTGTCTACAGATTCAACATTTTCTGGTTGAGCCATAAAGGCATCTACATCATCCTAAAATACAAAATCAAAATTATTCTTATCAATTTTATCAACAGATCTATCTTCAAATTACGAAAATCTAAAATAAATCATGAAAAATGAAACGTCCATTCTTCTATGACCATATAAGGCGATGATACGAGAATTGAATTCAACTTTTTTCTGATTAACGCAGCAGTTCAGGTGCAAAAAAGTTGAATGAATAAAAATAGATATACATTCTAATTTTTTATAATTAATTGATATTTTATAATTCATTCAAAACAGTTACAAAAAATTGAAGAAAATAAAAGCACTCCTTTTTTGGTTATAAAATAAATGAAAAATAACATGTATGAATAAGCATATAATTACCACAAATTGTGCCTCAGGAATACCGGCATAAGACTTCTTATCTTGTAAACCTTCATTTTCTGTTTTACTATCTCCTGTTTCCATTTTAAAATCTATTAATTATAACCGTGATTATAACACGCTTACGCTATGCTATAAAACGCTGTTTTACGCTGCAGCGTTATAGCAGTTATAGCTTATAGCTCTGGTTATATGCCTCGCAGTTGCAGAGTCCGCAAGACGGCAACGGCTACGACAGACATGGTGTGCGAGTGTACGACACGGCGGCGTAAACGAAACCCGACGTGCATTTTATGAGTATAAGCCCGTAACGCATGCGCATGCGTAAATACTTGCATTTATATTTTTTAGTTTTTTTTTCTTGAAACAATTACAACAAGATTCACTTTTAAGTAAACACAACCTGATACAAATGTTCTTTTTTTATAAGAATAATAGTTGTTAAAAATTATTTTTTAGACGTATAATAAATAATAAAGATATGCGAAACAATCATTATTTATATAATAATTACAATATATACAGAGCTTGAAATTAATAAAATGCAAAATTCGAATAATCATGACTCATTAGTACGTAATTTAGGTTATAGGTGTATTTTACGGTATTTTATTTTAGTTTTATCAGGTTTTAACAGGTTATAAAGAGGAGTAAACGTTTACACAGGTTTTTGTAGATTTGCAAACATATTACGAACATTTTTTGAAAAATATAACGTGAGAGAAGGATCGATCCAGTTTTATATTGGTTATATTCGTTCTTTAACAAATGAATAGTATAATTGAATGAATTCATCTCAATTTTTAAATATGATTTTTTTTTATATCAACGAACCTAGAATCTATACACAGGTCCAGGAGATAACATTTGTTTGGCCATTAGCAATTTCTAATAGGAATATTCGAAAACAACTTTTAAAATTTTTTTCTTTTCAGGAAATTTAATTTCCAGAAGAATAATTAATTGCGGAAATATAATTAATTGCTCGTTGAAATCGTGCATACGATCGGTTATGAGATACCCAAACTGAAAAAAAGACTAGTTACTTCTATGAAATATTTAGTAAAAGGAATACGTAAAATATATTTATTAGTTAAATATATTTAAAAGACACTACAGTTAAATATACTGAATGGTTTAGTATAAATAACGAAATTCATTTTGTAAAAACAACCAACTGAATTTAAATAAATATATGTTAGTTTTAATAAGAGCAATTACTAAAGTTAACTAACTATTTAGCAAAAGCGAATGAATGAAATATCGGTGAAACCAATTACCAAAAACAAAATAACGTTTCTTTAAAACAAATAAATATTTGTTTGATGGTGAGAAAAAAATCAAAAAAATTTGTAGCTTGCTAACGTGTGAAGTATGCACGGAGTGTACGGGAGAAGAAGAAAGCACTACTATGTGATTACCTGATGCGTATGATGGTTACAGTATTATGTAGCTCCAGACGAAGAAGCAAAGTATGTAAACTGATAAACGTATGGAAATTTTCCCGATATATATATATATAGGAGTTCCTAGAATGCGTACGATGATAAAGAGTTTGCGTATATAAGAATAGAAAGTAGAAATATCTAGTGGGAGAAGAAATCTCGATCATGGGTATGCGAGCTTTGCAAAGACGGTCATGACTGGTACCGCCAAAAGAAGGATCTCCCCTGATGTCCCGAATACGTAACTGCTCCCGTCGCATCGTCTCTCTATATCAGAGATAATAAGCCCTTATTATCTCTGTCTATTGGCCTATTAAGGACCACGAGTCCTTAGGCTCTAAAAAATAAAATTCTAATTCTATATACCCTATTGTCACGGAAGAGAATCGTTTGTCGTGACCACTCCTGATACGAATTCGGAGGATAAAAGACCGTTCACTCGCCATCGACGGGCTGGTGTTCGACGATCCAGCTATAGCCATCGATCGTAGCTGGGAATGCCGGGATGATGTTCGAACCAATTAACTAGATCAGACGGAAAAAAAAACACGTTTACCTCGGTACCACGCCAACGACAGTCTGCGCGAGCAAGGCTCCTTTGCCCATAAGTCGCGTGCAGCCACTGGCGCTTATTGGAGTCGTCGGTTGTACGGGATAGAATTGGCTCAACCATCAGTAATCTTGGTTTACACGAGACAGCTTGGGATTAAACATCTGGACCGTAAATATAATATATATATATTATATATATATATATATATATATAATATATACATCTTATATATATAATATATAAATATATTATAAATCGTAAATATAATATATTCTTTATTTGAAAACTTCGGAGTCGTTTCCAGTGCTGTACAATTTACCGCAGTACAATTTTCTACTAAGGACGCGTTCATCGGCATAGTGAGGATAAGGTAAGAGCGCACGTTAAGCTCCGCGGTTTAGAGTGTGGCCTCCGAGTCCAACACATATTTTTTTTTAAATATATAATATAATAAAATATAAAAAAAGTAATGTAATAATCTTTTTAATTAATTTCTGTTTAATTTTTAAGCCTTATCAATATTAATTTTATTTTTCATAACTGTCAGATTGAACCTTAAATCATAAAAATACATCAGTTTCTATGAGGGATAATTAAAAATTTTTTTTATTCGACGGGAAAATTGTAATATTCACAATACGTACATTTTTATTTGAAACTTCTATTTCTATAGATAAAACAAATCGAAAAATTAATTTTTTAAACAGCATTAAATTTCATATTTATAGGTACAGGTTATAATTGTATAAAAATATACATGTACAAAAACTCGATCGGCAACCTCGGTTAATTACTTGTCTCTACAGCTCTATACTTTTCTTATATAAAAGATTTATGACTGATTTCATATAAGATTTCATATAGACTTTTATAGAAGAACATTTCATATATTTTTATTCTTGCAATGGATTATTACAATAGTATAAAACGCTTTAACATCTATACGTGTATAGTTTGCAATTAAGAATAAATCGACTTACGTCGACTGATATGAAACCAAACTAATAGTTCATTTTAGCAGTCTTGCGGTCTTTTTAATAAAAGAATACAATTATGATAATACAGTTAGACTGCTCTTGTTTGCAATGACTTCCGTAGACTCGAAATTGACTTTAGAATCAACAATATTAAAATTCAAATTCCTTTTCTTAAATAAAGACGCTCTAACTGTCCCTTCATCGAAAATTTCTCCTATCTGGAAAGTGCGACTATTTGGACCATTTCGGTTTCTCTTCAGGGACTTCAGGAATGAGTCTTTATTATTGATCATGTACCGACGTATTAGTCTTATTCATATTTGAAGGAAGAATAAATAGAACGATTTTCATATATATACTAAACTATATTTATTAACAAATATATATTTCGCTTATTGAGAGCAGCTCAAATGTCGAATCAGAGGTCGAATGGAACAGCGAGTATATTCCTACTTTTTAACATTATACGCTGGTATATAGGAGGCACTTATGCATATACAGTGTCATTCTTTCTCGCATAGATGTCGCGTCCTTACTATTTAAATCGGTTCAAAAACTTTTTAGACTGAATTTATGAATTTATACATTATGTATATATATATATATCTACAATCAATATTCCAACAATATTATAACGATAAAAGCGTTCCAGGATTTTCGAGCATGCTCGAATATTTATTTTAACTTTTCACGCAATTGGCTGGTAGGACCAACTATCAATTTATGGTAGCTTTGAATTTAGGAACTCTCAATGCGTAAGAAAATGTGTGCCGTTTTTCATGCTCACTAAATAATTTAAATGAATTCTTAAAAACGATATAATTTATGCTATGGACATAGTATACACCTTACTCTAAATGAAAATCACTAATTTAAAAAAGATTCAACTAACTGTAAATATTTTGCTACAATGTCGTGTAAACCAAACTATATTTTCGTAAATAATTACGAAAAAATTCAGTGAATTAAAGCAGCGACAAAACCACACCAAACATTTCGACCAATAAGAGAGAGTTGAATCATTGCCTCCGAGAGCGGCTCGGAAAAAAGAAGTGTGAAACATTTCTTTTATATATATTAATCCACGCGTCAGATAGACAGACGGACGTCTTATTTGTGCGATTAAGCTCGGACCTCTGCTTCTTCGTCTCATTGTCATGCTGATTAACCTAATGGATTCGAATCGTGGGTGCAACGCCTTTGTAATAAACTTCGAGATGTATATACGTGCGCGTCGCTGGCTCAAAACTCCGGACTGTCGAATTTTTGGCCTTTTTTATTCCATCAAAGCAATGACGCTTTTTGAATCTTTTTTTTTATACATATATACTATAGCTATAGCCTGTATGTATTATTGTATAGTAACATTACAACGTTGAGAAATTAAAGATTTTGTTTCGTAGATTTACTAAAATTACGCAGCGAGTTTTATTTCAGGGAAATCGTACTGTATGTCAGGTTTAAGAAATCGCAATATTTTTCACTAGGCTTCTTTTAAATTCCCAGAGTAGCGCTTTGACAGGCACGTAAAATTTTCAGCTTTGAAATTTTCCAAAATTCAAATAATTTTAATAATTTGATAATACTTTGTAATATACTTACGAATTATTTACCGTAAAATGTAGTAATTACACAATTGTTATTCTCGGAGCCAATTTTCAATATTTCTTCTTCTTCTATAATTGTTATTCATTCTCTGGTATTGAGTTATATATCACCCTGAGATTAATTTTCAATCTTTCAATTCGCTTTCTTCAATTGTTAAAGACAACGGCATGTTTTCAGCGGAAAAAATATCCTCAACCGATTAGTAGGTTGAAAATTAAATTATACCAATTATATATTTATATATCCTGGATATAAAAATAATTACCAAAGTTGAAGGAAAAAAATCGCAACCGATTATATCTGGTATAATTATACCGATGTCAGATTGCAAGAGTTCGAAAAATGAAATAATTTGTTTTTTTAAATCATATAGATATTTAAATAAATTTATTAAATATAAAATTAGCAAATATTCCTGATAAACTATAAAAACTATTGTAAATAAAATATTCTTATGAGGTAACAAATATTTTTTATCGATCTTATACTCTTTATAAAATCATATCTCTAATTATAAGTATAATAACAGTCAGACTATCCTTGTTTATGATCACCCCTCCCCCGTAAAATCTGAAATATAAAAACGACTACTAAAAAATAATAAAAACAGTAATCAAAAAATATTGTTAACAAAAGCTAATCTGACTGCTCCGCAACCAAATTTAACGAACCTTTCTATTAATTTGCATCGTCTAAGTGTAAAAAATATATATAACTACGGATTTCTAATGCACAGGGAAAGTCCTGTATATGGGTGTCCATCTTTAAAATCTTTATACTTGACTTTAATTTTAACTATAAATTTAAACGTTACGTTTATTCGACAAACTTAAAATTTATATTTATTAAAAGATATATTTGTTTGATAAATCGATTTTTGAAGCCAAGACTAGGATAAATCGATTCGGTAATAAACAATTACCAATTATGTAAAATTACAAGAATGAGGATTATTTTTAATTCAGAATATAATTATTATTCACTACTAACAAACGACAAGAGTGAAGATTGAATTTAACTTTACACTGAGATTGTTACTCTTTTTAATAGTAAAACTTGACTAGTGCATTTTAAAGGAGAGGCTTAAAAACGTGACTGATAGATTTAGCCCAAATTGAGCGAGATAATTCCGCGTATAATAAAATTTTAAAAACCATCGTTTAATCATTCTCAAAATATATCACACTTACAATTATATAATTAAATTAGATAAGTTATGGATTCAGATGAATGATTATATAATCAAAATGTTTTCTTTTAGCGCCGGATTCACAGACAGAATAACATTTAATAACGAATAAAAATATAACAAATAATAAGAAAGCTAGGTTAGGAGAATTGTACATACATTATATGAACGTTAGCTCAGCATGCGATTACCTTACTTTTCTTATAAGTGTCACTTTCAGCCTCACTTCAAATTGACAATAAATAAGGAGCTTAGTGATACGCGTTCATTGGGATTTTTTCGCTTAAAGCAACTTAAAGTATGTTATTCCTTCTATAAAAATCCCATATTAAAAACACGGACGTTGGTTTATATTTATTTGTAATTATAGTATATTACTCTTTAATAAAATTTAATACACCGAGTACTCAGAGGTATATTACTCGCACAGGAATTTTTTTCTGAAAACACTTTATCTTTATACTCTTGGTGCTGTATTTTATCCGAAGCACAAGAATAACGTCTTTCAAGTATATATTTAATTCTCAATTTATGCTTGGCCTAATTTTATACACTTTCACGTAGGATATAGGTATATCACAGGTACAGTCGATAATTATCCGCAATTGCGGATATTGCGCGGTTTTCATAGGGAATAAGTAAATAGGACAAAAATCCCTCCAGGTTTCTCATTTACCAGCTAAACGCAGTTAACCTCCACAGATTGAGCTCTCATTGTCTACAAACAATTCGGCGAACTGACGATCTTGCATACGAAGGAGGGCACCCTTTTTCGACACCTAGACGATAAAAATTTTCTCCAGAATGGTTAAGAATTGATACAAAATAAAAAAGAAGAAGAAAAGAAAGAGAAAAAGAAATTGTACATCACGACAGGCATATATCGATAGATACCTACCATGCCAGTGGCTTTTTTGAACTCGCGACACAATTTCTAACATATACTCCGGAGTGGGAGGAGTGAAATATGCGTCATTTACCGGGGAAAGTCTCGCGAGCTCTAAAAATCAATTTTCACATTAGCGTCGAACAATATATTTTACACCTGAAATCAGGGCAACATCACGCTAAGGGCCTAGTTTTCGCTCGTTTGTTAAGTTATTTTTCGAATTTCCTCGACTACCGAACTGTACGGCCAATTTTTGTCGATATACACCGATATCCCTGGGTCCATGACTGCGGATGCGACTATAATCTACACGAGCCGGCGAACAATAACGCATTATTTATAATATTTGTACACTCTATGCCGATGCATGCTGTAGTACTGCTGTATTTACACCGTATATATAGGTTTACACTAAGGACAGGACCTGTACATAAATATATAAATAACGACCTGCAGCGCAACGCTGGGGCATCAAAAGGAGGCCGCGATTTGCGCCGCAATACATATAATCGATTTGAGCTCGTAAAGAAACAATGTTTAAATGCGTAATGGGCACTATATATATATATACATGTATATATTATAATTTATGCCTCGATATCAATCGCGCACCGATCCGCATTCAGTAGCAGCCTCGCGAGCGCGCGCGCGCGCATCAGTCCACAACCTAAATACTCTGATTTTATTATTACTAAGGAGTAAGGACGGAGCGTAAAAGGCAGAGAGTGTGCAAGAGCGAGAGCGAGAGAGTGAGCGAGTGGGTGAGAGAGAATGAAAATTTAAAGAAGCGCAAGTCACCTATATATAGTAGTTTCCTGCGGAAACGTCTATTACACTTCATCGGCCAGTAACTTGTATATATATATATATATGATGCGCTTCTGTGTGTTCGGATTTAGTTTAGACTCCCGGCGCATACACACATGTGTGACCAGCTGGCATATGTCACAAATACAGCATCACACACATAACTTGCGCATATATGCTACGGCCAGACCAGGCCAGACGATGCGGCTCTGCTATAGAGCTCGATGGCTGCTCGATGCTCCGATGCTGCGATGCGCGTATGGCATTTTACCCCCCTCCCTCCAGCCCCCCTGATGAGATGCCCCATGCACGCGTGCATGTGTTCTATACACGTGGATGTATGCAAATGTTCTACGCATGCCTAAATAGTAAAATCTTACAATATATATGGATATTTATTTTACATCGTTATGTTTTGAAAGAGCACGATGAAATTTTTCAATTTCAAAACGTACGTTTATTCTGATAATATATGTATATGCATAAATAAATTATCTTCTATTTTACAGTTTTCTTTTTTAAATTTATTTCATACAGACTTTTGAATTTTTCAAACAACGTTGAAATTTAATAAATTTGCACCTGAGTTCACAAAAGAATTTTATTAATGTAACACTTAAGATTTTTTAGGGACAGTATATTGAATTTGATATTATGAATAATAAATATTAATTATAAATAGTAAATAATACTAACTTGTCGTGTTAGTTTCACTGATTTTTTAATATAGTATATATATATATATATATATATATATATATATATATATATATATATATATATTCCATTGTTATGAAAATCTCTAAAATGTTTCTTAACTTTCTAACGCGATACTGAACAACGCTTAAGACATTACATAAATTCAAATATAAAGTCACTGAAAACTTATCGACTATTAATGAACATTTTATTTAAAATTAAAGGATATTATTTTCATTGAACATTAAATAAGCCGGCTGCGATGTCATTTATTAACATTTCAAAGGGAATATACTCTGAACCTTATCAAATACATACGACGCTGATAACTATATAAAACTCGAAATTTCAGACTTACTTCGTGAGAATATATATATATATATATATATATATATATATATATATATATATATATATATATATATATATATAATTAGACGAATGCAGTTAAGCATCGTAATAAGTGCAACGATAAGTACGTAACACACGTTATTCTTGCCACCGTTTTCTCAAACGAAACATCCCAAAATTTGCTCATTAGGCAATCTTAAACGAGCGCGCCTCATAACTTATTTAAGTAACGTCAGGGTTTTTCTTTATTTATTCTAGCACGACGGATAATTTAAGCCCCGGGAATTATAGCCGGGCTCCGGGGCGCCGCGCCGTCGTCCGTGCATAAAGTATATATATATATATACGCCGGCTTTCGCAATGGGCATATAGCTATGTAGCTGCGGTGTCGTTTTCAAAACAGCGCAAATTTCTCTCGTTTTTCTTTTGTTCTGGAAAAAAAAATGTAATTATTAAATTGACGTTTCGTCAAGTATTATATATATAATCAAGCTTACGAGGTTTGGTGCGACATTTTCCTCTTTTCTAAAATGTAATGTATATATATATATATATATATATATATATATATATATATATATAAACAGTGACGTTTTATATATCTATATTTATTATATTTAATTTTTAAATTAAGCAATTTATAATAGAATAATTAAATTTTGTAGACTATATGTTGATAAAAGAGGTTCAAAAGCATATCTTCATTTGCATATACGAAAGGATGCAAATTTTCAATGTGAATATAATTCAATCATGTTATTGATATTAAAGGTTTTATACAATGATAAATTTTACTAAAACTTATCATATATTTATATATCCATACAACACATAAAATAATAATCTTAAAATTGTAGATTTTCTATTCGATTCCACACATGTGCGCGCGATGACACATTGTAATACAATGGCACATTATAATTTGTTTTCCTCGGCAAATAATTAAAAATTCAATTTGTTGCAGCAATCCAAGTCTTAACCGATTCATTATTCATATATACACATTCATATAGTAAATGTATTTTGTACCTCTGTCGAAAATGATTTTTCCGAAAAGGCTTATTCGCGTGTTATTTGCCAGATACGCCTCGTATATACAATTCTAATATACTGCCTATATATATATATATATATATATATATATATATATATATATATATATATATGAAATTTAAAAAATAATAACGCGGAATCACAGAGAATCAGAGATCGAAATTTCTAATCCCGCATGCATCCAGATCTTATTCCATTTAAGCTTGATTCGTGTTCAAGTTCAGTCGATAAAAATTATTGCGCAAGAAAGACTCCATACGCGCGCGCCCGTACTACAACCACATACTCACATAGGCATCTATAAACCTTGTTCGTGCCCGCGTGCGCGTGTATGTGTGTGTGTGTGTGCGCGCGCGCGTGTGCATAAATGTGCACGCACGTTTGCAATTTGAACTATATGCACGAATAATGCCCAATGCGCTTGCGACGAGGGGGAAAGAAAACGAAGGGTTCATTTTTATACAGAATCAGGTCAAATATAACTAACTATCAATTTATATTATCGTTACAGGTCGTCAAGCTGGTCGGTCAATTATATTCATGGGGATATATAGAACATCGGGTTGGGTTAAATTACAATTCAGATAAATCCCGCATATTATATAATGAAATTGGAATATTCGACATCCTGCATTTCTGTTGTTGGAGGGCTGTCATATTTAACTGTCAAAATTATTTAAAATATATAAAAATATATCTTATACTGTTTCGATAGCAACATAGATTCGATATTATCTCGTGACATCATTTATTATAATATATAAATAAACAATCCAATTGAACTGTCGCCGCATCGCAGACATTTATAATAAACTATATAATTCAGTTATAATATGGAAGTTTTATATTGTAGAAAACATATCACCTACACAAAATTTGCGTATACTTCTTATATACATATTGTTC
This sequence comes from Sycobia sp. Sy_11, assembly GCA_018907035.1. Classification (NCBI taxonomy): domain Eukaryota; kingdom Metazoa; phylum Arthropoda; class Insecta; order Hymenoptera; family Epichrysomallidae; genus Sycobia; species Sycobia sp. Sy_11. Next base: position 925,475 of record JACCIC010000107.1, read on the forward strand.
TATCATTACGTTGCGACTTGAGTAATTTTTTTAATTCAGAAAATGATTATGCCATAAAGAAGTGCGGAAATTGTTGGCAAACCTGAAGTTCTCAGTATACTCGCGTCTAATTCCGGTGAGCGCGAAATCGTATCATATACATTTAGCCGTTGAGCATCGAGGCAAAGTAAGAGCTATATGACGAAAGGATAATTATCATTATAATTATATATAGAAATGTGCAATAGTGCATAGCGCATTATAATATACAATTTCTCATCTCTTTCGTCGTAATAAAAAAAAAGAGAGAGAGAGACAGGGAAAAAGAGCTCTTAACCATTTTTTTCTTTTCGCATATGCTTTATATGCATATTACGCAAATATGAAATAGGTAATATATATGTGTATAAGCAATAAAAAAAGTTATGTCATCGCTGAACATATGCATATTGCACAAGCCTTTTGCAAATTTATATTCACCTGCACCGTGTCTATTTGGCTCTTCATAACCTCAAATGCTGGAGGCTGAAAAAAAAAGAACACAAACGTGTTCAATGATTGCGATTTGGGTAATATTACAGTACGGGTTACGACTGCATTGTAAACCAGAAATCGACAGAATTTATTTGAACAACTAAATTTTACAGTCTAGACTGTAAAAACGTGTTTGCATATATACTGGTAAAAATTAGAAATTATTCAGAGCGAAATGTAATTATTCAGAAGTAATATTTTTTATTCATATCTATCTATAAATAGTACTTTCATATTCTTTTTTAGTGTAATGATTTTTAAATAATTAAATAAAATTAAACCAAAGTCATCCTATTTAAATAATAGATATATTTTTTTAGCGAAAAGATTTCTTTTTCCTTCTATTCTATATGTATATAGAGCTCGACGCCAATGAAAACTGACTTAAAAAAAAAGATCTCAAACGACTGTCAAGTTGAAAACCAAAACTTGGCTTTAATCTGCAAATCCGAATCTATATGATTCAATCTGTGATAAACTTACAACTTTTCTCAAATTTATAGAATTTGATGGCGATTTAAATGAAAAACTTTCATTTTCTGTACTTTTGTCCCCGAGTCCGTAACTTCACTGAACAGAAAAACCGTTGAAACTATACATGGCTGAGCAAGATTTTAGTTTAAATCCTAGAACTGGATCTATATACCGAAAGTATGCAATCTTTAACATTTAAGTCCGATCATGGGTGGTGCAATGGTTTTTCGTTCCCTCGTTTTAAAAAAATGGAATTAGGAGAAAATCCCATTTAAAGATTTAAGTTATGTACGCGCGAATGGGCTATACTACGACCGTATGTATATAGACATACTGCATCATTAAACTGCTAATGGTCTCTTAACTATATACTTACATATATTCGAGAAATTCCTTTCACATCAGGCATATATTCTTATAGGGCCTATGTAGAAGTAATTTAGTCAATAAATCTATTGTTCGACCAGACAAGAGAGATCCCTTAAGTGAAAATATTAGATAAAATTATTGTAGTTATAAGTTTAAATGTGTCGAAAATATTTCTTGCTCTCTTATATAGGTATATGTATACTTATGCGTCGATTTTATTATTACATACATAGATGCATACATGCATATTGCATATAAACATACCTACGTACAAAAATCTAAAAAAATTACATCAATTACGTTTGTATGAATTATCTACACATAACTTTTGTGTCAATGAAAGCATAAAGTGCGGCCCTTGAGAACAGTACTTCTGATTAAAAACGTCTGGTTTTCCTTAAAGGAGTTATACATTAAGGATTGTGTTCAGTAACGGTGCGAGAAATGAAACAGCACCCCAATCTAGACTACTTCTAAAATTATAGCGCTTTCCCGCGATATTAATCATTTCGTGTATAATATATATATATATAGAAACTGTGGCGTGGAACTTTTTCGTAATAATAACGAGAGACAAATAAAATACAAATAAACTATGGGCGGAATTTCATATAAAGATTTACTTGATTTTATTTCTAACTTATAGGAGCAGAATGTGTCCGATATTAATATAAGAAGTGCAATTATTAATTAAATTAACTATTTCCAACAGTAAATATACCATTCTTCGCCATTGTAATTATACAAAAATAGTATTTTTTGAACAGAATAATTTAAGCTTTTTGAACGAACTAATTGAGTTTGCTCTAAAACTGTCAAGAAAAATCATAAATATACATTCAAATTTCTTTCAATGAAGGAAACAAACAAATGTATCTTGTACACAAAACGATATAATAGCGTCAAAAATCGATCAGTTATATAAAATTTTTTCAATAAATAAATAAGATGCACAAAACGAAAATAAAATAATTCGATCAATTACATAAAATAATACGATATTCTGAATTATTTGTTAGTGTATTAAAGAAATAAAATCGTGAATATACGACTACGTTCTAATTCTTTGTAAAATTAAACCAGTATTGTGAAATTCTGAAGCCTAAGAACTTTTTTTTAGTTTAAAAATCAATTCTTAAATCCATTTAAAGTTAATAACGGAGTTTGAAAAATTATTATTTATTGATAATGTTTTTTTGGAAAAAGCCTACGTATATTTTAACAATAAAAGCAATAAATAATGATGTATTGTAGTTTTAAAAAACTTTCTCCATTCAATAGACAAAATCTCTTACAGTAATAATGTTTGCACGCGTTATCTTTCTCTAAAATAATATACGAGAAGATATAAAGTTTTATCTATTCTCGCGAACGTTATATCATCGCGGCATTCCCATGCTCCGATTTATATTTCTCAGTCGCCCTCGATTTTCCATGTAGGAGCTGAAGTAGATTTTGGGGATTTACATTTAACGAAATATCATGAGAAAGATTAGAGTTTGTTTTTAAACAAAAAAAAAAAAAAAAAAAAATCAATACTAATTTTGAATGACATGTGCTTATCGCACGTAGGCATTTATGAAAAGGTACAGATAGGAATTTTTTGGTCGTTTGGTATTGTTAAATACTAGGCATATATCCGACAAAATTACAAATATATATATATATATATATATATATATATATATATGTATGTATAGTAATAAATGTGCGATCAAGTTAAATTCGAGTATTGTCAACGCGCGTTATTTTACATAAATTCTATTATATCGTTATCTGCTTGCAGAAAATCGAGGCATTTATTAAATTTTTGAGGAATCGAATATTCAAGAGCGTCTCGTCTTATATATATATATATATATATATATATATATATATATATATATATATATATATATATCGTATAAGTTTACCAAATACGCGCGTTATGTACGCGGGTTACAATGGGCATGCACGCTACCTTAAGGAATCGCCGCGGCCGTAAGCCCGATACGACAATTAATTTCAACGACGAAACTTTCTCCTTTTATCATGCACGATGCGCATAAATACGGCCCTGTAAGTGCGTCTAGTCATTTGAGTACTTATGCGGCTTTCACGTTGGCCGGACCGGCGGTGGGAGAGGGGGAGAGGGAGGGGGAGAGGCAAGATCCGCATCTGGGTCTCCTTGACGATGACAATTCCAATCCGACGTATATAGGCCGACGGGAGTGGAGGCCTCTTTGAAAAATCACATAACGACGACGCGTTTTAAACACTTTATATATTTCATCCATCTCGAATTCGAACTCGACGGAATCAGCGTAGAATGAGCAGTACAGCGTGCAAGCGCAAACGCATGTGGTATATGTACGTATATATTGAAGAAAAAAAAACAAAGCATCGGACAGACATATATATATATATATATATATATATATATATATATATATATATATATATATATATATATATATAATGACAGCGCAATCAAATCATCGTGGCTATAAACAACAAACCGCAATCGTTACAATGCTCGGCGACACTTGTATACTTATATACATCGCGTTATAATATAATTGGCCTTTTATGAAATGAAAGCAGAGGTGGGAGGGCAAGATCAAAGCCGCGGTGCAGGGGAAATATATATATATATATATATATATATATATATATATATATATATATCGAAAAAAATATTGATAGAAGAGAGAGAGAGAGAGAGAGAGAGAGAGAGAGAGAGAGAGAGAGAGAGAGAGAGAGAGAGAGAGAGAGAGAGAGAGTAGGTACACCTATTTGAAGTAGAAACACCTATTTGATTATATACAAAATGCATGCATGTTCATATACTTAATTTTTATAGCTATAACATGTAATCATTTTTCTAGCGTGGCACTATTATTAAAAATTATTGTTATATCAACATATGTATATATAAATAATATAATTGTATATGAATGTAAAAAGCATATTAGATAATTGCAACGAGCATGATTCTTATATATCTCCATTTGGTAAGAAAAATTGCGTATATTTCGTTTCGTTAAGCCTTTATTCGTGTATATGTACAGAATTTACCCACAGAAAGCATAATATTAAGTAAAAAGTTCATGTATGCTCGCCTGTGTATATGTAAATACGTACACAATATATATGTATATGAAACTGTATTATAGAGGTATACCTGTCAAGCGTTCGAGTTAAGTTGCGGGTAGCAACTTAGTACAACGAGAGATAACCGGGGGGGGGGGGAGGCTAGAAATAAAAAAGGGACTCCGCAGTCAGAGCATTGGAAAAGAAGACCAAAAACACATGCGCGTGCGCGCGCGCGCGACCTGTCAAAGAAAAAAGAGGGACTTTAGGGGCGCCCAGGGGGTACTGAAAAAGAAGGAGTCGGTACACGAGTGGGAAAAATTCGGAGTCACCTTTTTCTTTTTTTCTTTTTTTTTTTTTTAAGAGTTGACGAGACGATTTTTAAGTAGCTTTAATACGAGCGTATCTATACGAATACAAAACAAAAAAGAAAGCAAGAATAAAAATAATAGAAAAACAAATACGTCATTTATACGTTTGAATCGAGATCTGCCCGTGACGTATTATTTATTTTACATATAATTTCGATTTGATATATTCGGTTTTTTCCTGGTTTTTCTTTTTGTGTATTATCTAAGCGAAATAACGACGATAACTTTGTTCTAGTTTTTTTTTTTTTTTTTTTTTTTGAACCATAATTAACATTCTCGATACACTAAAGAAAATGTAATGAATAACACCGAGAAAATAATGATTAGAAACAAAATTCTACACTAAAAATATCTATACGAAAACTTAACAAAATTATTACGCCACGAGCCTGTAGAAATACGAATCTCGTCCAAATTTATAACGTATATATGACCCGGTGACGCCCGCACGCCCGGATCGAGGCTTTAATTAATTATAATAAGAACATTGCAGAAAACACATCCGATCATAACCCGGCGGAATGACAATGGAATTAGAATGCATATATATATATATATATATATATATATATATATATATATATATACGTATGTATGTATGTATATATATGTATCTATACGCGAGGCAAACGAGCTCAAATGACTGAATATTAAAGGAGAAGGGAGTGAGAGTGAGTGAGAGAAAGAGAGAGAGAGAGAGAGAGAGAGTACAAGAGGAGTGCAAAAAAGAAGCAGATGAGTGGCCAGCGATTAAAAGAAGGAAGCACATAAGCAAAAGTGATTAAGAGTAATTTAACAACTGATGATGCGGCCCCGCGGGTTGACGGAGATAAAGTGAGAGAGAGAGGGAAAGAGATAGACGCCTAGTTGTATACATATATATATATATATACACACATATACATATGGGAGCGAGAAAGGGAGAGCGAAAAAGAGAGGGAGAGCGAGCGCGCGAGACTCGGGCCGGTCTGGGCATTTTTCCTGGCTCCGGCCGCGGCGCGCCGCCAGTTCTCCTTTACGCGCTTGTCCTATCGCCTCGGCCCGCCCGCGCGTCGTCACGATGTTTTTACTTTTTTACGCGTGTACGCGTCCAGTATGCATGCAACGTGTATGAAATACCGTGCGCCTTTGAGGCATCACCTGTCTTTATAAATGTATACGTAGAGGCCTTTACTACGGCGTTCTGCTGTTATACTTTAAAAGTGTCCCTTTAGGTAATAAGTTTTTTTTTTTTTTTTTTAAGTCTTTCATTTGGTTCAGTGATCGATTTTCTTTACTTCCTTTTTTGTTTTTGTTTTTTAAAGTGAACAGTGAAGATGTTCTTTTTTCGTTTACGTACTACGATAACAAAGGTGAAATTTCCGCAGTGGCTGCCTATTATCCGTAGTTTCGATTGAAAAGTGTTTGTAAGCTGGAACTTTATTGAAAATATATTATCGATGTAACAAAAAAATGATAAAAGTCGGATAATTTATCAGCAATCGTGCAAGGATCTTATTTATATACGGAACTGGTATCCGTCGCCACCTCACTCAGAGCCCCGGCGTCCAGAATAGAACACACGCGCGCATCCATTCCAACGCGGGGAGGACCGATTGTTTAAGGAAACACAAACAAGAGCAGTGAAAGAGAGAGAGAGAGAGAGAGAGTGAGAGAACGAGAAAAAACCCCGAGGACATGGGGCGCCGCCGCGGTCGCCACGACCGCGCGACCGGCACGAGCGGCGGCAGTTGCGGCGGATCGACGGCGCAGAGGACGACGCGGCCGTGCCGCCGCGGCGACTGATCCGAGGATGCCGAGGGGATGGCGGGGCCCCGCCCGCGCGGTGCGCCTCCTCTGCCTGCTGGCGGCGATCGGCCAGGCAGCGCCGGCCCTCGCCCAGCGGCCCGAGGACCCGGAGCCGCGGCGGGAGGCGGCGGCGGCGGCGGCGATGAGGGGCGGCGCCGGCGAGGGTGGCTGCCTCGCGCTCTGCCCAAGGCTGATGCGGGAGAACGAGCACCAGGCAGGCTGATTTCTTTTCTTTTCGCTCTTTATGCTTAAATATTACGTGTATGCACGCGCGCGCGCGCGCGCGCTCGCTCGCACACACATGATAGATATGTAATCGATGTGTAATGTGTAATTATAATATAATGTACTAATATAGTTCCCACCAGTTTTTATGTTACATGTATTTATTCAGGGCCTTTTTTCATCATCGGTATTCGAAAGTTATGCGAGCGCATTTGCGAGCGTCTATATATATATATATATATATATATATATATATATATATATATATATATATATATATATTTAACATAAATACGCATAAATGTATGGAATTATGTATCTGCTTACACGCGGAGAGTCAGAATCGCGCACAGGTGCGATTTATTTGCTATTGTAATAGCCGCACCGAACATAGAGAAAAACCGATGTATTGCCGCGGTTATTTCCTGGAAAAGCTATTATATATTATAGAAAAATTGCAGAAGGAAGTGAATAATTATATTTGCCGTTTTCAGAAAATTCCGCATATTATCGAAGTAAAATACATATACATACATATATATATATATATATATATATATATATATATATATATATATATATATACTCTTTAGATATCCACACTACTATGTAATTTTATTAAATTTAATTATAGCTGGAATTGTTTTATGCATCCATGGAACAACGGTTCGCACGTATATATAGTCTCGCGGTATATATATATATATATTAGTTGAACCAGTATTCATTATGCGCGCTATATCTAGCGAGAGTTTAACGGGCACTCAAGAATTCAACGCTGATGTGTTTCATCAATGAATCACACAAACGACTAATACATATATATTGCGTTTAACTGATATAATTAAAATTTTCATCTATATACATTTAACATATATCATAATATTATATCAATACAGAGCGCCGATGACGATTGAAAAAAAAAAACTGCACTACCGGTCGACCTGTTGAACACGTTTGAACGCCCGCGTCGATGCGCGAATTCGAAGCCGAAGCATATTACGTTATAATACATACACAACAATGAACGAATCACTGGAGCGATCGATCTTTTTTTCGTTTTTTTTTTTTCAATGTCACGCGTGCATCCGCAAAGTGCACGAGCACAGTAGTTGTTGTAATTTTGTAAAATTGTAAAAAAAATTTTTTTTTTTTGTTCGAACGCTATAAGTACATATCGTAATTGAATATAACGTTTTATAACGTTGGAGATGCGCATATAAGTATAATTTTTTTTTCAGCTGTGCAATTGGAATCGCATTAGGCTTTTACAGCGAGCAATAAAATAATTTGTTAAATACAAATATTTACTGTAGATTATGAACGATTGTTAAGATATATATATATATATATATATATATATATATATATATAGAGGAGAGAGAGAGAGAGAGAGAGAGAGAGAGAGCGAGAGAGACCTCAACGAATTCGGCCGTACACGAGCGTTGCATATATTTTCCGCATTATTAACGACCTGAATTGATTGATTGCGACTTCATTTAATGTATTCAATATAAATGTAAACATAGATTTAAGCACCGAAGTTCATTCTATGCCTAAGTAAGTAATGAATAATAACGAGCTATACGCGATAAAAAAAAAAGAAGGATACATTCGCGATACCAAATTGGATACGATTTTCGCACGGGCTGTGTTTGTACAGGGACCCGACGAAAATCGACGCTCGGCTGCTGGAAGGCAGATCCTTCGCGGTGAAGCGATTTCGAAGCGTCGCCGATGGTATATATATATATATGATGAGCCGAGCTCGGCATCGGGCGGGACGAAAGAGACGAGGCCGCCCCGACAATTTCGGCAAACGGAAGAATCGCGGCGAAAGTCGAAGAATGCGCGTCGGCAGCCGGAGCTTCCGTAATTTTGACATTGGCCATTTGACGCGGATTCTTTTTTTTTTCTACCCCCCCCCTCTTGCCCCGGTTCGACCGTGCGTAAAGTACGCGCGGCAAATTGTCGCGAACGGCCGTGGTCGTTCGCTACAGCGGCGTTTTTTTTGGGCAAGTTCACGGCAAATGCCAGAATTGGGCATTCTCGGTAGATCAGCCCAAGCGATATGTATATATATATATAGTGTGTGTGACAAATGACGCACAAATTTTCGCATGGATGCGAAAGTTCGTAATTTATTTTATTTTTCATCCGGCAGACGGTCGAGTCTTTAATTGCTCAAATTCTGTATATCTTACCGACAAAATATCGACTTGTATGCGCGTTCTCGATGCATTCGCACGTATTCGAGGATTCTGGAGTAGTGTGAGAATAACGCGAAAACATAAAAGTTTTTATTTGGGGTGTGTGTGGGTGTGTGTGTGTGTGTGTGTGTGTGTGTGCGACTGTTTCTCTGTCTCTCACCCCCCCTTCTCACTCTTCCTCACTCACTCACTCACTCACTCACTAACTCACTACGTAACGAACGCGTGTGTTTGTGTTTACATGCATACTATATTAGCTCTCCTCGTTATTCTCACTAGATTACCGAAGTAATATTTCATTTGAATAAGGAACTCGCTCGAAATTCCGCTCATATATACACAAAAGCGCAAAGTGTATATAGATTTTTTGATAAAAAGTGTATATTGACACTTGAGGAATAAACAAATGAGCGTAAAACCACGCATGTATAATGTAACAATTTGAAATTGCCGACTCACGCACGGCCCGTCGCGCGAATTAACCCTCCCGCAACCTACATTAAATCCAATCTTTTTCTTTTCTCGTCACTCCAACGATACACCAATAACCGATAAATGTATACGTATGCGTATTGCACGCAATGTATTGTTGTTGTTTTTTTTTTTTTTCAAACCCATTTTTCGCGATTCCTGCGTTGTGAAAAATTCGCAAACGCAACGACATCGACATTAACATTGCGTTTAATTTATGGATGTTATTCTCGATAAAAGTCAAATCCATGAAATCAACGCGCGTACATTGGTAAATTTGGCGTAAATTCGGACGACTACGTGTTCCAGACGTATTTAAACCAATTCGACGTCGTAATGTAAAGGCTGAAAAATTCGGCATTGTATACATAGGTGAGGTCGTGTGCGCGTTTTCAGTATACCTACCTGGATGGACGCCACGGTACGTGCTACCGATATTCTCTCTTCACTTCTCTCACTCACTCGCTCGCTCAGTCTGGGGGGGGGGAGGGGGGCGAAGAATTAAAAAGAACTGAAGGGGCCGCGGCGGCAACATCGGGACGAAAGCGAAATCGCGCCACGCATCGGTTACAGCTCGGCAGCGGATATATACCTTCGCAATTATTATTTATTAACAAACGAGAACGAAAGCAGCCGGAGTCGAACCCATCGTAACATGTATATATATATATATATATATATATATATATATATATATATATATATACACGTGCAAGTGAAAGCATCACTCCGGAGAAAACCGAGCTAAAGGCGGCGGCGGGGCGCATCATCGGCCTCTCGGGCCTTATGAATGAACCACGCGCAAGGTCGGTGTGCGAAACTGTCTCTTTCTCTCTCTCTCTCTCTCTCTCTCTCTCTCTCTCTCTCTCTCTCTCTCTTCCTCTTTCTCTTTCTCTTTCTCTTTCTTTCTCTATCTATTTATCTCTTTCTCTTGCCCCCACGTACATAAAACGCGAATCGCCGCTTCGCATCCAGCTGCAAGGCTGTGTCACGCTTCGGAACTGCCTGAATGAAGTCGGGAGCCTTTACAATTACGAATTGCCTTGAATAAATACTATATGTATATGTATGTGTATATATAAATATATATATATATATATATATATATATATATATATATATATATATATATCATATTGACAGTTTGTTGCTGCCGAGAGAGACAGGCAGAGAGGAGAGAGAGGGAGAGAGGGAGAGCGAATGTAAGAATGCGATCGACTCTTTTTACTCCTGCACCGGCTGCACCATTACCCAGCCTCTGTCTCCGTGGGTGTCAAATTGTTTTGCAATAGTATAGTATTATTTTGAAGAATTCTATTTTTTATATGTTATTCGGATTTTATGCTTTTATTTATAGTTCAATAAATTTTTCTCTCGTCATTTTTATAACATAATCGCTTTCATTATCTTTATGCAATTTTAATAAATGTGGAATAATTAACAAATAATCAATATAAAATATTCGAAAAAATATATATATATATTTATATTTATTTATAATACTGTTGTATGTATCGATTTATCACTGAACAATGCTTCTTTCTCTGTGGAATACTGGAGTGCGTAAAAAGATACTTTTCAATATTTATATAGTTGGATATTTATAATCGCAGATTTATAGCCGTTCAAATATTAGTTGGTGTGAACGTTTGTCGGGCCAAAGCTCTGAATTTTCCGTATTAAAATATTCAAACGCTTTCGTAACGTTCGAGTCGGTCCCGTCTGTCGAGCCCCAAAGAGCATCCAGCTTCATCATTATCACCGCGCCCAAGACGAAGTAAAAGAAAGTGGACGGAAAATACGCCGATACCGAAAAATCTCCCGAACTCGCTCTGCGAACCTATCGAAATTTCATTCCTTTTTTCTTTTTTTTTTTAACTGGGATTAAATAAACACATAAAAAATAGTGTATTTATAATACACATCACTTGGTTGTTATTATTATTATTGCCGTTGCTGTTGTTGTTATTATTGTTGCTTTTGCTGTTGTTGCTGTTGTTATCGATACTGCCGCTGCTGTTGTTGTTGTGATATATATTTTTCGTTTTTCTCCCCAATATTTTTCTTTTTGCCGTTTTTTCGCCGACCCCTCTTATACGGGGTCAATCCGCATACATATACTCTTTCTCGAACAAGAAAGTTTTTATTTTTTTCTTCGTAGCCCTCCTTCTCTTTTTGCCTTATTCGTCGTCTACGACGACGTCGATATCTGCTGCACCGGTGCTTCGGCGTTGTTGTGTACGTCCCTTTTATAGCCTCATTGTGTCGCGTTATAGCTCTTTATTCTTGGCCGCGCAGCGATTCGAGACTTGTTTTTTTTTTCATCTTTTTTTCGAGCCTTGTAACCAAATTGACGCTTTGACATGGCTTTGGCAGGGGTAGACCAACTTCGTTAACTTAGATAAATGTCTCGTTCATGTATCTTCCTAGAAAGCTTGGATCTAGCCAATTTTAATTAAGCATATTTATATATATATATATATATTGAAACTAATTGACTTTTTTCAAAGAACTTCTTGCGTCATAATGTGACCGCGAGCTCGCCAAAGTGTGGCTGAAGATTTTGTCGGACGCGCGAAAAAAAAAAAAAAAATTTCGGTCCCGACTTACGCGGTGTGGCACGACACGCGTCTGCGTAAGTATATGGTGTGAGAACAACGCGCGTGGATTAAGCCAGGCCGTTCGACCGAAGTTTAAACTTTTCGCAATGACGCTTCGAACAGCCGCTCCGCGTACGCGGCTGGATCTTCAGCGTCGGCTTTGAAGGAGTCTCAAAAATTTCCCGACGTCTTGCGCCGTCAAAGCGGGAGAAAGCTCAGCCGGCCGGCAGTGCTCGGAGCGACGGGCGGTTACCAGCGTTCGCGCGCCAGACGTCCGAGATTTTTCCACCGATGTGGCCACACCGGGGCGACTTGTCGGCTGCCACACGTGGTTGTCATATTTTCCAATGGCAATAATAACGCACCCGCGAACGAACTCTCGATCCTCGAAATTTTGCACCGGTAATCTTTAACATTTGCACGTTCGAAAATTTCATGCTTAATATTTTCAGTACAAAATATTTATTTCTTATATATATATATATATATATATATATATATATATATATATATCGGGTATGTGAAATATGTTTTTTTTTATTGTTCGGTATACTACGTCCGAATTGGAGAAAAAATAAAGAAGATTGTTAATTTATGTATTTTGAGATCATAGAAATGTGTAAGAATTGCTTTGATTCAATAAATATAGACATAATGTAATTTCTTTTTTTTTAATTGCAATTTTCCGGATAATAAGCCATTATAAAAAAGAATGCAGGCAATTAAATAATGTTTATTACCTTCATAAAGAATCTCCGAAACCACCGTCCAAATTTCATAACGATCCCGGGCATAGTGCAGAAATAGATCCGACCCACAATCTAAATCATGTGGTTGGGTCAAAAAAAAAAAAAAAAAAAACGCTAAAAGTTGCAGAAATACACATATACAGAAGCGTATGTGCAATTTAGCATTGCGGAAAATTCGGCGCTGTATTTAAAAAATTTCCTCTTTTTTTCAAGCAAAATGGATTTATTGTCCGAGGAAACGACGTTGAAGCATTTCTGAAGACCAAAAAAAAATAGACAAGAAAAAAAAAATATTTGTAAAATTCCAATACATTGGTATTAATTTACTGCCTCCTATCGAAATCTCAAGATAAAAATAAAGAAACTACAAAATGTTAGGAATTCATAGCGATAAATACGTCTTAATAAAGAAAGCTCCATAAAATTACTTTCTCTATAAATAATTATAACTTTCTATAGAAATCATGCACTATATAATAATTGCGAAATTGATAAATATAATTGCGATTCTAACAAATGAAAATAAGTGATTTGCACCAACGAAAAAAATTTCAAAATTGCTTTATTAATATATATATATATATATATATATATATATATATATATATATATATATATATATATATATATATATACATTTTGCAAAGAATGCGTGTATTATAAATTGATAAACGAACTTGCACAAGTAAATGATAGGGAATTCCATTAATGTTCTACTAATTAACCTTAAAAAAGAGAGAGCGAGAGAATAAATTTAAAATCAATCGTTTTGTTACCTTTATTTAATACAGAACATCTATGTGTAAGTGTATAATTCACGTGTATAATATAGTAAAATCTCTACAATAGCAATTTATTTCAAAATATTATTGAAGGAGTTATACATACATACATACATACATACATACATACATACATACATACATACATACATACATATATATATATATATAATATATATATATATATATATATATATATATATATATATATATATATATAAGCATTGCCTTATAAAAAAAACAGTAAAACTAACTTACTCATACACTCATATACTTTGGATTACAATTTCTTCGCTGAGTCGTCACTTTATGCCTCGTTCGTCTAAGCTTACTCTCGACGGAAATCTTCTGGACGCGCGCGCGCGCGCTGCACGTTTGCAAAATTTTGCCAACTTTTTTACAATCTTTTCAGCGACGCGCATTCTCCTGGACAATTTCAATTTCGTGCATCCGTCAAATTAAACGAGCTTTGGATTTTTTTTTAATTATATATTACAGATATAGAATTCCAAAAGCCTATTTATAGTTTTAATCATCAATTATTTCATGTTGAAATCAAATGATATATATAGATAAAGTAATTTTTTATAACTGGTGTCAACTTGATTAATGTAATATAATTAGTTCTATAGTATATATATATTGTGATTTTCTTCTTGGCCATTAGGAAAGCTCGTATGGAATCTATATGATGAGTCGTATTATAAGTTATATAAAGGCTAAGAAGATTAATTGATTAGAAATAGAGACTTCAAGTTATTAATAGTCGCATCTTTCAGAGTAAAATAACGATATGTGTATAGCTATGTATATATGTATGTATGTATGTATGTATGAATGTATATGTAGATATGTATATTATATATATATATATATATATATATATATATATATATATATATATATATAAACTAAATTTAGTACTTCATTCCCTCTCTTTTTTTAAAGTAAATACAAAAGTATAGCATTTTACTTTCGCAATAGGAGGACACAACACACACACACACGCACACACACACATGCGCGCGCGCACGCGCGCATACGATTTACCTCCTATAGTACTGATCTGCGTACGCCTACTCAGTCTTGAGTAAGCGCGTATATGAATTTCCATTTTACGCCCTAATACGATCCTCTCATGGCCCCCGCAGAGTGCTTTGCTGGCCTGGTGTACTATATATATGCGCGTCGATCACTTAATAGGGTATAAAAGTTAGAATACGCCCACGACTGGCATTCCTCCAACATATATATATATATATATATATATATATATATATATATATATATATATATATATAGTATTTTGCAGTACAGCGGGTGGGAAATTTGAAATTGTAAATTATGATTTTACACCCCCTCAAGTGGGGTTAAACATAAACTTCAGGCTCACTGTTTATGATATAGCGAGCATTTTCATGATTATTCATAGCGTTCTGGATAAACCCTGAATTTTTTTTTTAACCAAGATTATAGTAAGAACATATATACAGAATTACTTTTTTTTTTCTTCAGAATTACTTTTTTTATAATAAAATGAACGTGTATATATCGCGTATTAATTGAGACATATCGTCATAGTCGCTCTCCTCGAGTTTTTTTTCTTTCGTTTTTTTTCTTTTTTTTTTTTTTTTTGAAGAACTCGGATAATTCCACCGACGGCCTTTGACGCGCATTATATACGAACTCCGATGGGTATTCCCACGGTATCTCGGGCGACGGGATAAAAATACCCCCGATATGGCGCGTAATATGCCCCATTGGGAATACGGCGGCGATACGGCCGAATCTTCGGATCGCCGGACGCGCGCCTCGGCCGTGCGATCCCGATGCCTGAGCACACAAACAAACGTGTATATATATGTATGTATATATATATATATATATATATATATATATATATATATATATATGATTGTAGCAGAAAAGCTGGCCTATTCTGTGTACGAAACGGAGGTAAACGAAGAAACAGAAAAAAAGCAAAGAAAAAAACCGCAAGTGTAGCCGTAGGATATAATAGTATAAGTTCGCGCGGCAGCCAGCGCCGCTCGGTCGCACGCGTCCCCCGTATATACACAAGCTCATCTCCTCTCTTTTCGCGGGCGCTTGAACTCTTTAATTCGCTAATCCGCGCTTCTTTTTCTCGATCCCCCCTCCTCCGCTCTCCCCGCTCACGCTCTCTCTCTCGCAACCGTGTCCGTCCAGCCCTAGAGTCGCGCGTCGTCGTCGCCGGGAATATTATTGTGCCCGAGAGCTGCGGCTATGCTACATGGTGTATATATATATATATATATATATATATATATATATATATATATATATATATATATAAAATGAAGGACGTTTCAATTGAAAAATAAGAGAAAGAGAGCGGACTCTTTATTCGGACTGTACCGTTTCATTAATCGACTTAAACTGGTGCAGGGGCGGTCAGTACGTATGCGGGATTCGAAGACAGGCAGAGGAATAGAAAGAGAGCGAATGGGGGGGGGGGGGGCAGCTCACAGGGAGGAGACAGCGCATCTCTGATGGGATGCTGACTTGGTCACCGAGCACACGCCGGGTTGTCTCTGTATATATATAAAGTCGACCGTATCGCCACCGACGATCGCGCCGCATGGACGCTTCGTCAGTTTTTCCCTAAAAGCTGAAGGCTTGCAAGATTTTAATTGCCAGCTCTAATCATTTTCTTTGTCTTTCCTTGGCACCATAGTACAGTATTAAATATGATCATATTTTAGGTTATCCTCATGCTTCGATGTCTTTTAGTAAAAATTTACTATGAAGCTGATACTTGCTGGAAGATAGATGCTCTCTCTCTATTTCTGTTTCAGTACACTGTCCTGCACAAAAATTTTTTATAGTATTATGGTATTCTCGAATATTTGAGAATCAAATACTGTTCGGACACAATCTTTGAGGACAAACGCAATGTATTTCATTTCTGGAATCCTCACTTTTGACATTTTGACCCTTGGCCCGTTGCCTCGTCAAACTTATGAATACATCAAAATTTTACATCAAAAGTCATCTAGAAATAAAAGGATTCGCGATTGACTTCGCTTAACATATACACTTATTATACATATGCACCGACTCCAATACCCAATACTCAAACATTCTGCTAAGTATATTACATACGTTAATGTAATTAATTCTTGGCGGCTTTAGAAAATTCTCCGCGCAATGACTCATTATGTGAGCAAGTCATCAGCCGAGGCTACTTTATGACTTCTTCATGACTACTTTTGCCCCCCCCCGCCCCACCCCCGCCGCAAGCGCGGCTCCTCCGTGAAAGCCCGCGCTCTACAAATATCTCAGGGAGCGTGTATAATTTACTCCAGACACAGGGAGTGATATATATGTCGCTTTTACGAAGAAGAACAATACGGGGTCACTTTTACGACGAGAGCAATATCCGTATAGGTATTTTAAACTTCGAAAAGAACGTTGAAGTTTATTATTTACGGGTACACACGCGCGCGCGCGTTTATGCATGTGTATATGCATGTGAATGTATACTGCGTAAATTTGAAGTAAAAATGTGAAATGTTTAAAAATTTTATTAAGACCTTGAATTATTATATTATCTTGAAACGTCGAAGTACAGCCAGTAGTCGTTATATAGAATCTTCAAATTATTAATTATTATTTCTTATCAGATATTTAAAAATTGACTTTACAGAGTCGGTGATGACGTAAATATTCATAATTTTGAATAGGTTATAAACACTTGTTTGTGTCTATAGTTTTAGACAAGTCCTCCTATGTATATTATAAACAAATATCTATAACTTATTTATTGCGTTCGTCGCGAGAACAAACGCATTTTATATTAAAAATCATTTGAAACTCTTCATTTTTTGGACGGTATAATATGTTAGAATTGAAGAAATAACAGTTGCCATTCTATACTACTCGGGCGAAGAGAAAAAAATTAATTTTTTTCTAAAGAATAGTTTGTCTGATAAGAAAATTTTTTCGCCTTTCTATCTAGATTCATATATATTAGCTCTGATCCCAGGAGCGTTTTAAAGCAGAGAAAAAAATCAGCCTTGGCCCGATATTCGAATTAATTTTTTTTTATAACCGCGACCCCGATTTTCTATTAAACGTGTATTATTGCTCCCGTATTGCAGGCACCTCCGATGTATTATATAAACGACATTCTTATTTCACGCGTCGTTTTGAATTTAAATGAGCTCTATACCAATAAACAAATATATAATATATATATATATATATATATATATATATATATATATATATATATATATAACTTTGGGATTAATTGTAAAAGAACAATTCGTTGCAATCCTTAAAAATCCATATACATATTGCAGGATTTACTATATATTTTAGAAACATTAAATTCAATTAACCTGATATTATATTGCTAAATGATCAATTTTATAAAGATTATCTTATATAACCTTAAAATTTATTTAAACAAAAGCAGTTGATTTTCGAACTACGATTGTCAAAGATCGAATAACTTATATTAGTATACTTTTTATACATTTTAATTTATTAGATAGAAGTTGATTTAATTTTAATAAATGTAATAGCAGTTGCTTTAGTTATAATAGGCAAGAAATAGATAAATACGTTAAAAACATAAATCGAAACAGATTAAATTTCAGGACTTATTACAAAACCATCCCAGTAAACGCTCGTATGAGCTAACGTATAAGTGCAATACTATATGAAATCAATTAATTATAATAAACGTCAATTAAAAAAGGAGTAGAAATTGATTATGAGAAGACTGACGGATTTGGAGACCAGACTGAGGGAGGTCAACTCGGTTACCTCCAAAATAAGACCTTTAAAGTTTTTCGAGTTCGCGCTATTCCATTTTTATGATGCAATAAATAAACATCAAAATAACCAATATTATATATATATTGAAAAGATCTCTTGCCGTAAATCAGGTTGAAACGCGTAACAAAGTCTATTTTATATACAATATACGATGAGCGAAAAAACGTGTTTAGCAGAAAACACCATTTTTTGAAAATGATGCGTAGCATATATATATATATATATATATATATATATATATATATATATATATATATATATAGGTTTTACAACGCTGCAGAGCTCGTATTTTTTTTTTTGTAATTTAATTTACCCCGTTCGATTTGACCGAAATTCGTCACCAGAAGTCGGGGTGACCTCGTCTTTCATGAGAGATAGGGTCACCAATCAACCCGCTGATAAAAAGGTCGGCGGATGATCTGGGACACTTCGTGCGTAACAATAAACTCGTCTCTCTTCGTGAATATTGGCTCTCTGAACATTGTAGCTATATTATATGTTTATTTATGTACCTACTGATAATTTTATTTGTTGTTTTTTTTTAAGAATAATAAATAATCTCATTTAAATAAAAGTAATTTTGTGTACAATTTATCTTCAGTAATAATTTCGAACGAATAATTGGTACGATTCAAAACAATTGGCAAACATTGCGGAAACAATCGTAAGGTGGTTAGCGTTGACAGAAGACAGCCGTGCAAACTATCGGCAAATTATGCCAAATCAGTTTCTGGCCACTGCAATATCTGAACGCACTAAGCTCGCTCAAAATAATAGAAGGATAGATAACTTACTCTTAATATCACAATTGAACACACATCGCAATATCTTAGATAATACGAATTTTTTTTTAAATATATATTAATTTTAACTATAAATTAATGGATGAAAAATAATATATATTGAAAAGAAAGTTTAACAAATAATTTTTCTATACTTATATTCTAAACTTTATTCGCATACGAAAAAGAATAGATTAAAAACGTATTTACTACACCAAAATTCTACTGTAAATGAAGTATGAAATTATTATTTAACCGGAAATTAGCATGAAAACAAACTTTATAATAAAACCAAATCAAAAGAATTCCTGTGAAACGGCATAAAAAAAAAGAAGCAATATAAATTCCCTGACTAAAATGGAAACAATTTTCTTCGGAATTTTTAAAAGTGAAGCATTAAACAAAAATTTTGCGACTCGCTGTATGTTAAAAGTGTCAAAAGATGCTTCGAGTATACGAAAAGCCATAAACCAGGGGGAACGTGGAACAATTTCGAAAACGGACAGACATATATATATATATATATATATATATATATATATATATATATATATATATATAATATGTAATGTATACAGTAAATTGTGGACTCCCAAGACCACCCTGCTTAAATATAGAGACGGTGAAATTTACAAGAGAAAATATAAACTTGCAACCACGAGCAGCGAACTTCTCGAGCAAAAATAATTCCAATTTTAGTACAAAAAAAATATCTTTAAAAATTATTTATCATTATTTTGAATGAGTCCGCAATCATCCTCGAAATCGACGTCAAGATCATCGTCACTGATCGCACGAGCATAGAATTTTGTCTGTCAATTTGATAAACCAGAACTAAGCAATTTGTAAATTAAATTCATCATAATAGAAGATAATAGGAGATCTAAATACAAGGCATAGTTCTGCAGATTCTACACATCCCATAACACGCGCGCGCGTGTGTGTATGTGTATGGTGTGTGTAGTATTTGAGAGTATGGTATAAAATAACCCAGCTACGGCTGTAACTCTACATCTTTCATTGGTGTAAAGATCAAGCTAAATATAGAAGAAAGACTATGTATCATACTAAATTCTTTCAATTTGTTAGTTTTCAGGCATGTTTATAGCTGTATTTATTAAAAAAAAATGTTTTTACACGAAAATTTAGACAAAATGTTTACTTTGTATATAAATACAACAAAAAATGCACTGAAAAAGGTTTAGGCGCATAACCTACAAATTCATACAATTATAAAAAGAAAAAATTAAGGACCCAATATATATATATATATATATATATATATATATATATATATATATGTCGTTTAAAAAATCATCGTATTATTTTATGAATCTTTAGAAATATCATAATCACTTATAAACAATGACCAAATATCCTGTAAAAAATACCTTTATTATCCTCTTAGCACTTGAAAGCGAGGTTGTATATAGTTTTCTTCTCGTGCTTTTGTTTTTATAGTGTCATTATAGCTTTCGTAAAATATATGATTATAAGAAGTGTATTGTCCACTGAGCAATTGCCTGACATTAAAATACCTAAAAAATTGTGTAATTTAATTGTAATTACTTTTGTTATTGGTTAGTGTATAGACAATTTGTTAGTGTCTAAAACATCTTATAATAATGCATTCTTATCGAGGCATTTCTATAACACTGATGAGGTGACCAAAAAAAAAAAGCTTTCTACCCAAGCTGCTGTTCGGAATCATTTTCAATTATATAATAGCATTAATATCTCGGATGTTTGTTTTATTACGTGGAACACCGTAACGATGCACGTAATTATTATTTATCTAAAGCAACCCGTAGTTGAAAAAAAGGTATATATACCTTATCTAAATGCGTAAATCTACAGTGTGACCAGATAACTAATATAAGCTCGAAGTATAGATAAGATATTTCGAACGAGCCCTCCCTTTATCTCGCCCAGAATCAACAGAAGCTCGAGTCGTTCCATAAACGGCTCATTATAGATATATAGCCAGGTATAGCTCGCTTGGACACGATTAGCATATATTAATTGTAACGACCCGTCGTGCCATTTCTATATACAATTATAAAGAAATTAATGACCACATGCGTAACGCCTTTTCGCGCACGCGATCCATTAATGTGCGCCGAATGAAGCTCATTTTTACCTTTCATTATTGTCAAAGTTTCACTTCGTTAACCATTTGTCAAGGTCACGGATATAATTTTATGTAAAATGTACAAAGTAACGAGCTCTGTGCGCGCATGATCACGCGCGCGTTCTCTCAAAGTATTTTGAAAAAATCAAAGGTTATAGAAAATAATTTATCAATATATATTTTGTTTTTTCTTCAAATTGCACTATACAAAATAATTTAAAGGTAACGAAATGTCATATATTTCGTTTTTTTTTTTTTTATGTTATTTAACGTCGCCCTATTTATGCTTCCAAATATCGGTGCTAATCAGCGATGGAGGTCTACGACGTGTTTCACACACTGTGATATTATTTTTTGTTATTTATCCAAACGTTTAAACAATACATATATTAATAGGTAAAATAAAAATGACGTCTAAAAAATAAATCCAGCGTATTGGTGCAGTAAAGAAGATAAAAAATTTAAGCTCAGTCGCGAGTGATGCAATTACAGTGGGAATATATTATTTACTAATGATTAACTTGTCTGACATATACATAATCCCTGACATTTGTTTATAGACACACAACTCGAATGATAAAGTTAATTTTTCGAAAAATTTATCTTAAGTTTAAATAACACACACGCGTGCACAAACACGCACGCGCACACAGAGAGAGAGAGAGAGAGAGAGAGAGAGAGAGAGAGAGATACATTATTTAATAACATACTAACATTTTAATATCCAATGATAAATAATACAGAATCATAATGGATAAAAGTAGGATAAATCAATGTCAATGTTTTGATGGAGTTTCGGAAGTTCAATTTTCAGGAAAACTAAGTAATTATCAAAGAGTAGGTATCAAGAGCTTCAAATAGTATATCCAAGTTTTAGAATTTAATTTTTATATAAAATAGGATAAAAAATTTTATATTAGAATTATATATATATATATATATATATATATATATATATATATATATATATATATTAAAACGCTAAATTTATATTCTAAAATTTGGACATACTACATAAAACTTATATAGATTGGAATTCATTGTCCTAAAGTAGAGTATAGAAAATATGTCCAGTTATCCTCTGCAATTTTGTTTTTAATTGGCGACCATGTGTTAGCTCGAGGACAGTTAACACAGGGTTTATATATATATATATATATATATATATATATATATATATATATATATATATATATATACATAAATACATAGATGAATAGATACAGTCATTAACAGTCTGTAGCCTTTTAAACAGCTCGTCCCTTTTTTTATACTTTTCGCCCCCTTTCGTAGTACATTGCTCTCATCAAATACAAGGATAAGTTTTTCATTTTTTATTTAATTTCAATTTTTTATTTACCTTCAGTCTCAAATAATAAAATATGTCTGCGTTTAAAGCTTTATTACACGGCTTTAACACATTTAAATTAATCAAGATAAAATGACTTAGACAATTATAATATATATATCTATCTTGATCGGGTATGCCTAACGTATAATATAATTCAACTAAACTCGTATATCATAATGAGCGAGCCCGTTGTTAATTCATCCATTAATATAAATCCGTATATTTTCCAGGGCGAAGCAGAGGATGCCGGTACGGAAGTCGGCTGCGGTGCCAGATGCAGAATCGATCACGTAAAGATATAAATTACATTAATTTACCAATATTCCCCTGTACAGCTCCTGTACATTCCCCTGTTATAGCTGCTTTTAGCATGATTTATATATATGTCGATTATATATGTAGAATAAAAAAATAAAAACTCGTCATAAACGGTATAAAAAAAAATGTAACAATCTAGGAGTAATTTTAACCGCCTTCGCCTCCGACGCTGACGTCGCAAAAGTCGGTTTTTGTCTCTTTGAACTTGCTCGATCGAGTGTACAGTCAGGAGATGTAACCAAAATAAGAAAATATATATAAGCATCGCCGCACGCGCTATCCTCTGGCCGCGTACCCCGGATCGTACTTGTCAATAGAAGCGCGCTTCCGGCGTGAATACAAATGCGCTATGGTTCAACTAGATGGGCAATCGTCTAGGGAGTGAGAGTGAGAGTGGGAGAGAGAGA
Source organism: Sycobia sp. Sy_11 (assembly GCA_018907035.1). Classification (NCBI taxonomy): domain Eukaryota; kingdom Metazoa; phylum Arthropoda; class Insecta; order Hymenoptera; family Epichrysomallidae; genus Sycobia; species Sycobia sp. Sy_11. The sequence continues at coordinate 948,912 of JACCIC010000107.1, forward strand.
GAGAGAGAGAGAGAGAGAGAGAGAGAGAGAGAGAGAGAGAGAGAGAGAGAGAGAAGCATAGCTACAGTGATCAGTTCTATATATATATAATGAAAAAAATAACGTATCCTATGTAAAAGAAGAGGGAATGCCAGCGTCGGAATCAGAACCGATATAACAGTAAAGGAAAACAAGCGAAAAAAATTAATAGCCGCTGAGTAATATTGCGATAGGAAATTCCTATGTACTAGCGCACTGATAAAACCATGCGCTTCGTATCTTTACATTATATTCCTTGTTTTTCAAAATCGCGGAGCCGGGACATTACTTTTTCTCCGGGCATCTCGAAAATCCGAAAGACGCATACGTGTTAATTCGCGCGCGTACATAAATAATACGGGAAACGTTCGCGCATATCGAGTTACAGCCATATAACTATATAAATAAGAGGATCTCATAAATTAAACGGTAAGGATTATATAACGTGAGAAAAAAAAAAAAAAAAAAAAACAAAAAAAAACAAAGTACCAATTCAACGGTGAGTGATTTGCATCGATAATATAACTGTGATTTATGCTCCTCCTTATAAAACAAATTAAAATTGAAGATTAAAATAAGAATTATATACGATCTACTTACGACAGAGGTGCTAAAAAAGTTTGAGAGTAAAAAAAAACGTATATAAATTGGAAGGATATTATATTATGCAGATTTTCATCTAAACAGTCTACTGCCTTTATCTGTATATATATATATATATATATATATATATATATATATATATCCTTGATAATTTTTCCCCTTATTTTTTTTCTAAGAGAGTAAAATAATGAGATGACGTACAGCAAAAAACAGAATATGTTTTTTTCAATGTGTGTGTATGCGCGCGCGTATAAGTTTTTAAAGAAAAGTTGAAACAATGAGGACCGCTGCAGTGTATTGAAGTTTGCTCATTTTCCGATTTTATGACTCGTAAAGCGATATAAAAAAGAAAAACAATTAAATTCTACGAGGAAATGTATATGTGAAAAAAAAAATAATAACAACATAAAGCAATCATAGATCAAGAATAATTTATACCATGATTATTCATAACTGTTATGCACCGTTTTTGTTTTCCAAGGAAATTACTGATCGATGCATGTACATATGTAAAAAATGATTTTTTTTTTTTTTACGAAACATTTGCAACATTCATTTATATAGATTATTAATGCTGCCTTTGAAGGTAAATTATAGCAATATGCTCTTAAGAAAATTCAATTATAATTTTAATCATAGACGACAATGGCAATAGAACAAATGCGCAACAATATAATAAATTTGCAAAGGCTGGTTCTCTATTGCTTTAAAAATATCATTTTCAGCTTTATCGTCTCGCAAATATACAGATTATACGCTGCATGTAACGAAAGATTGCTTTGGAAACTATGCGGGATGAGTATTGTTTAATATATATATAAATACATATCTATTCGTACAAATAAGAAAAACAAAATTTCCAATAGATAATTTGGCATAGAACTGATGTAAATAAATCTGACACTGTCTTAGAAGGCGATTATTCTCAGTATTATGATTATCAGGAAATTATGAAATCTCTATATATACAAAATTAAATTTCGATAAAAATTTGCAGCCAAAGAAAAAATCAACGTCAAACTTCATTACCTTCTCCATTTTCATATATAAATATATTTACATATAATTTCTATAATTCTGCAACGCTTATATCCATATAATTTAATTATTTCTCGCGCGTTACGTCTAAAATATTGCCAATAGCACATAAACATTATATATATATATATATATATATATATATATATATATATATACATACACACAGGAAAGAATGAATGAATGAAAGCTGACGAGGGCGTAAAAACGCGCGTACATATAACATCGTGTGTACACGCGCAATTAGTTCTTGTGTATTTACTACTGAACACTGCGTGTAAAATTATGCTATATATATATATATATATATATATATATATATATATATATATATATATAGTGCTCCCGCGAGAGCGCGAAAGTGCGCGAGTGCGTGAACTTTGACGGAAATCGGGTAATTGCCGTGCGACTATGCGCGCTATATCACTGTATTAGTACATATCTATATACAGTGCGCTCTTTTATTGCGGAACTTCTTTTTTTCCTTATATATAATACACAACTTCTCTGAAGCTGATATGTACGGGCGAGCGGAGGAACGACGGCGGTCCGCGGTTAGGAAACGCCGTTACAGATTATATACGTATTTCGACATTTTACTTTACGGAATTATATATATATATATATATATATATATATATATATATATATATATATATTCCCGGTAGCTTCAATTTCACTTTTGCTCGTCGTCTGCGACTGACATAGGAGGAGCTGCTGACTCGAGAGTTGTTTAATAAAAATCAAGAATTTCACAAAAGTTGCATATTATACAAAGTTTCTGAGATCCTTATCCGATATATTTTTATATTGTGTTTTTGGTTTTCGAAACATTATAGACTCTATTTAATAGTAGTTAAACAAAATTTATATTTAAATTCATATATATATATATATATATATATATTATTTAATTGTACTGCTGTAAATGTATCAATAAATAATTATGAATTTCAGAACCAATTTCATATATTTTCAACTTAATACAACTATTCTCTTTATATATTTGAAAACATATATTGATTTCAAAGATTACTAAATTACTTTCATGCCATATAAACAATAGAAACGAAAAAAAAAAATTCATTGAAACTATGCATATTTTGTGGCTTTAAATTTTAGACTTTCATTTACGTTACATTGTTCTTATAAATATACAGTTGCATATAGCTATATAGTCCTTTTCCTATATAATTTTGTAATAATAGAGAATACGATTTCATGTAGTAATATATATATATATATATATATATATATATATATATATATATATATATATATGAAATGTTTTATGTAATATTCTAACTTTTGTCATACTATACATGCAAATATAAATTATAAATATGAGTGTCTTTTATTAAAAAATTTTTAAAATATAATATTTTCAATATCCTTTATTCAATCTTTGATTCTTATATTAAGAGGTTCTATATATAGCTGAATAATGAGTTCATTTATGAAATATGTACTAATAAAGTACTGACGTAAATATAATTCACGTTCCAAGAAAATTCTTTAATATAATTGGAACTGTCAATCGTTATGTGTTACTTACAATTTTCATGCGCATGGTCATGCACGTGATTTTACGATTATGCTAATCATTATCACTGTCGACCGATTTGACTTTACCGTACGCATAGAGCAATCGAAGAAAACCTCTATTTATATATCTAATTTAACGTTTTTAACAAAGAATTTTGCAGAATAAAAGGAAAAGATTCTTTAGAAGAGCGCGGGAAATGTACATTGATCTCGATTACAGTTAAAGTAATAAATTAACAAATCAGCGTCGGACAGGAAGCTTAATTAGAATTTTAAATGTTAAATAAATTACCCCATATAATTCATGTGTTATATTATTTACCAACAATAATAAATAATAATATAAAATTTAAAAAGAATATTTTTATGCAACAGTGCTCCAATGGCTGTGCTGTGTGGGAACAAGCGCTCAACTCAAGCTGCCAACAAGTTTGTGTAAGTCTACATTGTATGAAAAATACGATATTATGTAAAAAACTGGTAATTCTTAATATAAGTCCATATCTTTTATGGTAGGGAAGATACTGCGTTAGGAAAATTTGCCAGGTTTTTGCTTTTTCAAACGGCGCTGTATGAATGTATCCAATTGGTATGCTTATAACATAAATTTTGTCAAATTTTTTGGGAACATTTAGAAACAGAAAAAATTCTGGAAACGTGTGATAAATCTGGCGGGCATTTGAAAAAGTTTTATTAAAAGTTGAACAAGTTCGGCAAAGTCTCAGAATATTAGGCAAACTCTGACGAAAGTCTGAAAAATTTGACAGAGTCTGGCAACTGACATCTATAAAATTTCCTGCGAAATTGATTTCTACAATATATGTTAATTTTTCTGAATATTTCTAGACTTTACCGGACATTACCAAACTTTTCTTAACATTGCCAGACTCTTTATAAGTATTTCAATTTGACACTCAGAGCAATTTATTTCCTCTGTGGAATTATTTGAAAAATCTCAGTAAATGTAAAAAGCTACATTCGCTAAACAAAATATACAAAACCGCGTTCTTTTCTGAGAAATCCTTATCAAACTGAGTATATTTATATCAACTAATTTATATATTCCTATATTAGTTATCTATATGTAACTATGATATTGTTATTTATTAACTTAATATTCGTTGTGAACTATCTTACATCCGTTTGTATAATAACTGATAAACGCATTTTTAAAATCTACTTTCTCATTTTATTATTATAGAATGGAACGCAAAGACTATTATCTCTTAAGGAACTTTATTGTACAATTGGTTGTCAAACTGCCATGGGACAATATTATCAAGAATTAAAAGGTAAGCGAAGTGCATGATTGATATTTGCATACAAAATTGCTCATTATAAAATAAATAACCTTAATATATATATATACAATGTTTCAATTAAACTGAATTAGAAATCATATAATACAAAATTATTTACATGGAATTGTTAATTAGTTTCTTTGTCAAATCACATCGTTTCATTTTTTTATCTTCTCGATACAGAATGGCTATAATATGTCGTGTCGATAAATTCGTCGACAAAATTTTTGAAAATAATACTAATTAAGTATCCTTAAATTTCTAACGGACGTTAAGCATTTGTAAAGTGTAATTAAACTCCCTACACTGAAAATGGTGGAAACCAGATTGGATAACCGATAAATCATTGATTATTTGCTGGATTAGATAGAGAAGACTGTTTTTGATTTTCACAGCTTTAAATTCGGACAGTATGAAACTAATTATTGCGAATGGTTGATTTTACACATTCAGTAAACTATACAATAATACTAAAGAAATCGTACATTGAAATCTTCAGATGATCCCGAACTCATGTCGTCCTTAATTATACAGTGTCTCGTCTGCATTTGGAACGATTTTAACGTTCCATGACCTTACCGTCGGATAATATACACAAACATGTCCTTAGCATCTCGTTCGGCGTCCGTATATGACAACAGCAATTCCCATCCGCGTAAAAGCGGCCGTGTCTGTATTACTAAAACTGCTCGAACTCTTTGGCGAACTGATTTGTATTGCTGACCACGAGCTCCTCCTCGTCGTACTTATCGAAATTGCTGTCGTCTCCGGGGCTGGCGCAGACCGGTACGTAGCTCGGCACCACGTCCCTGTTGTAAACCTTGAGCCAGTCGGTTTTGCGGAACCACTTGTGCTTTTTGATATCGGACGGCCCACCCTTGAGATTGCCGTATCTCCTGGTGAGGTCGATCTGGAGGAGATTCCTGATCAGGTCCTTCAGGTCCTCGCTGAAGCTGCCCGGGCAGCGATACTTGCCCGCGGTTATCTTCTCGTAGATTTGCATCGGATTGTTGGAGTAAAAGGGCGAGTAGCCTGCGTTCATTTCGTAGATCAATACGCCGAAACTCCACCAGTCGACACAGTTGCCGTAGCCCTTCGACAAAATGATCTCCGGCGCCAGGTATTCGGGTGTGCCGCACAGAGTCCACGTCCTGTATATAAGTATAACAGAAATTCTATTTTCTTATCTTGGCGGACCATCCCTAATCGTATTATATACAAATAATCCGTTAAAAAATTAAGCCATAAGACTTTTTCTCTGTTCGTTGCCATTTATAATGGAACAAGAGCTTATAATGGAACGAGCAAGAAATTGACTGAAAACTGATGGTTTCCGGATAAAATAGGCTAAGCCAGTTATATCTTTCCTGTTATCGATGATCTTGCTGAAGCCGAAATCCGTCACTCGAATGTAACCCTCATTGTCCAGAAGTATATTTTCCGGCTTTAAATCCCGGTAGATGACGTTACACTTGTGCAGATACTCCAACACGAGGGCGACCTGGGCCGCGTAAAAGCAGGACTGGATCTCGCTGAACTTTCCCGCCTTGAGTAGGTGGGTGAACATTTCGCCGCCGTTGATGAACGGCAGGATCATATAGATGTAAGAGTTGTCTTTGAAGCAATATTCCAGATGTACGACGAAGGGGAAGCGAAGGCTCTGAAGTATTCGCTTTTCGTTGTGCGTATGCTCAACCTAGAAGGGATTTAAAACACTATATAGGAATTCTGACTTTGATCCCAGTACACTTTTGATACGATATTATTGAATCGCCGCCAAGTCTGGATATTGTTAAACACCGTTCATGATTATTTATACAGAATATTAATTTATAGTATTTGAATCTCAATGTAAATAAAATATCGAATTCAGTTTTAGATGAAGTAAACAGTTTCTTTGAAGTTTTTAAAATAAATATAGATTCTGTCAATTGTTATTGTTGAGTTAAACCTATTCGTTCAAAGACCATATGTTTACTGCATCTTATTAAAGTTAATTAAAGATCAGAAAAATGGACGCATCCTAGCCTTGCAACCTGCTTCAACTTGACGAGCTTAGCCTTGTCCAGTATCTTCATGGCGCGATAAGTCGAGTCCTGCTTGTTTTTCACCAGCATCACTCGGCCGAAGGCTCCAATGCCGAGGGTACGCTTGCGCTCGAAATCCTGCAGTTTCGGGCCGCGGACGTTGTTGTTTTTAGAGTTGCAGGCGATCGCGGGTATATTCTGTTTCCATTTGTCCGCGAACGTGCGCTTATGATTGTTCAGAATCTTGTCGTACTCCTTCAAGCTCTGATCGCGCCGGCGCGGATCGATCGAACTGAACGGACGTTTGCCCTCCGATTTGGACGAGGGCGGCCGATTGTTCAATTCCGACATACCTCCGCGGTAATATATATATATATTTTTTTCTTCTCCCTAATCACAAGAGACCGGGGTGCGACTATTTCGAGCGAATCATCGTCAATGCTAGTGGTATTTTTTTTCTTATATAGACATGCATATGCTAATAACAGAGGTTCACCGAGTTTCATATAAGGTTAGTTTTTGACGCAAGGGCTTTTGGAACGATTATCAACGTTTATGAGCAACTTCATATAGTAAAAAATAATTCTCTTGTAAGTTTAGTTAATCTTTCATGGTCTTTGATTATAAGAAATTTTTTGCTAGATTGCAACAGTGTCCTTCTAAGAGTTTCACAGCTTTTAAATCATTTCAGGTTAAAAATCTAAAAAATGCTGAATTATAAGGAAATACGCGTAGTTTAAATAAAAGAAGGCATAGCATTTGCATATAAAGTATAATAATTAATTTAAAAATTAATTCAAATCTACGAATTTGCAGATTATTATATATCTATAACCCATTACTAATAGAAAGGGATATATTTATATTAAAATAATTCGAATTCTCCAATTCAAAATTGAATGCATGAAGAAATTCTTTTCCGTCATCTATAATACTACTTGTAACGTTACATTCAAATGAATCCATAAAATTATAAAAAAATTCTACATATACAAGTAATAGCAAAGATCTGAAATAAATCTAAAGAATAAAAGTTTAGAAAACATTTTGTAAGTAATAAATTAATGCCAGTTTGATATTTATTATGTACAATTTAAACAGTTTTGTATTTGTAGTAACAGATATAATTTTTTGCTTCATTCGTTACTTGTAAAACTGTATTATTTAAACTTTTATTGTGGCGCTAACAGGCACTAATCAGTACCGAAGGTCACGTAACAAAGTGTGTAGACGTAAATAGTGTCATTGTATATCGAGGTTAAAATTTTTAACTCCTTGCATATGTTTTGTTATACCAATTAAAACGTTATGGGTCACCAATGAACAAAAATAATGATTTAATTTCCTCTAAAATTACTTTTAATCTTTCACGAAGCAATCGAAATGTAAATAAAAAATACATCATTCTGTATGCCAATAAATATGAAATATTGATTTCCCATATATGATCCAAAATTAAGGATTAATTTTTAAAGTCTTCTAAGTCAACAGAGCGAAACATATCATAAGTTATTTCTCTGTATACAAGACGAAAAAGAAATAATAAAATGTAAAAATCATAAAGTCTATAAATCAAATTCTATTTATTACATATATATTATTGAAAATGATTTCAGTTAATATCGGAATGCCACCTACGCCATATCTAGTCGATGATTCGTTAGCCGCAACATCACTTACACTACAATGGGAAAATTCAAATTTAAAGGAATACGCTTTCAAAATATTGTATTTTATGCAATGGAAATATGAAAACGGAGATGGTAATTGGCAATACTGTGAGAAACAAAAGTGGAATGGGAGCAACCAAATATTCGTATACAATTTACAACCTTATACGAGATACAGGGTAAGCTGAGAATTACTGCAATGTCAAATATTTATTATTTTTGAAATAGATTTATTTTAAAAATAAAACTGACAGAAACAAATGTATTTCAGTTTCGCTTAGCAATACTTTTGAAATTCATAACTGGCAACGATGAACCTCTCGTTTCTAAGCCCAGTCTTTCGATTCTCACATTCCCAAGTGGTCCGCCGACGTCCGCTCCTGTAATTTTAAGAGCCTCGGCTATTGATCATTCGAAAATTTACGTAAATTGGAAGGCTGGTATTTTTACTAATGGCCCACTCTTCTCTTACGTACTACGACTGCTACAAGAAGATCTCGAAACTTTTCAGTTAAAAGTAAATTTTGTCATATAATTTTAAGACAATTTAATTATAGTAAATATTATTAAATACATCATTCAATTATACAGGATATTCCCATTTCACAAGATGCATTTATGTTTCAAAATCTTCAAGCAAATTCGAATTATTCCGTTAGTTTAACCATGAGAAATGGTGATGGCGAGGGACCGTCCGCATATGCTTACATAAAAACGTTACTCGAGCCAGAAGGTATATTTTGCTATAGATGTTTCTTATCGAGTAGTAAAAGTTTAGAACATACAATATCTTAAAGAGCTATTTGAAATAATAATAATTGCAATAACGAAATCACTAAATATACATTTTCAGTGGATCTGTCGGAAAAGCCAAGCCTGATAATCGGGACCGAGTACGCAATATTGCGCCAAAGTGCGGACGTCCTCGTTCAGACGAGCCTCCTCTACGAAACGACGAATCAAATACGCGACACCGCGATCCTCTCCTCCGACTCCCAGCTCTTCGTCTGCGATTCGGCCGATCGATTGTACAGGATGTCTATTAATGCAACCCTCAAACCAATCCTGCTGCTTGAACCTAACGCTACGGATCTCAGACCCTGGAGTCTGTCGGTAGACTGGCTGAATAGGCAGCTGTACGTTGCAGGGATCAATGCTACAACCAGCCTCTGGGAGATCTCAAGGTACGGTTTCGAGAGCGGCAATTGGACCAGGCTCAATGTCAGGCCAATTGGAAAGTTGATTAGGCTCGAGGTAGATCCTTACAATGGATATCTGTTCTGGACAACCGAGGATGGACTTTATCGGATAGATCTGGAAGATCTGGAGAAGAAGGTTGAAGTCAAGGTTTGTGAGCATTTTAATTTTGAAACTTTGAATGGTTTTATTAAGATTTCGTAAGATCTGATAAAGGAAGATTGAATACTTTTGTTTACTTTTCAAAAAGAGGATAAAGTTTAAGTTTCACATTTATATAGAACCAAAAATTTTACTTTTTCAGAATTAATAGACCCTTTATAAATTTTTCAGCCTGAAGACATTTTAAAGAAACAAAACTTAGGAACCTTCATGGTCGATTATAAAAACAGACGTCTGTTAATGGCATTTGAAACAGAAAATACGATTAAATCAGTATCTTTAGATGGATACGTTGTAGTCGATATTCGAGGCAATACAAATAAGCCTAAATTTTTAAACGTAACTTCCATATCTATGATGAATGGACTTTTTTACTGGACAAATGGTATAGAAATTTTGACCGAAAATTACAATTCAAAGATCTTGAGATACTTTCACAGCGTTCTTCTTAATAGGTATTTACACATATTTATACTTACTTTTCCTTTCCAAAAACCTTGTTTTTTGTCATTCATCTCCATTTCTATTCTACATACAGATATTTCAGTGTACATTTTATTATATGTTGACAAGAGTAATATTCATTGTTTTATTACTTTTTACGACATTTTCATCTCTTGCATAAGGGTACTATTATCCTAATAGGGTATAATTATCACCAATATTTCCTATACAGACTAAACGAGAACTTCGTAAGCGTGTACATCCTGACCGATGAGAATCAGCCAATTCCCGTCCCAAAAATGCCGCCCAGCAATTTACAGGTCCTGGCCCTGGAAGATACGGCGAAGATATTTTGGCGGGCGCCAGTGATACTGCACGGCCAGAGCTCGCGCGCCTGGGCCAATTGGTCGTACGCATTGCACGTCGAGGATGACGCGAATGGCGAGGTAATCCAGGAGCGTGAAATTCGCGGCGGCAGCGAGGTGCATCGAATCGGCGGATTACGCGAGAATTCGCTATACAGCGTGAGGATGGCGGCGTACACGAAGGCTGGCGTCGGACCCTGGAACGAGGAGTTCAAAGTCCAGACACTCAGGTGAGACGACTACACGACTTTCATTAGTCACTCTCGCGTTTAATATGCGCGCGCGCGCGTGTGTGTGTGTGTGTTTCATTAATGTTTATAACTTTGCATGAAATTATACTAAACTTAATCTCGATATATTATTGAATGCTTAAATTTGCTTCCGTCCATAATTCTCAAAGAATCTTTAAATTAAAAAACTTTAAATAATGGTATCTAAGTCTTCTAGCACTTCTAATTTACTTCTAACCTAAAATTCTTCAACAAAATTAGAGCATTTTAATATAACAATTAAGACATTGTCAGTTTATATTTGAAATAATAGTGGTTTATAATAAAAATAAAAAAATTTATTTTATTTTTTTACAATAGCAAATTTAATATTCAAATATATATTTATATAATTTATTAATTAATGTGTTTTAGAAAAGATTTAAACATATCGATCCTATGGGCTACAGATGGCACTCTTTTGCAAAGTGATTTAATTGGGGAAAATGTTCAAGCTCTAGTAAATCTCACAAGTTTAGATAATGAAAATATATTTCTTACAACTGATGTTCACTCATATATGGATCTACTATTCATAATCGATAGTAATTTCAAACTCTACCTATACAATACTACTACCAATCGAGCATATAAACCTAAGTCTATAAATTCAGTGAGTAGTATTGCTGTGGAGTGGATCACGGAAAAAATTTACTGGGCTGATCCAAGAAGACAAATTGTAAGTTTTATTAATTAAAATGGTCCACACTGGGATCGGGAAGTAAAAGTTATATTTACATGTCAATATGCTTTTTGGTTATATTATTAGTCATTTTATTGTCACGTGGCAATGCCATTCATGATGCTCAGAATTTAAAAATTATTTATATGGAAAGGAGCATATAAATACTAAAGATGAAAAATCGTTTCTGAATATTCAGAAACAAGAATCTATGTATAAGTATATATGCATAATCATTGTTCTTCAGCCGTCATATTATTATCTATTTCCTCTAATTTATTAATAAATAAAGATGTGTGAAAAAATTAGTATCTTCTCAATGTCGATTCCTTCAAGCGACAATTGAAATAAGCGCTTGCTTTTACACGCAACTTTTCCTTCCCAATCTTAATGCGCTCTGATAATCAATTACATCAGGAACGCCATGTATATAAATTGTAAGTTGCCGGAATGACTTTCCAATGTATTCCGTCACATATAGAAAAGGTTGTTTGTACAATAATAAAAACTCTCCAAAGAAATTGCTATATTTACCGTGCTACCGCACAAATTCACTCATCCGCAACTTTTCAATAATATTTTCTTACGTTCCTTGATACACATACAGATACACGCGCGCGCGCGGGTGTGTTTGTGGGTGAGTGTCTGTGTATATAAACCAATTTGCGGTTTCGGTGTCTCGGCATTTTCAGATTCTCCGATCGCATTTAAATGGTACGCAGCAGGAGCCAGTGGCTCTGGCCGTGGGTATCGTGCGAAAACTCGTCCTCGACTCGTTGGAAGCACGTCTGTACTGGTCGACTGGTCGCAGCGTCGAGGTCGCGCGACTGAACGGTGAGGACAGACGTCGTTATCACGGGGACGAGCAGCAAGCCGGCGGGTTCGACGGTCGCCACGTCGTTGGCCTCGCTTTGGATCTGGAAAATCGATTGGTTTACTGGGCTATGGGAGATTACGAAGGCGACCATGTTATGTATAGAGCGCCTACGGTCGAGTTGCAGCCGCCCGACCGTGAAATCGAAACGGAAATGGTTTGTTGATTTTTCATTAAGCTTCTTGAAATTTATAAAATTCGTATTTGTTAATATAAACTTGTCATCGATGTAGTTTATTAATTATATGCTTAGACTTTTATTTAGATGATTTATAATTTAAAAACTATGATTGAAATATACCTATCGATAACGAAAAATCATTAATTCTCCTATTGAACTAACAAAATAATAGAAATACAACTTTGAATACAATAGTCTAACTGAGATTTTAAATGAGCACGATTCTGATTCAACATATGTTGTTTGTTTTCCAATTTAAATTTTATTGTTGAATTGTATGAATCGTTCTCGTTCGAAATTTGAATTAGAATCTTCTCCGATGATAATTAGAGTTGGTGGGATCGTATTATTTCAGCATTTGAACCGTGTATTATATATTACTTTTAACTATTGATTGGAGTTGAAGAACTTTTTGAAGAATAGCTGATGAGTTTTATTTGAAATATTAACTTTTAGTACTGCATTAAATCATTTTCTTATAATCAATATTGTTCTTATAACCTGAAGAAAGAATATTTTTTAAAGAACTACATTTCTCTAAATTGTAGGAGGCTTTTGGACAAAATCTTTAAAAATAATTAAAAGTAGTCAATAAAAGAGTCGAATAGTTAATAAAACATATATCTAAATTAAACAATTATGCAATAATAGATTTGAAATTAAACAAAGTCTAATTATCTCTTTAGGTATCAAAAATTCGAAGAGTCGTTGGTAATTCGTTATTCTACGTCTCTAATCGTTTCGTCTATCTTTCTTCATTGAACACCGTTTTAACAACCGATGTCTATGGCAAATACACCGCTGTCATGGACAAAATAACGTATCACGGCAATTTTAGCACAATATCTCTGAGAAGACCAGTACCACATTCATATTTCAATACATCCCGAATCATCGTTAGTCCCCGATCTGTAAACATCAGTAGTATCAGCATAGTTGGCACCTGGCGCGACTTCAACGTTACCTGGCAGCCCGTGAATAACACGAATTATGGTCTTGTGTTTTACGAGATCGCATTTACAGATTACATCAACGTCGATTCGGAACCGGTGATTACAAGTAACGTTTCGGTAAGCTATGCTAATGCTGATAGACTGTTGCCTTACTCCTTGATCGAGGTGTCGATTCGAGCTTACACTTACTGGGCCTCGGCACCGAGGGTCAGTATAGTATTAAGATCACCACAAAGTGTACCTAGTCAGCCTATAGATCCAAGAGTCTTTGGAGAAAGTTATAAGGATCCGCTGGTCGAACAAATTGATCATTTCGTCACCTTTAGGTAAAAATTTATTAAATTCAATAATAAAAATATTATAAGTGTAAGACAATGTAGATATAAATATAACATTAGAAAAATTATATTTAAAACACTTCAGGTTCATCATCAAAAATTTGCTTTTTTATAAATTATCCTAATAATATATGTAAACAATATTTTTTAACTTATACATGTATATATAAATTTATTCTTAGATGGAATATGCCTGAATTCGTAAACGGCCCAATACTAGGATTTACAGTTCAATGTTGGTTTATAATCGACAAGATAGAATTACCACTTGGTGAGTCTATTAATGTGTCAATCCCTAACTTAGGTAATTAGATATTTCATTCGTTATCTTTACTTTAAATTAAATATACCGTCTAATTACGTAACTAATGATTATTTTCTATTGCATATCTTTAGAATACAGAGTTCATAATTTACAACCCAATACTACTTATTACTTTCAAGTGTGTGCGTATTCTGAAGTTGGTGCAGGTCCTTACACCGACCCTATTTCCATCTCTACAGAAAATGAGAATCCTGTTCCACAGTTACTTGTAGCAACAATGGAAGACGTGAAAAAAATTGATCTCGATCAACGGTCCAATCTCACAATTACCAGGCACATAGCTGTGGAGGTCGCGCAATTAGCAGCGGAATCAAAAATTTATTGGATTAATGAAATGCAAGAATTAGTGACTGCCAATGTAGATGGAAAAAATATTACGAAGATTCTAACGCTCAATAATACAGCTCTAAGTCTTTGCGCTGACTGGATATCGAGAAATGTGTTCTGGACGGAATCGAGTTATGAGGATTCAGGAATCAGTCATATAATGAAGCTAGACATTACTGTTTGGGAAACAGGAGTTTTCAAATATTCAAGAATCTTATCAAGAAATAGACGAATAGTTAATCTCGACATTGCTCCTTTAGCTGGGTACGTAACTTAGTAGTATAAATTTTTGAAAAATTTTATAAAATAATATATAAATCTAAAGAATGTAAAATAATGTATTTAAATCAAATTCTTTTCTCCAGTAATCTTTTTTGGATGGAGTTGACTACCAGCAATTTAGGTTTCGTTATGCAATCAGATCTCTCCGGTAATAACATCCAACCATTTTTCAACCACACTGAGGATTGCTCGTGTCCATTTAGACCTACTATTCAACCAGTTTTTACTATTGATAATAGCGATCCCCAAAATCCTGTACTTTATTGGATCTCCGCTGAGGGTGACCTATATATTGCCGATATTGAAGGTTGTATATGTAATATGGTTTTAGAAGCTGGTAATGAACGAGGCTTACCACCTACTTCCTTGACAACCGATAAAAGCAATCTCTACTGGTCAAACATGGACACGGGAAAAATTCATTTTACTGCAAAAATTTCTTCTTTTGAAGATATATTAATCAAAGAGTACCCAATTACAGATGCAAGAAGTATTAGAGCTATTGGTAAATCATTACAACCTTATCCAGATAGTGATTGTTTAATACTTCAGCAAGCTTTTTATAGTGTCCAATTTATTTCTAAAACATCAACAAGCATTACTGTGAAATTACCAGAACCGTTTGCTTATTTTGGATGTGAAAAATATAGCTTGCCTGCCACTCTTTATACTATTGAGATTGCCGAGTGTTACAATACGGTAAACAGAATCAACCAAGACAGCTGTGATAATGATGGAACAACAAAATTTGAAACCTACTCAAAAGAATTTGAAGCAAAGAATCTGAAGCCCTTCACAGAATATCGTTTCAAGCTTTCGTTAACTAATTATTATGGCGATCAGGAATCCGCAAATACTAATCAATATACACCTAGTGTAGTTCTCAAAACTGCCGCTGGTATTCCTTCAAAGCCTAACAATATTGAAGTTAGGCCTGTAACGCCAACTCTTGCTATAGTTAATTGGAAGCCATCAACAAATTTCAATGCTGAATTTGTACATTATAAAGTATTTTGGAGATTAACAAAACTAGTAGATGGTATTATACCTGAAGGAGAAAAAACAGTAAAAGAGGGAGAAACTTCAACTTTTTTACAACCCCTTCTCCCAAATCATGATTATATAGTATACGTAAGAGCTTATCCAGAGAATTTAACTGATGTGTATAGTCAAAGTGGTGAGAAGCTACTAAAAATGCTACAAGAACCTAATAATTTAACGTTGACTGGTGTTCATGCAGATGCATTAAATGTCAGTTGGTTGCTTATGAAAGATGTAATTGCAAACTATACTTTAGAATTTGCAAGGGGTGATCTCGAGAATTGGCAAACTGTTTCTAAATATTCAATAGTAGAAAACAAAGTAAGTTTTTATATAGATAATTTAAAAGCCAATCAGTATTATAAATTTAGACTGCTTTTGAGATATGAAAATTATACAGAGGATTTTGTATGGCCGAATGATGGAAGATTTATGTTTGAAACACTTGGTAAAGTATATATTTTGTCTCATAATTTCTTCAATTATCATATCATTGTATCTTAGTAAAATATTCATATTATTGATTATGATATTATTCATAATAATGATTTTTATAAGTAGCTTTAGAGTTTTTGTAAATGTAACTATATTAGTTCATAAAGTTTAATTATAAATTATTATTTGTTTAATTATTCATTTGTTATAATGAAATAATTAATATATAAAGTTATATAAATTATTTTCATATTTTAGAAGATATACCGACAGTACCCGGAGCTCCAATACTTGTCAATTTACATAATTCTAATTATCAGCTTCTTTGGGAACCTGCTGCAAGCCTTAGTTCTCAAACTTTAATGTATTTCTTAGAAGGGACAATCATTAGCCAATCAAATGATCCAACAGTAGCTTATAATATTACAGATAAATGGAATACTTTTTATAATGGAACTGACAATCAATGGGATATCCATGATGACATTCATCAGAAATATTTGTTTAGGGTTAGAGCTAAAAACGATTATGGATTTGGTAACTGGAGCGAACTAAGCGATGTTATTGATTTGACCGATATGGCCAGAGCGATGGTAATAGCTCAAGAGCATTTGGGTCTCATATTAGGCCTCAGTGTACCAGCTATTACTATTGTTTTACTATGCTTTTGCTATTGCTTATGTCGTGAGTATTTAAACATTATATTTTACTGAATAAATGTTTGCAGTGTAATTGTACAGAAATAATGATATCAATTTGTGTTTCTACCAGCATTTCAGAAAAAATCTAAGGAAGAGCAGAAAAAAATTCCGATTAAAACTAAGCCTCACGTGGAACTGGCAACGCTTAGTGAAATACCAAGAGGTAATTTTGTCGAATCTAATGCACTTTATGTGTCTGCAGTTGAATCTAATTCTGACGATACGTTATTGCCAAAAGTACAAAGAGATCAGATTTCTTTAGCTAGATTTCTTGGTAGAGGAGCTTTTGGCGAGGTAAAGATCTATTATACTAATAATTTAAAATAATTATAATCGAACTAACAATTAATCATTATGTTAACCGATGTGAATTAATTTTAATCATTAAAATGTAGGTATTCCAAGGAATTGTTAAAGACCTTGAAAGTCCAGGTTCGAGGACCCCTATAGCCATTAAAACATTACGAAAGGGTGCTTCGGCGCAAGAAAAGAGTGAATTTTTGCAAGAGGCAAAGCTTATGAGTCATTTTCAACATAAGCACGTGCTTAGACTATTGGGAGTCTGTCTCGATACGGATCCACCGTTGCTGTTGTTGGAACTGATGTCCGGTGGTGATTTGCTCAGTTATTTAAGAATCAGCAGGCAAGTTTTATAATAATTAAACAAAAACATTGAGAATAAGCTCCCGAACGTTCATCAATGACTATCCGAATCCTAATATTTTGTTAGTCGCGGAAAATAAACTTTGTGCTTGAATTTAGCAGGTCCATGAAGCCGACGGATCCGGGGGCGCTACGGTTGCAGGACCTTCTGTCGATGTGCGAGGACGTCGCGCGCGGCTGCCAGTACCTGGAGGAATTGCACTTCGTGCATCGCGACCTCGCCTGCAGGAATTGCCTGGTGTCGGCGCGCGAGCGTGAACATCGGGTCGTCAAGATCGGCGATTTCGGGCTTGCACGCGATATTTACAAAAATGACTACTATCGTAAGGTATGTGTACATGTGCAACTTTGAATATTCCACGATATATAGTATTGAAAGAGAAAAAATAAATAAACTGAATCAATAAAGTAGATTTTATAAGTAAATTTTTATCCATTGAAAATGAAATTCTGCCGAATCTCACAAAATGTACGTATACGGGACGAAAAATGTTGATAAACCTGAAAAATGTTGATAAACCTTATATCGCGTGAAGAGGCTTGGATTTCGTAAAGTCGTTGCAAAAATATATACATTGAAAAATCCATCAATGAAAAATGATAATACTGACGTGGATATTTCATTCTGTACACTTTGTCGTCCCATGACCGTATATCAGGAGGGCGAGGGTCTGCTACCGGTCCGCTGGATGGCCCCCGAGTCCCTGGTCGACGGCGTATTCACCTCCCAGAGCGACGTCTGGGCTTTCGGCGTCCTCATGTGGGAGATCACCTCGCTGGGCCAGCAGCCCTACCAGGCGCGCACGAATCGCGAGGTGCTTCACCACGTCCGCGCTGGCGGTCGCCTGCCCAAGCCACTCAACTGCCCGCCCCGTCTGCATCAGCTGATGCTGCGCTGTTGGGGCACGGTGGACGCGCGGCCAAGTTTCAAGCTCTGCCTCGAGCACATCGTCGGGCTTAGGAATTGCACCGAAGACTGCACGCTGAGCCCCGTCAATCCTGGACATTTTCTGGTGCACGGTGAGTTTACTTCGATTGGCTCTGGTTTTTTCCCCTCGATTTTATTCTTCTCAGTAAGCGTTCAAAACTTACCAAGATTTTGTTTTATAATACCATGACTTACAGACGGCAAAAGTCTTTGCAATGCGTTAAAAAAGAGTTCAGATTTATGAACATTTTTGAATTCATATGGAATTAAAAATTTATTCTGGAATAAATAATGGAAGCGAGCAATAGAAATATATATTACTTTACAGATCAGAATGAAAATTAAAATAAATTCAGTTTGTGCTCAGAAAGAATTTACCATGTACATTATAACTCATTAAATGTTAGTAGATTTGAATTTATACCTGAATACATTTTTTATTTATGAACTGAACAATAATACATATTAATGCATTAATTCAAATCAGAAACAAAATGTCGAGTGCGGTGTACGCTCACAATAAATTAGAAATGAATTAGATTGAGACTCCATCACAAAAGACTCATCAAAGTTTCTTTTGTGTACTTTTTTATTTAAATATTTTTTAATTTATATATCAACCTAAATCACCTCGAAACTATTTAGTTTATTTAATTTATTTATATTCTGTTAAATATCCAATCCTTTGCATATTGCTACTTACAAAAATCGCAAAATTAATTTTGCTCCTACATCAACAATTAAACACTAATTCTATATGACATGATATAATTTTACGAGCTAAAGATTACTTTTTTTCCTGGTACTGAGACATTATTTTATTATTCTAATCTATCAACATTAAGTTTTATTCTCTTTTTTTTGTTTTTTTTTTCTTTTAATAATGCCAGAAGATCTAACAGTCCTGGAAGAAATTAAATATCTTGTTTAGATAACTCAACATAAGACCTCGTGTAAATAAGACCCAAATAAACGTTTTTCAAGTATCGTTTTCAATTGCATTAGTCTATTAAATAATATATATATATATTCTATTAAATTTTTTGCTATGTAAAATATAGGAAGTTCAGGATATCCTTTATACCCTTTTTTCAATTCTGATAAATTTTTCAAAATTGCGGTTCTATCTTAAGCAGCAAGATTTCTATCAGTTTTAACATTTCTATTCTTTTTTTTTCTGTTCTAACAAGATTTCTATTCTTTTTTAACATTTAAGATACCCAAATTATACGAAGAGCTTACATTTTAGATATGTATAAACTAATTTGAAAAATAATTTTAAAAATAAAAAAATGAATGTAAACTTATTTTTTCCTGCAGCACAAGGAAAAGGTATCGACAATGGACTATTCTAAAGATCGCATTATCATAGTCTTAAGTTTTAAACAATTTTAATTTTCTTGTTATGTGTATAATATCAATTAAATGATAGTAACGGTAAAAAATTTATTTAAACAAATCATATTATTATATAAATTTAATAAGTAACCTTTTAATTACTATATCTATATCAAATTTTGTAGGAAATGTTTATAAATCCAACCACATAAAGGACAACTTAAATATTCAATTACTACATCAAGACTCCGATGGCTCGAAGCCTGCTATAGGACCAAAATACTCTTGGCTGCTCGATGACGCTTTGGAAGCCGAGGATTTCAAGGATCCACGAGCAGCCTACGAGGTGCCAAAGTCGATACCGATCGAAGTAGAAAATCTCGGCCAGAATGAAAGCAGATACATAGAAGTATGCAGTGGCAGCGAGTGCAACGATGATAAAGAAGGTGACGTAGAACCAGGGAAGGAAAATCTGGATTATAATAGCGAAACGACCTCCTCGCCGAGCCCGAAGTGCGACCACGACCAAGAGGACAATCCAAGATGGAACAGAACTTCGGTGGCCAGTCTAAACCTGCTGGAAAAGAGGCTGGACAAGTTAAACTTGTCGGAGAAGCGCTCCTCGACCACCAGCTTGGGCGACAATAAAGTCAGGACCGCGGACGGCGCGATGAGACAATCCGGCTCCTACGCCCGACTGGTCGGGAACGGCGAGCTGGTGAGCTCGCTCAGCGACTGGAGGCGGGTGAAAAAGATCGCCAGCGACGAGCGCGAGAGACTGACCAACGACCGGGGCAATTATTCCGACGAGGTCAAGAGCAACGGCGCGATCTCGTACTCCATGGTGACTTTCCCCCAGCAGAGCCAAAGGCACTACTACGCCTCGAGCGAAATCGGCGATTCGCTGGGCAACAATAACAACATCAACAACAGCAGCAGCGGCGGCGGCGGCGGCGGCAAAACGATCGGCGCCAACTATTATCAGCCCGTAAAACTGCACAGGACGAAGTCGAATCTGCAAAGCGGCAGGGCGAACATACCGCTGGTGATCAACAGCGCGCTGCTCAATCTGCTGAGGCAGGAGTCCTCGGCGGCTGAAATAATGGCCGAGGGCGAGGAGGGTCGCAGCGGCAGCGCCAACGCCAATTACGCCAACATCGATTCGGAAGCCATCGACGTGACCGACTTGTGAGGCGAAAATTTCGCGGTTTTTTTTTTTTTTTTGTTTTTTTTTTATCGTTGTTGTTGCGACTTTATAGACTGTATTGAACTCTTTAATATGTGTAATTGAGGATGTCGATAATTTTTTACGGATTATATATCAATGATTATATCTGGTATAAATGATAGAATATGTGGCTTATATATATGTGAAAGAAAGTGAAAGAGATGAATTTTTAAATCTATTTTGTACAGTTACTTTTAGAGATTATATATTATAGGAAAACATTTTACTTTTAAATGTAAATTTACATCGCTAAATACTTTAGTTAGTTCATTGTGACTAATGAAAATTACAAAGAATATTTTCTATGGATTTGCGACAAGTCTTGCCAAGTCTTGATAAAGTATTGTAATAATAATAATAATGGTAATAACTGACAATAGTAACTGATTATAATAATACTAATACTAATAATAATAATAATGTACAGTCAAATGAAAATCTCTGCGAAGAATTTATTGCTTAAGAAAATTTATATGGTACTGTAAACAAATAAAATAGAATTTTTAATACTATATGAGAAAGAAAATATTTTTTACAAATAGTTTCATAAGATTTATAGCAAAATAGTAGATAAGACTGTAAATTTCTGCTATCGAATAAAATTTAGGCATTCAGAAACAACTGTAAACGTATGATGCAATCCCAGTGAACATGTAATCTATAGACAATTTAAATAACGATTTAAAATTAATCATACACACACATACGCCAAAGTAATGTTTAACTGAGAATAAAGAAATTTTGTAAAGTATCAAAATACATTTTTATACAAAGGAAGTTGTTTGAATAAAAAACCTCTATTTACTAAAACTAATGTATTTTATTGAATTTTAATATAAAGTAGGTGTTTACATTTTAATATTCTTTAATACTAGTTCATATATGTACAGAAGAAACATATTACAAAAATTTCTTGATAATAATTTCTCATTTATGGGAATCAGAAGTATAACTGAATAATATCACAATGAAAATTAATTCTGATTCGTATATAAAGAGAATTTATATAAATGCATTTTTCATGCAAGTCATTCTATAAATGTGAAACTTTCTATCTCACCACCAGCTCTATTAAACAACAAAATAAAAAATAATACATTGACGTAATATCTAATGTAAACTCATTTTACACTTTTTTTAGTATAAGGTACAATGTACATTAGATGTTTAACATACCTTTCTTCCATCTATAGTCGAAAACTTGCTTAATAAAAAATTTTCCATTTCTAATATAGAAAATATTTTAACAAAATTTTCTTCCTAAAAAATCCAATCATTAATATAAATAAAATATTTGAAGCTTTAAAAAATTTTACGTTATTACTTTAGCCATAATAAAGTATGCTTTTGCATATTTTCAAAAAAGTATCTGATTTGATGAACTGACAGCATTACAGTATTATAATTACTTATAGAAAGCAAGTCTTTAACTTCTGCGATACTTTTTATCTAAATAATAAAACATCTTCCTGAAAAAACCTTTAAATTAAGATGAAATATTTTTTGATGAGAAAGATGTTTAACCATTCTTTTTTAGTTATTTTAATTACATAAAAAATGTTGATGAAAATAGTTTACAACACATATATTAAAAGTATGTAATAAATTTTACATATTATAATCTATCAGTAGGCTTTTATTAATTTCAATAAAATTAAAATATTATGAAAAATATAATATAGAAATTTATTTCTAATGAAATAGTTATTTTCATCAACATTAATTAAATTTATGAAAAATAATTACTCATGTCTCGTTGACATCATCATCTTGATCTTCATCTTTGCTTTGTTCATGTAAGACAACATATTCCCTTGAGCTAAATCCAAACTTTATCACATCGCGTTCTAAAAGTTCGTGAAACCTTTTTGGTTCTAATTTGACATTATTAACAAATGTACCATTAGCAGATTCCAAATCAATTAAATATGGCCTTATATGTTTGGCATCTGTTCCATTAGGTCGTTTATAATCAACTAGTCGATATTGTAGTGCTGCATGTTGCTTTGAACAGGAAGGATGATCGAGGGGAATATCTGCGATTTTCCTATCTCTACCCATTAAATAAGCCGATTGTCTATGAATATATAGCACAGGCAATGCCTTCTCTCCTTTGAAAGGATATAAGCGCCATCGTCTTTTTGGTTTGCGAGCATCTGCTGGTTCTGCATACTTTATTACAATACCATGAACTGTATTTCTATCCTCGGTTAATTTTCCTGATGTTTGAAAATTTGGTTTTTCTTTTTCTTGAGGAACTGTATTTGATTCTTTTTTTACTGCTGTTTTGCCCCATTCCGGAGATGCTTCCTTCTTTACAAAAGCCTGAAAATAATATTTCAACTATTTAAATCAAGAGTTTTAACTTAATAATATATAATAATTATTATAGTATTTATATGCAAATTTTATATAATTATATAAATGTTTTTTACATGGGCTAATGGTGTGTGTTTATGTGTATATATATAAAATGTTGAATTTCAGATATGCATTGTAAATTAAATTGTATTAAGATTTATTGCAAATTCTATTGACTAAATAAATAAAAATTATATATATAAATATATATATATATATATATATATATATATATATATACATATACACACACACTTATTATAATTGATTTTATAATTATTATTAAAAAAATTATATAAAACAGACTTATAAAATTTTGAAGGGGATGGTATAATTTTAGATTACGCAATATTAAGATTTAATTAGGAAAATAAAATTGAATATTGCAAAATTTCTATTATTTCAAATTCTTTTAATCTGAATAAAGAATAATAAATTACTACATAAAAATGCACCGCTAGCGTATGATAATCAATATAATAAAATACAAAAGATATACCTGTTCGAAACGGGATCTCCTTTCTTTGTTATTTCTTCTATTCTTGTCCTCATGGTCGTAGTCGCGGTCTCTGCTCTGGTGATACCTATCATCAGTACTTCGTCTTTGCCTTTCATCTTTCTCGCGATATTTCTCCTCGTCGTAGTTTCTATCGTCGCCGTCGTATCCGCCTTTATGATGCTTTGCCTCGGGTGAGTCCCGTCGATGCCGCCAGCGACTGTCTTCACCACGACGATCTTGGCCGTCATCGTACGAGCGTTTATAATGATTTTGATGTTGATCGTCACCTCGACGATCGTCCCAAGTACGACGTGATTTTGTCTCTGACATAATAGCTTTCCTTACAGCTTTCCTCTTCTTACAAATTATAAATACTGCAGGGTAAAACGTTTTATGAAGATGTTTATTCAACTCAATAACAGAGTCAACATAAGAGTTTCCAAATTTCTAACCTTCAAAATTGTTTTCGTTCGCACAGCGCTAGTTTCCAACTCCCAGGTCTAGGCGTCCACGTGCAACTGAGATTGGTCACTGGTGAGACCAGATGAGCATGAGACTGTAAGAGCAAAAAAAGTTGTACGGACTTGTGAGACTTGGTGATTCTCTGATACAGATAGTATATATATGATAATATGTGAATCGTATTGACTGATGATAGCAGATGATAGCCGTATAGAATTGACATTAACCGTATATAATTGATATAATGAACTGATTACTGATCAGTTAACTGATATATGAGTATCTGATGCAAATATGAGATCTGTACCTGGACTCCGTTGACTGATCTGGTACGTTGAGGCCAGATAAAAAGCAAATAAGGCCTGTGTAAATGCACTTGTGTGTACAGTATATATATATGTAGATGCTTGCTAAACAGCCGTCTATCACAAAATGGCTGCAGTTACATATTGCAAACTAGTACCAGCTAGTACAAACCTGTGCAATTGCAACATACGCACAGTTTATTTGTATCGTGGTGGGTTGTTCGCACAGGTTGGCAACAGTGGTGAGAGCTTATTTGCTGTTATTTGAGACGGTGCCATAAATACATATACGACCTGATACGATCAAATACGATCACATACGATATACGACGTAAGGTAAACGTATCTGATATGTATAAAATATATTTTTCAAAATCATTAATTACACGTCCTTTTGTATCGTAAAAGTAAAAGAGTAAAGAAGATTATTGAATTTATGAAACGTATAATGAAAATGTATAATGTCATTATGAGCCTTTATTAATTATTAAAAAAAAAAGCAAAAAACACAATGTTGCTCTTTGTTTAATATGTTAAAAGGAAATCAGAAATACAGCCATTAAAAGGTTAGAATCGCACCGGTAAGTTTATTTCCTTTCAATTTTAATGAAAAATAAATACCTATATTATTATGTGAAATGATTATACAGATTGTTTAACTATATTAATAATAAACAATTATATAAAATATAATAAAAAAAAAATTTATAAACGGATGCATATTTACTGGGAACATTCTCGCAATTAGGTCCTTAAGTAATTTTCGATGACACCAGTGTCTTATAATATATATTCCTAATTGATAGCAATTTTTTTCGGTTCAAGAAAATGCTTCTTACAACAAAAAAAAATAATTACAAATCATAACAGTTTGAACTCAACAAAAAAGTACCGAAATGAGTGATCTTCTGATCTGTCTGATGATAACGTTACTGTTTGTAAACAGTAACCTGTAGAGCTGCTATTACTGTGTAGTTACATATTGGAATATTAAATTAGTGCTTCCTTTACATTTATTATCGGAAGTGTTCTGTGCCGTTCTGTTATAATAACAGAAAGAACTTACCTGATGACATAAAACGAAAAAACAGTTAATATAATTTTGCTCGGAGTCGAGGCGCATCTGCAAATACTAATTGTTATTGTAATCAAGATCATTTTCATATATGTAGTTTATGAATTTTTTGAACTTAAAATAATATTATATTTCAATAACAAAAATAGCAAACTAAACAACATTAAAAAATGAAAATAATGTTAATATTAAATAATATTCTATAGGAATATTTATCTGAATTATATTAATATTAAATGTTTTATATGATTATTTAAGCGAATGATGTTAATAATAAATAACGACTTTATTATAATATTTGTTTTGAAACATAATAAATATGTAAGTAAATGTTAATTATTTTTATCAGCACTACCTACGTAAATGTGATCTTTTCAGCAAACATCTGTAGAACTCTCTCTCTCTCTCTCTCTCTCTCTCTCTCTCTCTCTCTCTCTCTCTCTCTCTCTCTTCCCCTTTTTCTTGTTCTCTCGTTCTCTATAATCAACTACATAACTTTTATGTCATTTTTACATTCTGCTAAATCAAAAAACAACTTTTTAAGCAGACCTATTTCATTATTTTCCTTAATACAACTATTTTAATAAATTAAACTTTAATTTAAGGATGTATCGCAGTTTAAGAAAGTGACAGTATTTGATTTCGTTATTTGAGGCTATTCTTTGGTTAAACAAGTACCATGGTATATTAATAATGTAATTTAGATAAAATAACTTTGTTTTTCTAAATATTAGATACGTTTTTAAACGTTTTTTATATACATTCATGTGGATATTTTAAATAATTTCGGATTTAGATAAAATAATATTTTATGTTTTTCTAAATATTCGATACGTTTTTAAACGTTTTTCATATACATTCATGTGGATATTTTAAATGATTTCGGATTTCTGTACTGAGTGTCAATCTAAAGAAATGAAAAACTGAATAATTATAAACCAAAAAACATTAATATAAGATAGTATATAAGATTTAAAAAAAACAATTCATTTTCTTTATATTGCATGTACGTATTTACTTTATACATTTATTAATAAAATAAAATAATTTGTTAAAAAGTAAGCGTAGATTATTTTATTTAAAGTTTAATAATATAATACATTTAAAAAGCAAAAGATTTTGCAGATAAAAAACAGTCAGCAGTTCGATTGTCAAATAACAAACGAAGATTAACCTATAATTAATGATTTACATATGTGTTTGGATTCACCATTTGTTCAAATTGATGCCCGATATTAATAAAAAAGGCTTACGATGACTCGATCGCTAAAGCAAAGGACTAGTAATGCGATGATTCGAGTTGAAGTCCCGGTTTCGGGCGATTGAAACAAGTACCGTTATAAAAATTTACATGGTTTTGTTTACAAACACATCGTAAACCTTCGTCGCTGATTTAACACCAGTGTTTGGGAGTATAAATTGAGCATTGGAAAATAGCAAAAATAAAACAAATAAAAAATTTTTAATTTCTTTTTATTTTAAATATAAGATTTTAAAATATCTTAAATTTAAAAATCTAAAATATAAAATATAATTTCAATACCTAAAATATAAGTTTTAGGACAGCCCCTTATTGCCAACTTATTTGTTAACTTTGGAATAGAAAGGCTCTGTTGTCATTTTTTACTAATTTCGATCTTTCTAATTTAATTATTTTCAAAGTATTTTTCTCTTGAAAATCTTTTTGAAAGCTTGGATTTTTTTGGATATTTTAATTTCTTTTTTCATTCTCTTATTGCTTTGTTGTAATGCTGTAGAGTAAAAAACTTAAATAAGCAATATCTCTTTTGTTTTAATTGCTACGGTTCTTTTTCTCAGCATTCTCAAGGTAGTCATTTGTTTTCTTAACTAATGCCATAATTAGTTTAAATTTTTTTTGTATTTTTTCTTTCGAAAGATAGTTGTAATAATACTTATGATAAGCTTCGAATAACTTACTGCTTATTATACAAAGACATTTAAGGTGTTTTAAATTTTCTGTGACCTATACTATGCCCAACTTGTTCAAAATACTGAACATGTGCTGTCGTTCTTTAAAACAAAACACTATCTATGATATTTTTGCGAAGTATCGTCAAAACAAATGAGTGCGCCAAGGAGAGAAGGCGCATGCTTTTTAAATCATTCAAACAAATTTAAAGTAAAATTAATTACGTGCACGGATATTGTGCCCCCCCCCCTCACGTAGCTCATTGTCGAGTTTCAATAAATCCCTCCCTTTCTCCCGAACCAATTACGATATTTTTTAGTAATTATATTATAATTAAAATGAATATATAATGAATATGTATTAACGAAATAACGATTATTTCGTACAAGAGCCAATCTGCATAGCTTTTGGATATAATTGCATGTATAGTGATTATATTGACAAATTAAATATAATATACGGTACTAACGGTGAAAAGGAGAACTAAACAAATGGCGACTACGGGCGTTACAGAAGTACGCGCAAGTATTGCTTAGTAGTAAAACTTTGGAATTCTTTAAAAATTTTTTTTAAAAAAACCTAATAAGTATTGACATACATCAAAGTGAAGCATAAGAAGTATTTTAGCAGAGTGAAGACTGAAAAAAAGCATCCTGAATTAATCTCCACATCATCGAAAGATAAGGAAAGATTGTTGTAAAGAACTTCATTTTTTATAGAAATTTTAATACTAATGTAAGTTTTTATTGTATGCCTGAACCAGAAGCTGCTAAGATTAATTTTGTAATATTGAAATGGTGAACAATGATGAAGAGTGAAACGAAATAGTAATAATTAACTTTGATAAGAAAACAGCCATTTCCAACTGTAATGATAGTTATGTTCCTAAATATTATACATACATAACAATTATTCAGAAAAATAAAAATATTGAAAAAATTATTTTTATTTAATTTCTTTTTTGTTACATTATTCGTTTGATTAAAATATCAAGAAAACAATTATATTACGTTTATTTTATGTTTTAATATGCTATGAGATAATATAATATAGTACAATATTTAAATAAATATCTTAGGTATAAACACTTATTTTTAATTAAGAAAACCAGTTTTCCCGATATATATTCTGTACTATTTGGTACAATCTTAACGCTCACGACTGACATTTTTACTTTGCTGTAGTAGTGCCCTCGTAGATGCGGTGGGCGTTTTCTTTGCCAATATAAGTATATAAATATAGGTATAGGGATCAGACACTGACAGCGACATTGTTTCTAAAACGGAAGTGATATATTCGACGGCAAGTGGGTGCGAAAATTTAAAAAAGCCTTATACTACATGTCCTCTATAAAATATTACTAAAAGAAAAATAAAAAGTCTTTATTAGAAGTGTTGATATATTGTTTTTTTTTTTTTTTTAATTATAATTTTATGAATATTGTATATTATTAAGTTTAATACAAATTGAATAGCAACCCAATCTTCCCTATTAATATTTTGAAGCCAAATTTGCCTTCTCTTTGATTCAATAGGGATTCTAAACATTCTAAACCTCTTCATATTTAAATTAGTGCAACAATTTAAGTTGCAAGCTACCATTTTGTTTATAAAGATTGACTTATTTCTTAGCGGGGAAACCGTGTTGAGGTCGTTGATTTAAATTAATTAATTGTTTCTGAAGATGGTTAGTTACTAGTTTGTCCTATAATTTAGAAAACACATTTAAAATATAAATTGGTCTATAATTACAAATCTAAGATTTACAACCGCCTTTAAATATTGGTAATAAGAAGGCACTTTTTCTTCTGCTATGGAAAGGAGCCATTATTAATCGATAACTGAAAAATTATTTATAGTGAAGTACATAAAATCCCTGTGAATTTTTTAACAAAAAAAGTGGCAATATCGTCTGGTCTAGGATTCGAGCTACATATATTCTTCATTTCTGCTTCTGATACATTTAACAGGAGTCAGATATAAAGTAGAGTAAAATGGTCAGTTATTTACGTACAACCAGTGGCTTGTACGTAAACCGTGTTAAACTACTTATTAAATAGCGTAGCCAAATCATATTTGAATTCCGCTACCTCATCTTTATAATATGTAATATGGAGAAAGCTTGGAGTATAAGTACAACATTTTAAAAAACCTTGATGCTATATTTGAATGTAGATTCAACACTCTGCGTATTATTTTAAATTGTAGTAAATCACTAGGCAAATCGGAAGATTTTCATTTAATGTATGCTGATTTCTTAGATTATATTAATTATATTAGTGAGGAAGAGTATCATTTAGGGAAAGAACTCGCTTCTTGTCTTCGTTTCAAGGGTACATATAGGTTTCAATTACTGAAAGGATTTTTTTGTAAAACGCGTCAAGCAACTCATCCACATGTTTATAATTCTCAAGTTTTAAAAGAATTGCCCAGTCAAGTGCGCTCAAATTATGGTTTATAATGAATCAACTATTTTGAAATTACGATAAGTTTGAGAAATCTTCGTGAGGCATTCTAGTATAACAGACTTTAGTAAACTTTAGTAAAACAGACAGATTTAGTATTGATAATTTGAAAATAGCAACCTATGTCATATACATCATATTAAATCAGATCATCATCTACATTATTAACTATTATTGAATCAAGTTTCACAAAAAGTAAGTCCAGAGTATAAGCTTTCTGGGGATGTGAGGATTAATGCTGAAATAAATTTAACTTGGACATATTAGTAGAAATTGTAATGTTTATGGTTCAAGTTCAAGTTCAAGTTCAATGTAAAAATTTCAATGTCAAATTTCAAAATCATTATTTGTGGCGTCTCAACAGTGACCAATAAAATTACTATTATGAATGAAGGTAGGAGAATGATATGCTGACAAAGTATAGAGGATCGAATGCCGATAAGAACACCTTCACGTTGATAATATTCATGTACACTCCCTTTATCTTGTCTGTGGATAGGGTATCCACTTAAATCTAATTCTGCTGATTGAGTATTGTGACATCACTAGATTTCTGTGAAAATAATAATATCTGGTGTGTAAGTAACTTGCTGTGAATTAGAACGAAAAATGTGTTATTTATTCAAGAATCTAGTATTTAGATAAGACAGTTAATAAAGAATTGTCGTAAATATCTAAATTACTGAAAAGAATGGGCTGAAGACTTGGGGTCATTCACATTGTGTATCATTTACATATTTCAGATATTTCTATGCGTAGGGGTATTCCTAGCGATGAATCATAATTTTATTCTGCAGCTCTTTTAATTAGACACGTTATTGTTTAGTTTTATCCGTGAAAAATGATTTATTTCCCCGCAGTTTATGTTTGTTTTTTATTATTCTAAAAAATCTCTACTGTCGACAACTCTAACTATCAAAGGACGTTATTAAGGGTGCTTTAATTTATCAACTCTATGACAATTACAAATGTTGATGTTGTCTATAAGATATAGTTAATTATCCGAAGATCTTGCTTAGTAGAATCAGTACTGTCAGCTTCCGGAACTTTATACGATATGAGGTTACGGGATATATTACTCCTGTATTAAACTTCAGAGAAAGGCTGATCAGCAGAGTGAATTGATAAATTTATTTTTCCTCATTCTAACCTATAAATCACACCTTCACCGCTTGATTCCGATTCTCATGAGGAAAAATATAGTCCTTACCTAGTACGAAAAGGCTTTTTTACGAACCTCGTTCTACAATTTCTGCTTTAAATTCAGAAATATTATCTTTTATTATATTAAGTGATAAATTTAGTTCTATTTTGAAGAGACATTCCAAGTTTTTCATTTTAACATAGAACAAATCACGAAAGTATTCAATTCATTTGATTTAAATATATGGATTGGAACAATGAGATCAGAGAATTCATCTATCTCAGATGATATATCAATTGATTCGTCGACACCTTCATTATTGAGAGTACCATTCTCAGGGAATAGTGGTAATAAGCAAAAATTAACAGACTAGGGTGGTTTGGAAGGTAAAGCTAAATTAGCTAATAAAAATGGTCACCTTTTAGTGCAAAATGTGAAAACAAACTGATTTTCCAGTAGAAACACGTGAAGTACAGGAAGGATCGAACATCGGTCTTACACCCCTTGCAGTCTATAGACTTATTTATTAAATTTTTATCTAAATTTTTTTATTATCTTATGTGTTTAATTAAAATATAAATAAAAGCATTATATCAATTTTTTATTATGTTTGAAATTATAAAATATAATACAATATTTAAATTAGTATTTTAAGTATAAACACCTATATTTTAATTAAAAAAAAAAAACAAAATTACTCCATATACAGAGTGTATACTCTGTACAATCTGTACCCTCACGGCTGCCATTTTTGTTCTGATACAGTGGTGCCCTCGTGGACGTAGTGGACATCAAAGCTGCTGATCGCGGTTATCGCGATTTTTAGGCTACTTTAGCGTTATCTGGCGTTATCTGGTAGCGTTTTGGTTTGAGCTACTATGGAGCTCCTGCAGTTCTATATTAATGTCTTCATGACCCTATGTTATGGATTGAAAGCGTGATCGAAGTATTATATAGTTCAAAAATATTTCTATGCTCAAAAACCGCCATTGCGTCTCTATATGAGTCTATCGGATTATATCGGATAGCCAGAATCGCAATTTGGCAAGTATATACACCAAAGTTTGTATTTTTGTAACAATAAGCGCATTGAAAATAATGTAGACAAAAGAAATGAAATGATCTATTCATTTTGAAAATTACAAAAACAATACATCATGGGTGATTTGTTTGACATTGCTAATTTAATAACCACGGTCGGAGTAGATGCAGTAAAAATCAAACCTGAACCCGGATTGCCTGAAAAGTCTTCGAATGAAATCCTGACAGAGTTATTCAGTACATTCGATGTTCCCGATGGCGATGATGATAATTCCGATGAGGAAGACGAGGACACCGAGAGTAGCAGTAATGCAGAAAATGAAAACAAGTCTGAAGGGGAAGAAAAGCGGTCATGGAAAGGTGTGACAACAGAAAACGCGATCACAGAGGCGAATTCAAAGGAAATTGATAAGAAGAATGAAGCAGTAACGAAGAAAAAGAAAGTAAAGAAGAAGCATAAGCATAAAAATGAAAATAAAGACAGGGATAAAAAGCATAGGCATAAAAGAAGGACTAAGCGATATTCTTCAGACAGTATGAGTGAAGTAGAAAATGGAGGTTTGTTTTTTTGATTTAGAATAAATAAAGTGAACAATTACATATTTTTGGATTTCAATAAAATTTCTCTTGAAATTTCTCAGAATACAATTAATAATAGATGTCGGTAAAATTCCCCCTAAAACGTTTGTTTCAAATATTTCATTAAATATGTTGTATATTCTGAAATAAATGTGATAAATCAAGACTTAAATGTTTTTTTATAGCTTTTACAGTGATAATTAAATATATGCTTGTTTTAAATATGATTCAGCTCATGAAAATTTATAGAAATGTACTTTTAAAATTTTTAAAAGTATCTTTTTTGAAAATGAACTCAAAAATTAATGTCTTCTTTAATTTAAATATACAATGATTGATTATTTATACTTATTAAAGAACTTAAAAATTAAATTAGAAGTATTAAATTGATTAATATTAATTTAACAAAATTTTAAAGACTACAGTTCAAGAATTATGAATAATAATAAATATTCCAGTAAAGCTTAATTTTATATTTCTTCAGGCTCCAAGAAAAAAAAGAAAAAAAAGAAATCAAAACATAAAAATGATTTAGACCTAATGGAAGATATGGATACCAATGAGCCAATTGCAAAAAAAAGAAAATTAAATGAAACTAGTAAAGATAAATCTAAAGCAGATACTACTATGAATGGTATGTCGTATATAACATATAATTAAAGTTCAAATTTTATTAATTCTTTGGAATTCTTTTTTATATTAATAACTCAACTTAATATCAAATATATATATATATATATATAATAATGCTTTGAATTCTTATTCTTTGTAATTCCTTTTTACAGATAAATCTCAAAATAATATTCCAGAAGTCATAAAAATTAAAAAGGAAAAGATAGATTCAAATGATAGTACAGAAGTTCCAACTGAAAAAGAAAAAAGTTTAGATTTACCACCAATATCAAAAATATTGAATGATGACATAGAAGCCCCAGTGATACCAAAGTTACCTGGTTAGTATATTATAAAAACTATTTTATTAAATATTATAATTAAAATGATTATTAATTAATATTTTATATTTTTATAAAACATAAGTCATGCAACTTGATTGAAATATGAAAATTACTATACTCAGGGTGTTCCGACTAAGTCTCTGACTTTAGTTAAATTTATTCAACTTGATTCTTGATATCTTAAGAGATTATCATATTTTTATGTCTTTGGGTAGCTGCTATTTACTTAATATCAATATAAATATTTAAAAAAATGAAGTAATCTGTAAATAACAAAAATAATATGAGATAAAAATTTAAAGTTTAATCTATAATTAATGTTAATCTATATCAATCTATGGAATGTAAATTTTTTACTAATACATATTTATTGGTTTGGTATAATTAAATGTTAATTACAAAGTTAATTACGTACTATTGTGAATAGACTATATAATAACACATATACTATAAAATTCATAGTAGCATAAGTTCATAGTAGCATAAATTTAAATTCCAAATTTAAAATCTAGGTACATACATTTTTATTTAAAGTCTTACTATATGACTATTACTGAAAGATTTGTTGATATAGAGCATCGCTTTTTTAAAATTACTCAAGTGCTAAATATATTATCTTTTATTATTTAAATTAGTTTCACCAAGTGGATATATCGTAATCATTTAAATAAGTATTCAATAAATTTTATTAAAATTTGTTAAAGTTCCAAATTAAAATAATTCAATTTTTTTTTATTTCCATAGTAATTAAAATTCTTTTTATTTTTTTACAGAAAAGTCAAAAACTTTTGGGCCTTGTAAAATAATGATAAAAGATTTAAAGAACAGTGTAGTTTATAATAATACTATCAAAGAAGTTGAAACCAAACAAAGGGAAAAAGCTGAACGTATGGAAGATGGCGAGATATCAGACAGTGATGGTGAACCCAATGACAATAATCGAACACCAACTCTTAGCCCTACACCACCTCCAGAACGTCTCAATGACAGAAAGTATTCCGTAAGTCCATCAGCAAACAAGAATTCTACTAAGAAAAATGATCTGAGACATGCAAAACCAAAAGAGAAAAAGAAACCAACAAAAACTAGATCTAGATCTAGAAGTGATCGTAGTGATGCTAAGGACAGTAATAAGAAGAAAGATAAACGTAGTAGCAGGAGTCGTAGTTGCCGCTCACGGGATAGAAAAACTCGGAGTCGAAGTGGTGAGTAAAAAATAGATTATTTACAATATTCAATAAACATAATAGAAATTTTTTTATATTCACGTGTTTTCAAAATATATCAGAAAATTTTAAAATAACAATTTGATTAAAATTTTAAATCAAGCTCTGTGTTATAATATTTTTTATTATAATACATTTTCCATTTTTATTCAACACTAATATTTTAACTATATTTCAAAAGAAAAAAAATGTTTCATTTTTTTACATATTTATTTTCCAGTAATTATTTTTTAATTTAAAATTTTAATATATTTTTATAATTATTTTGAATTCTTGTAGGCGATCGAAGTAGGCGTAATAGAGGCAGAAGCAAAGAACGAAATTCTAGTAGAAGAAATAAGGATAGATATAGCAGGGATGATAGTGATAGGTATAAAAGCCGTAGTGAAGATAGAAGTAGGAATAAATGGAGGGAACGAAGTAGGAGTAAAGAAAGAAAGTAAATACTTTAATTTTCAATTATTTTAATGTTATTTATCATTAAAACAAATAATTAGTAAGTTGCAATATAATAAGAATGTACACATTTTTAAATGTTTTTAGAGAACGTATTGAAATAGATAAGAAAAAATTATTAGAAATTGCAAGACGAAACGCAATTAATATGATAATGAAAGGTAAATTACCACTGGCTCAACAAGACAAAGCAATTGCTGCGATTAAAGCTGGAGGAAAAACTATCGAAGAACTTACAGGTATAAAATAACAATTAAGAATAGAATAAAATGATTTCCGTCCGTATTAATGTTTGTATTAATGCTTTTGTATATAATTCATTTAATATTTCTTAGATTATTGTAAAACTTTATCAAAATCTGAAGCTATGGGGGAACTCTCAAGCATATCTTCAGATGAAAGTGGTTCGGAGAAAGGCTTTCACCATCCATTCCTTATTAAAGAACGTCCAAATGCTATCATCATGAATATTAAAGTTTGTACATTTATTTGTATATTTCTGCCATTCTAATTAAAACTTTTTCACATGTTTATGTATTACCGCGTTTTAGGATGCTAAGCAATTACCAACAAAGACTTTATTAGAGAAAACAACAGCAGCTACAAATCAATTGCGTTTACAATTCCCTGTATCCAGTGGGCAACAGCACAGAAAAAATGGTAATTTATATATCTTTTTTATACAAAAGCTTTATCAATTATACAACAGTATATTAATAATAAAATTTCTTGCAGAAAATGAATGGGTTCCAGTATCACCAAAAGTTAACCGAAATCCAAAACCAGAACCAAAAAAAGTATTTATTCCTGCACAAGAAGTTTTTAAAACTATACAGCAACCTCTTATTGTACCTCCTCTTCAATCTATGCAGCCTCCTGCTGAAGCCATTTTACCTATTGAGTCTGCTGTACCAATTGCACCTAGACCGCTAATGGAAACTCTACCAGTAATGCAGTCAGTATTTCCTGCCCAACCTGCTCAAGTTAGTATTCCAATATTTTTATTTTAAGTTATTGTGTATAATATTTTATTAATATTCGATTATTTTAGTCAGTAGATATTAATGCCATAGTATCGCAAAGATTAGCTGCAATGCGTAAACTTTCAGAAAATCCTAATGATGTTCAAGCTCTTAATGAAATGTATAGAGCACAAAGTGGAGTAAGTATCAATATTTATATAATTTTATATTGTTTATAGTTATAATATTTTAGTATTATTATATATTAATTGAATAAAACTTTTTAGAATACTATTTAACATAAAATATTTTGCAGATGAAATCATGGATAGAAAGTAAGCAAGTCCCTGGTCAGTTCACTGGTAGTACTGGAGCAAAAGTACTCTCACCAGCTGAGCTTAATTCGGGACAACAAGCTTGGGCTCGAAAGGTAAAAAAAAATTAAATCAAATCATACTTTTCTGTAAAGTTGTTTTTTCTTGATTATTACAAATTTTTAAGAGAACGTTGTTAAGAATTTAACATCTTAACATTTTTCTCTAAACTAAAAACGAAAATTTGAATCGTATTTGAAAAAACGATTCACCAATCAATATTTTGTCTGTAACAAATTTTCAGGTACAGTCTTGTTAAATATCAAATTTCAATTTAATTGAGTTTTTGGTATTGCGAAGACTGTGTGGCAGGCACAGACCACTTCTTATAAAGAAGTGGATTCTGTGCCTGTACGGACATGAAAGGATAATTGTTAATAATTATGAATGGTAGTTATGTGCAATAATTCTTTCATGAGATTACTGTTAAATTCAATATCAGTCTACCTTTATATATATATATATATATATATATATATATATATATATATATATATATATATATATATATATATATAAATTATAAAATTACTGCTCAAATGATCAATTTTATTCGACATGCATATAAGATATGTGTTATATGTGCAGTTACTAGTTATTATTTGTAAATTTAGACATTAATCATAAAGTTTTTAATAACTTTTAAGTAATGTTTTTTCATGCTCATTAAGATTTTATTTATTGAAAATCATAAAATATGAGTTTAGATTGGTTATAATACTTTAGTTGGCATTTTTTACTTTCAAAGGATGTCATATTTTGCTAAAAAGTGTTCATATGATATAAATATTCTTTTACCATGATAATATCTTATTAAATAAGCTTAAAAAAGCTTTAAAAAAGCTTAAGATTATTTTCATATTTATTAAATAAAAAGTTTTATAAGTGGGCTGATATAAGAATTTAGCAACAATCTGCATCTACCTGAGGGTTTGTTACAGGCACTTATCTGTAGAATAGGATCATCAGCAGCAGCCTGAAGTTTTTGGTTTATTGCCTCTTATTTGGTAAGTATATGAAATCTTAAAAAATACTTAAAATTAAAACAGGTATTATAAAATTAATTTTAAATGGTTAAAAGTGATTTTCATTATTTACAATTTCTTATTAATCTGAATGATTTTAATAGTTTTTATTATCTATTTTTTCTTTTATTACATGTTTCTCTGAATAGACATCTCAATCTTTAACTATGACATTGATCATTATTGAGCAATAGGAAAATCATATTTTATAGTATAAAATAAGGTATTGTTTAATTATTAAAATCAATATATACTTATAACTATCTGAAAACAGATAGTTAAAAACTCTTTTATAGATGCTTATTGATATCTATATGGAACATAAACATAATTGTTGTGAAGCACTGTACTGTTCAATACAAATTATTTTCAATGATTTTTATCACTTTCTAATTCCAATAACTGTAGCAGTTAATACTTTTAATATAAGTATTAATTAATAAAGAAAGATTTATAATAAAGCTTATTATCTAAAAAATAAATAGAGATTTTTACATTCTCTAAAAATTTGAACATATTATGAACTATGAACTAATACTGAAATGTATCTATATTTGAGTAAGAATCATTGATAAGCAATTATTTATTTTTAATGCACATTCGTTTTGGATAGGTGTTTCAAATGCTTTATAAAGAATATTGTAGATTATTTTTAAAATTCATCATCACAAAAAAAATTACTTTTGCAAAAAATGTTATATTGATTGGATAATTTAATATTTTTCTGATTAAATATATATAATTATTAGGATCAGCTACAGACAGCACAGCCAGTCTCGGGAGGTATGGGAATGGCACTATTGCAAAAAATGGGATGGAAGCCAGGGGAGGGTTTAGGTAAAAACAAAGAAGGTACACTAGAACCATTACAGCTGGAAGTGAAATTAGATAAAAGAGGCTTAATATCAGATCAAGATATTGGAGCAGCTAAACTTGGAAAAGTACAGAAACCTGTTGTACCTGTAGCCAAAACATTGGAAGGTAAATTTAAATCAATAGTATAAAAATGCCTCGTATTATTACTTAACAAATATTTAAGATCATATATGATGATTAAAGATTACTTTTTACAATGAGAATTATTTTTTTCAGGCAAACATCCGGTTTCTCTATTAGGAGAATATTGTTCCAAACGTAAATTTGGAGCACCAGTGTATGAATTATGCTTTGAATGTGGACCTGATCATAAAAAGAATTTCGTTTTTAAAGTAAATATGATATGTATTATACAAACGTTGTATTGGTATGATTGAAATCCAATATATTAAACATATATTTATGATTCTTTAGGTAAAAGTAAATGGAATGGAATATAAACCAGCTGTAGCCAGTCCAAACAAAAAGCTGGCCAAAGCTGAAGCTGCACAAATCTGCTTACAAGCTATAGGAGTTTTGCCACCATAGTTATTTTGAAATATTTTAGGACTGGACGAATCATCTTCTACTTTTTGATTATGTACAATAAATTGTACATATTAAAAATTGTTATTCAAATTCCACTAATTATTTTAAAAACTTAATATTGTTATTGCCATATTGTTATAACATCGTTAATTTGAATTGTAAATAATATATACATATGTAATTAAAATAGTTTATAATGCAATGAACAGTCATTATTTTAACTACATACTAGTATGTGCGTTAAACTTACATTTATTAATGTAAGTTTTAATAATTAATTTTTGTTTTGTAAAAAATGTTTTAAGTAATACATATCTTTTTCAATAAAACCAGCATTCTTCTATAATTACCTCTTCTAACTGAATAAAAATTATAAATTTTTATTTTTCCATTATAATTATTTTATCTAACAAATGATCTAACAAAGTATAAATTATTTCAATGATTAAAATATAATCATGCTTTTATTTGTAAATATTTTTCAACAATTCTAAGATACTTAATATTTTTATTAAATAACAAAATAAAAATGTAGTTATATAAAAAAGTTTCTCTATCTTCTAAGAAAAAGAATAAAAACCATAGTAAATAAATTTGAGATCGACAGCTTGCAGTATCTATGAAATACATTACAATAAATATAAGCCTTACCTTTCACTATAATTAAAAATCAATTGTCAACAATGGTTTTGTTTAATATAATACTTTATTTTTTTCTAATTTTGTGTTTAACGTCATAATACAATAATAAATTTTAATAATAATATTTTTAAATAACAAAATTTTTTAATTATTACTATAAATAATATCGAATGATTTTATTTTTATTTGTTCATTATTATTTTATTTTTAAAGAGATCTGAATTGGACATTGCTCCACAATTCATTCTTGGAATTATCGCTTGAAAACAATAAATACGTGATCGATTTTTGTAATCATATATATTATATATATATAGCTAGCTCGAAATAGTCCTGTATAAATTTTAGAATGAAAATTACATCTATTACAAAGGATATCCAGATATTTATTATTTCTTCTAATGAAATACATTTTTCATATTTATAAGTAGGATTTGTTAAAATAAATAATATTTCTATTTCTTAGATAATAGTAATATAAAAGAAAAATTCAATTTTTCAAAAAAAAGCTTTTGAACTTATGAAATACATTCTGTCAAGTAAGAGCGTGGTCGTGCCAATTTATAAAAAAATTTATTTAATGAAACTTTCATATTTATATATACATTGTACAAATTACAAACGATGATGCAATTCGGTCAATAATGTGTCCAGTCACCACCGGCTTCGATAATTGTCTGGCATCTCCGAGGCATGCTTTCTACTAATTGGACGGCGTATTCTACTGGCAACGATTTCCAGATCCGACGAATTTGGTAAGACAACTGCTTCAAAGTGTATGTGCGTCTTCCATGAAGCTTCTGTTTAATATATGCCCAAACATTTTCAATAGGGTTTGCATCGGGCGACTGCGACGGCCAATCCAATGTAATGATGCCAGATTGAGTCTTCCACTCAGTACAGAGCTTGCCGCGGTGTTTAGGATCGTTGTCCTCCTGCAGAATCCAATCTTCATTTTTTTTGACGAACCATCGTTTGGCAGATGGCAGTAAAGCCCTTTTATAGATTTTTATCATTTTCTCGGCATTTACGTTATTATGTCGGTTGTCAATAAAGAGATGCAAAGTGCCGAATCCCTGCCTTGAGTAGCAGCCCCAAAGATGCACCTTCATTCCATGTTTTACGGTCCGCTGAACAAGCCTATTGTCAGAAGTGGACCAGGCTCGCGTGAGGACACAACGTGCCCATATAGAACATTCACCA
This sequence comes from Sycobia sp. Sy_11, assembly GCA_018907035.1. Lineage (NCBI taxonomy): Eukaryota > Metazoa > Arthropoda > Insecta > Hymenoptera > Epichrysomallidae > Sycobia > Sycobia sp. Sy_11. The sequence goes on from JACCIC010000107.1 coordinate 989,955, forward strand.
GTAAAAATGACATTTTCAAAATCTCTATCAATATTCTCATGCGCCCAAGCGAGTCGCTTTGTTACATGTTTTTCAGTCAACAGAGGCTTCTTCATTGTGTTGCGCCATTTCAGGTCGTGCCATTTCAGGCCATGAGTGCGAAGATGGGTTCGGATAGTTTCGTAGGATATATCTAAACCTTTTGCCATTAATTTTGCTTGTCCTTGCCGCAGTGTTAAAGCAGGATTCCGCAAAAACAGATTCACTATTCTTTCTTCATCTTTTTTATCCACTTTGCCTATCGAGCCACGGTCTGGTAAATCATCGACATTTTTAGTTACTTTATATCGTTGTACCCACTTCTGTACAAATGCCTTCGACTTTCTCATATATTTAGCAGCCGCTGCTTGTGACATTTTGGGACCTTTTGGGTGGGTGCAAAGGAACACAGCCTCATAGCGCGACACGCAGTGAGCACTCATGGCGTTTAACTTAGTTTAATAACGTGATTCTCTTTCAAAAGATCAACGACAACTGAATCTTTGTTGATAATGCATCAAGGACAAAACTTCCCTCTATCGGTTCGCGGAGAAATTAGACTAAAATCTTTCATTACCTGTCAGTAAAGTCGACCACGATCTTACTTGACTGACTGTAGCTGACTGTATAGTTATGTTTTAAATTTTTAAAAAATTTTTATTTTGTTAATCTCCATAATCTAACCTAACCAGACCTAACCCGTATTCATATCAAAAGCATTAAAAAATGATCAAAAACTGTTAACTAGAGAGCCAGATTAAACTATCAGCAGCTATCAGTGTCAAAGTCAAGTCTAAACTCAACTCAACGCTGTTCTTGAAGCAGCTCGACCAAACTCGACCTGACTCAACGTCTCCATCTCCATCTCTCGATCTGCCTCGACCAGTTATCGCGGTCTTGAGTCATATTAGGGTCAAGTAGGATAAGCAATTCGTTGTTGTCGGCACCCATTCGGTAATCGGTATCGCCTACTGGTGGTACGTATGTCGCGGCAATCGGAGCCGTCGTACGGTGCGGAGCAGGTGTTATATCAGGTCAGATCAGGTTATATTTGGTTATATCAGAGATAATATTACCGCGTGTACGCGTGTCACCGAGTAACGGATAAATTTAAAAATTGTAAACAGGAGAAATATGCTAACAGATAGCTCGTGTATTAATTATGTATCCATTATACAGAAAGTATCAATTTCTGAATGAGTAAGCTTTAAAAAATTAAACAGAAGACATTCAATTAATTAAAAAAAAATGTGTAGGTGATGTAAAATGACAACGTTCAGTGAAAAACCGTATCACAAAAAGGAATTAACCTGTAATGAATCTGAACAACTTTTGACACCTAAACCAATTCTGACAAATAGCAACTTTAGTTGCTCGCTACAAAGCGAAGAAAATGATATAAAATCATTACTTTCAATGGATGATACATTGTTAAATAGCTTAGAACTAAATTTAAATAGTTCAGAGAAAGACCAAATATTTAGCAATGAAAAAATTATTAGAAAAGAGAAATGTGTACAAGATTTACAGTTTGATCACGATTTAAATAAATCTAGCTTTTTTGTAGATAATTTCAAAGAGAATTTAGATGATTATATTAATGATGATGAATGGACAATTAAAAAATCATTAGATAAAAGTTTTAAAGAGCATAATATCAGTATAAATAATGAGCTGAATGACTCTATAAATTTATTAAAATCAAAATTATTTAATTTACCAAATGAATCTGTACCTGCTAAAAAAAGAAATATAGATTGTAGTAAATACACTAATTATGTGGACACAGCTAAATTTTATGGTCTACCTAATCGGGTAGAATGTTTGATAAAGAAACATAAAGGCATTGATAAGCTTTATGGTATGTTTTTTATTTTTCCTAAATAATTAGATTTAAATACAAGATGTAATAATATAATGAATACTTGTAGATTGGCAGCATGAATGTCTTAGTATGAAAGCTGTACATAATCGAAAAAATCTTATATATGCTTTACCAACTAGTGGAGGAAAAACTTTAGTAGCAGAAATTCTAATACTTAAAGAAATTATTTGTAATAAAAAAAATGCAATATTTATACTTCCATTTGTAGCATTAGTTCAAGAAAAAGTAATTTTATTTATATTACTATGTTTGTTAAATACAAGTATTAACATTAGAAATAATTTTATTGAAATTTTAGATACAGTCAATGATACCTTTTGCTTTAGAGTTAAATTTTTTAGTTGAAGAGTATGCAGCTGAAAAAGGTTCTTATCCACCTAAAAAACGACGAAAAAAAAATAGTATTTATGTATGTACAATAGAAAAGGCACAATCAATTATTAATTGTCTCATAGAACTAAATCGTTTAGATGAGGTACACAAATATTTATTTTCAAAAATAATTTCCTTATGACATTACATATATTAAAAATAATCTTTTTATATTTATAGATAGGAATTATTGTTGTTGATGAATTGCACCTCTTAGGAGAAAATAGTGGCCGAGGTGCAACATTAGAATGTTTGTTAACAAAAGTAATGTATGTTAATAGTAAGTATAATAAATAATATCAATAGGTACAGAATATTCATGACCTTCATAATTACTGTAAGACATAAAATTGTTAAGTTGTAAGAATTAAATTTAGTTTTAAAATTGTTTTAATTATCATATTCAAAAACAATATTTTTTAGATTTAAATTAAAATTAATAATTAATTACTAAGATTTACTAATAAATATGGTAAAGGTCCAAAATTTCTAAGACATGCTAACAAATTACAGATAAAGCTTAACTTTAATAAATTTTGTAATTTCTTATTTTATAGGTAATATACACATTATTGGAATGAGTGCTACAATAGGTAATTTAAAAGAAATATCACTTTTCTTGAATGCAGAATTATACGTACAAAATTTTAGACCAGTTGATATAAAAGAATATGTCAAGTGCGAAAAAGAAATTTGGCTTATAGATTATAAAGAAGATGAAATGTTTACTGATAAAAAAATTATAAATTATCGTGTAAGTTTTTATTTCATTAATTAAATAATATTAATATTATAAAATAGTAATGATATTATATTTTTAGTACACTAATCAAGCTCTTCAAATAGACCCAGATTTTTTAGGTGGTTTAGTCATGGATGTAGTACCAAAAGACTCTTGTCTTATATTTTGCTCCAGTAGAAAAAATTGTGAAAATGTTGCTCTACTTTTAACAAACGTCTTATTTAAGTAAGTTTAATGAGACTTTAATAATAATGATATTATTTGTTCTTTCTGTTTTTCCTTATACATTGTTCATTTCTTGTAATGTAGATCTTTAGAAATGCATAAAGTAGAAGAAAAACTTGTATTAATTAATGCTCTTGAGACTGAATCTGGTAAGTTGTGTCCAATACTAAAACGTACTATTAAATTTGGAGTAGCCTACCATCATTCAGGGTTGACTACTGAAGAAAGAAGATTATTAGAAGAAGGTTTTAAAAGTGGTATTTTATGTGTTATATGTTGTACATCAACTTTAGCTGCAGGTGTAAATCTTCCTGCTAGAAGAGTGAGTATGCTTTAATCTTATTATTATATTATCTCTGTAAACAATAAATAAGAATGTTCTATTATATTTTGAAAAATTATATTTTATTGTTCAATACGAAGTTATCTACTGTTCTTTACTTTATAGGTAATTTTACGATCACCATATGTTGGTACTGAATTTTTAAATATTAGTCGATACAAGCAAATGATTGGAAGAGCTGGTAGAGCTGGTATGGGAGAACTTGGAGAAAGCATATTAATATGTACAAAAAAAGATACTGAAAAAGTAAATATATTAATTTGTTTATTTAATATTTTTCTTTAATACACAAATTTTATTTAAATTTAGGTACGTGAACTTCTTAGTTCTAAAATGAATGACTCTATAAGTTCACTCCACATAGAGAAAGATCGTGGTATTAATAATTTAATTATAAGTTCAGTACTTCTATCCCTTGCTACTACAAGATCTGATATACATAAAATTGTTTCCAAGACACTTTTAAAAATACAAGAAAATAAACTTGGTGTTAGTACAAAAGAAATTACTGATCAAGCATTAATTGAGCTCTTGAAAAGTGGTATTCTTAGAGTAAAACAAAAAGATTCAGTTCAAATTAGTTCGAAGTTTGAAATTTCTGTTATTTTTCCGACTCAAGTAAATGGTTCAATTGAAAATCAGTTATCGAACAATGAACAAAATAATAAAAAATGTATTACTTTAGTTAATAGTACAGAATTAGAACTTTGTCCTCTTGGAAAAGCTGCAATGAAAGGTAAACATAATATTATAATACATTTAAATTAATATAAAATAACATTTAAATTTTATACAACATTCACTATTTATGATTTTTTAACTATATACATATTTAAATTCATATACTTTTCACAAGTAATGGTTTTTAATGTTGTAAAAATCTAAAATTAGAAATACTTTCTCTTGCACTTTTTCCATTATTTTTATATCTTATTAAATAATAGTAGAAAGTTCACTAGAAGAGTCAATTTTTAAATTAAATAAAATATTTATGACATGTTGTTTATAGGATCAATCGACTTACGTTCTGCTTATACTTTATATAAGGACTTAAGAAAAGCTCAATTAAATTTAGTACTTGTGGATCATCTGCATTTATTGTATCTTATAACCCCTTATGATATTGTTAGTCAAGTAAAACCTGTGGGAACAGTATATTATGATGCGGTATGCTTAGAATTTTTTTCTATTTGATACAAGATTCAAGAAATATTAATTAAAGTATTATTTAATTTTAGTTCATGTCATTATCACCACATCAAATACAAGTTGCAAGATTACTTGGAATTAACGAAGCTGTAGTATGTCGATTGCGGGCAGGAGCAATTACTAAGGTGTTTTTTTATTATTCTTCTAAAGAATAAAAAATGTTATTATATTATTATTATTATTATTATATTATTATATCATATTATTAATTTAAGTATGTTTTTCTAAAATGTATAATTAAATATATTATTTATTGGCAAGCATTTTTTAATATGTAAATTTTTCCTTTTAGACTATTGATTTAACAGTAGTGCAAAGATTCTATGTAACTCTGATATTACATGATTTGTGGAGTCAGCAATCTATCTTCAATGTAGCTGATAAATATCAAGTCAATCGAGGTACAATTCAAAATCTGTTAAGTTCAGCTTCTTCATTTTCATCTTCTGTAGTACGATTTTGTCAAGAGCTAGATGAATTTTGGGCTTTCAGAGATTTATTAACAACCTTTGGTCAAAAACTTACATATTGTTGTACTGCGGAACTAGAACCATTGATGGATTTACCTTATGTTAAAATAGTAAGATGCTTTTTTTATTTTTTATCTATATTAACTTTATTAATTATTAATTTAAAAAATTATTTAATAATTTTAACAAATTTAGATTTTGTTATTTCTTTGAATTAAAATTTATATTTATATGGTGATCTTTGTTTACCTATAGGGACGAGCAAAACAGTTGTATAAAGCAGGATATAAAACATTGCAATCTATAGCAAAAGCAGATTCAAAAGAAATGACAGAAAAAATTGAGCATTTACCAAGGACAGTAGCTTTTCAAATTATTTCCAGTGCTAAAGTATGTAAAACATTAAACATTGTTTTTAATTTTAAACTCTATTAATTAAATAATAAAATTAAAAATTTTTCAGTTACTATTATTGGAAAAGGTAGAAAACTTAAGAGATGAAGTAGAAGAAGTTTTAGATGGCTTAAATATTTAAAATAATATTAAAATTATGAATGAATTTTGAAATAATTACTGTGATATTAATTTAATATAAAAAATTTATACTATTTTATAAGAGATTCAATTATTAAGATCATGCAATGTAAAAACATTATAATGAAAATATATAGTTAATAAATATTTTATATCGTTTATTTGAAATTATCTTTTTCATTAAATTAGTAAAAAATTATACGTATTGATACGTATCGGTTACAATATTTTCAACTGATTCTAATTTATAGCCTAATAACTTAATATTATTTTTATTCAATTTTAAATAAATTACATATTTACATTCCAAATCAAAAATATTTTGTGCCTTTCAGAACAGTATATTAGAAACTAAAATATACTGATCAAGCTAGCACATAGATAATTGTTGCACTATCATACAGTGAATTCAACATTTTCTTAGACTAAATTGTTTGGAATTCACACAGTATGACACAGAATATTCTTTTTACATATTGATATAATATGTTAATAATTCATTAAATGATCTCAATAAAACTATTCTAAATTTTATGTATAAATAACATTTATTTTATTATCAATAAACTTAAGATTATATTTCATCTTTTTTTGTATAAACAAGATTTTAATGTAATAACAGGTAGTTTTTTTACATTTTTTTTTAAAACATCTTTTGTTTTCTTAAAATCCATAAAGTAGAATAAATTATTAGTTAAATCTTTCCAGGTATTAACAAATCCATACTGCAACATTAAATTAATAAAATGTTCTATTTTATCAAATCTACTTTCTACCTCTGCTATTTTAAGAATGCCACTGAAATAAAGAAAATTATTTTAATTATAAAATAAAAAATAACATTTGCTGGTTATAAATATTTATGAAGAAAAATTGTATTTATTTTGAATGTTGTAAACTACTCTAACAAATATTTTTATCGGCCTTACAGTCTTTATAAAATAATATAATTATAATTATAATGACAGTTAGATTGTCCTTGTTTATAATCACCCTTGTATAATTTGAAATATAAAAACTATTATTAAAAAATAAAAAAATAAAAATTTAATAGATATCTTGGATCCCTGATGATGGGCAGAAGAGACTCTAAAAATTGAACGAAGCAGATGTATAAATTCGATAAATTTGTTGGTGAAGACAGACAGATTATCTGTTGCTAGCAATAGTATATTGATTTTTTTTTAATTTTTAGTAGTTTTAATATTTCAGATTCTACAGTGGTAATTATAAACAAGTACAGTCTGACTGTCATTATAATTGTAATTATATTATTTTATAAAGACTGAGAGACCCATAACAATCTTTATTACAAATAAATATTTATAACTTACTTGATACAAAGAACTCTATTAGCTTCTAATATATAATCTCCAAGATTTGAACCCATAAGGGAAAGACAAAATACTGCGACATTAATTCTACCAGTAAGAAGATTTGTATGAGCCATATCACATGCTTTGACTTTGTCATTGACAGCTACAAAATCTAAAGAGTGAACTGTTTGAGATACAGAATCTGCAAGTTTTGCTTCTCCACATCCAAAATCTGCAATCACATGATCCTTTGGCCTATTTAGAAATAAAAATTATAAGAAATTTTATTTTCATTAAAAAACTTATTAAGATGTTTTAAGTAAAAGATTAATATACATTTTTTGAATAGATTCAATTATGATATTGAGTGGATTCATAGGCCATTGCTTCACTTGCTGTTTGTATCCTTCATGATATGCATAAAATGCTTGTGGATCATCTTCAAAATATTTTTTACTTTGTGAACTCTCACTGGAATATAACTGTTCATTTAAAAATCTAAATCTTGAACCTTTTAAATGATTTAACATTCGTTCTCGCAATGTAAGAGAGTTTTCAATGTTTTTTTTACTTTCCCTTAAGAGCTCCTGATCTTTCATTTTAAGCATCGCAGTTATTTTCTGTATATTTAATTTCCTTACCTTATTATCCTTTTCTTCGGTAGCACTAGAGCAAATATTACGTTTATTTTTACGTTTAGATTTTGAATTAACAGCACTTTTAATGTTCTCTAGATTATTCGATTGAGAAGTAACACAGTCTTTATTATTTTGTTTATTGTTAAATTTAAATTTACTATTATGATGAATATGTTGTTTATTCTTAGATTTAGCTATATTGTTTTTAAAATTATTTTTGTTCTTAATATTTAGAAATGCAGTGGATTGTTTCTTTTTTTTATTTTTTTTTATGGCACTTTTTTGTTTAGATACTGTTGTTGGAAGAATTTTAGTCTCAATTTGGACTTTTTTCTTTTTTGACATTTTGACTAAATATTTTTATAATTATCGAACTATTAATAATTTAGTATTTAAATTTAATATACACGAGGTGTATCGTGTATGTTGTACGGTAGTTTAGTCCAGGTTTAGTCATATATGTTAGGTATCAAGCAGATATCAAGATATGTTTTTTAGCGATGCACGTGCGGCATGCGCAAGACGTAAACGTAAGCTGCAGCCGTGACGTGAGTGAAAGAAGTGAGAGAGTGAAGTGAAAAGCTAGCTTAACCTGTTTTTCGTATACCTAACAACCTAACCATTACTCACGCGGGAAATCTCTTAGCTGTTTGCAAGTGTTTGCAATTTGCTATCGCTGATTCGCGTATAAACAGATCGAGCTTCTAACTTAATATTAATATTTTTTAAAGTCTGTTATAATTTATAATCCAATTCTTGACTTACTCAAAGGGACAGCAAATACTTCCAATTCCTATATCTACTTACTTCATTTCATATTCATATATTGTCCATATCAGTGGTCCATTATACTATTTCATTCCTATATAAAATATATCTACTAAAGAGTAAAAAGAAGCATTATTAGAATTCGAACTTAGATTATTTAGTTTAGAATCTAAAAAGGAAAGGACACAGTTTATATTGTTAAATATTATAAGATTTTGCAAACCTGCTTAAATAAATACTTAAGTTTTTATTTTGTTGAGTTATTATAATTTATTTTTATTAAATCAAAAATGGCTGTACATTCAAATAAACAATTTGATATGGGTTGGTATTTTTATAACCTTTGAAAATTGATTAATGTAGAAATTATTATTTATATTCTTTTTCAGATACAGCAACTCAACAGAGTTTTGTCAGATTTTTTAAGAGTTTACCAGAGGTATGATATATGAAATTTATTATTTATTTTAGATTTACATTTAAAATAATAAGAATGTATTAGCTGACTTTTAATTAATTTTTTTTCTTTTTTAAAAACTAAACTAAGAACTTTATGAGCTATCGTTAAAATTAAGTTAACTTATCAAATGTTAGAATTGTGATAAATATAGGAACAGCACCTATTTATTACATTGTTGAAATCCTGAAATTATGCTGAGATGCTGTTACATTGATAGATTATAAGAAAAGAATAAGTTCTTATATTTTCAGAACTAATCTCATTAGCCAAAGATAGCTTTTGCTCTTTCTTTAGCCTTATCATAAGATTTTGATATCTTTTGACCTATTTTTTTCCAAAATGTATGTGGTGTGCTGCTTACTTCTACTTCTTTTCCTATATAAACTGGTTTCATTTCATTCAATGGTACTACACTTCCAATAAAACTATTTTCCAAATTCTTCTTAAATTTTTCTTCTGTATAAAAAACCTGTTGATTTTGGTGTAAATCTAATTGACTCGAAGACTGTTCAAAAGCTGGATTTTGAATTTGTCCACCTATATTTTTTGATTCATTTAATTCTGTTTCTTGTTGATTACCTTGCAGTAAAAATTGTTTCAGATTTTGGTCGTAATGATTAAATTGTTTTTCTTGTATTTGAAAATTGCCTGTTTCCTTTTGATGAAATTGGTAGATGGGTTCTTCCTCTCGATCCAAATTAGTAGGTTTCAATTGTTGATTCAATTGAATATTACTATTACCTACATAAGATTTACTATTATGATTATTGTGTTGATTTGATTCTTGAGAATATTCATAATTATGGTAAAAACTATGTTGATTAAATTGATAATTTTGGTTAGAAGAATCAAATTGTTCTTTATTATTTTGCTGCCAGTCATTTCTGGACTTTTCTGATTGATTGTCTTCGAAAACATTAACTTGTTCATGTTGTTGCTTAAAATTATAATTTGAATTTGGTTTGTCTACAATTAATGGGGTTGTAGATGGTTCTAAATATGTAATGTTATTAGACTCATCTATGACTGTTGTGTTTGTAAGTGATTCGGAATTACCATCTATATCACCTCTTAAGGGATAAGAATTATTATTCAAATTGATATGGCTATTAACACTTGGTGAAGCAACATAATTCTCAGTACTAGTAGTATTAATATCTGTATGTATCGGTTCATTTTCTACTTGCTTTGGTATATTGTGAATCTGGCTCACTTGCCATGGCCTGGAGTACCTTGGAATTGGTTTTGGCGCTGGCTTAACTATTGCCCTTACAGTTGGAATCAGTCTTTCATATTCTAAAACTGAAGGAATTCTCTCAGTTCTACCGTTAGCATTTTCTAATTTTTGATTACTGTGATATGAATTTGATGGTGAATTATTCTGAGAAGACTCTAAATATGACTGATATAAATTATCAATACTTTTCCCTATGGGATGTGAAATCTTATCAGAAGGGTTATCAAATTTTTCGAATTTTGTCGTTTCTTGACTGTTAAGCTGTTCTTTATCAATAGATAACGGTCGTACCCGTTCAGAGCCATTACTTACATCTATAAGTATGCTTTTACTAGAACTTTCATTAAAACGTCTGTTCTGTAACGAAGATTCATGAATCGTTTCGTTTGCCAATGGGTTCAATCCGTTCACCGGAGAATTTTCAATCAGTTCAGACTGTTGACTGTTCTCGGGATAATTATAAAAACCGCTGTTCTCCAAAGTAAATTCTTGAGACTTCTGCTCCGTATTGAAATTTCTTTTTGGTTCAATGTCTTGATTACTTAGATTGTCTTGGAATTTTTTTTGCAGAGTAAACTCTTCGGGCCGACGATCGTGCTTTATTTTTTCATTTTCAGCGATCCCGTGTAACCGCTGCGAGCTTTCAATCGATTCAGATTTTTGATTTTCCAAATACTCATTAAATCCACTCTTTTCAAGAGCAAAGTATTCCAATTCTCGATTGGATTTCAGTTTTTCAGGCGCTATTATTGGCGACACCCGTTGGACTTCTTCGACTGCTTCTTGAGGCTTGGAATTTTCAGAGTTTAGTCGAACACTCGGTGCTTTTTCGCCGTGATCGGCTGCTTCGGACTCTTTCAACTTGTAATTACGAAAATGATCTTGTTCCTCCAAGTTTCTGCCCTCTAACGGTTGGATTTGATCGTGTTGCTGTCGCACCACATCGGCATATTGATTTCTCGATCTCTGAAGAGAGCCCGATTCCCCGCTGTATAACAAATTAACTTGCCGTAGCAAGCTTTCAATTTCCCGATTCCGTGGCGAATGCTCGGTTGTTAAAAGCCAATTATCTGGACGAGTCGATCCTCGGTGTCTATAAGCGCGATCGTATTCCACTGCCCGGCGTCGCGTCAAATCGGTATTTCGATCAGCGTGGAATAAACGAGGCACGAACGGCGTGTCTCTTTCGGCTTCTTGAGTAGATGGTGGAACGTCCCGATTGTATTCGCTTCCGAGTAATCCAATACTCTCACCGTTCGGATACTCGTTGAATGGCTCGGCATATTGCTGTTGAAGTCCTTCGTTTCTAGTGTCCATGGGAAAATCTTCAAATACAGAGTGGCGAGTGTTATCGGGCACGTGATAATCAAAAAAACGTTCGTACTCTGAAACAAAGTAAAAAGTTTGCTTTATAAATTTTCAAATTGCTGAGCAACTAAAGTGTATAAATATAAATATTTATAAAAATTTGTAAAATTTAAATAGAAGTAAATTATTCGATTTATTAACGTAATTTATAAATAAGCGACGTCTACTTAATATAATAAGTTATTTATTGAAACGATTACTTTATTATATTGAAATTATTATACTAATAATATTATAATTAAATTAGTAAACTTTAGTCATAGTGGTACTTGAAATATTTTTTTATTGCTTATGTCTGTCAAAAGATTTTTATAGCGAGTAAAAACTATTTCCAGAATAATATTATTAAGAAATTCTTTATGGCTATCTTAATTCACAAATATCAAATTTAAAAGAAATATAATACTGCTTAAAAACAATTGTCCTTTTGTTTAGTGTAAAATTAATATATTTAAATTTTTGCAATACTATTAAAGAATATTTTAACTATATATTTCACGTCGTTAAATAAAAAATAAAAATTATTGTAAGCTTAAAAGTGTAAAATCAACTCATCTAAAAACTGTAATGAAAACAAATATATAATAGACAAATGGTATAAAAAGTAAAAGAAGGCGATTTGTTTAATGGTAACGTAATGTGTTTTATTTATATTTTATAAAAAATTACAAATGCGTGAATTCTCCTAAACATATAGGAGTATAATTATGTAATTACTATTAATGAGTCGTTTGGAATGGTATAGCAATATTATTATTATTTTTTTTTTTTAATTTTTACATGTATTTGTTCAGTTCTGTACGGACGCATGTGTCAGTAGGTTTATGGTAAAAATAGGAGTATTAGGTACTAGTCTTCTAGAAACGATGAACGATCCATGATTATACAAGATTAACGCTTGCCTACATATATATTATATAAAATAAATCGCAAGGGAGTGAAAAAAAAACCTTCAGTAAAGAATCCAGGTGTTAAACGTATATATCCTATAAATATATATAGTCAGCTTACAATCTACGTATAAGTATTGGTAGAGAATTTACAAGCATCGTCCTAAATAATTTATATATTTCCAAAGAACTTTCACGCGTTCTTATTTATGGCTTTATAACGAACCAGCGAATAAATATAAATCTTTGACGATTTCGTCGCTGAAAAATACAATGGTGCACTCCTACACACACACATATATATGTATATACTATGAATATTTATTTAAGCAAATTATTATTATTATTTTTTTAATACAATTGTTAAACTTCATATAAATATCTTAATTTTCGCGTCAAACTCAAACGAAACAGTCGCAGAAAAAATTCAATTAGCAATAATAATGAAAGGGGAAAAATCCAAAGTAAAAAAATGTCAGCGCACGCGGTACTCGATCCGTCCTCGACCTCTCTTCTCCCCCCCCCTCTCTCTCTCTCTTTCGTTCTATTTACCTCCCGCGCGCCTTCGATATCTGGCCTGCCGCACGCACGGCTGCCCGGCGTACATCTCCACGCACTCTACCTGCCTGGCCGGCGCCGCAGAGGCGCCCTCTCCCTGGCTCGAGGTCGAGTACGACGAGCCGGACGCGTAGCCGGCGGAGGCGCTGTAGCTCGAGCCGGACGCGTAGCGCCGCCGCTGCGTAGCGCCGGCCGCCGGCGAGCCCCTGCCAACCTCGATCTCGGTCGACTTGCTGTGCTCGAATTCCACGTTCGATATCGAGGGCGGCCTCACCGAGCCGTGGCTCGAGGTCATCCCGTACGAGGACTCGGCCTCGTAGCCCGCGGACGCGGAGAACGAGGACTGGGCGTTGGCGTAGCCGGCCGCCTGGCTCTGGAACGACTCGACCAGGCCCTCGAAGCGCCTGAGCAGCTCCTCGGCGCCCGCCTGGACGTTCGCGTTCTGGTAGCGGCCGCTCGTCTCGCAGAGGCCGCGTATTCGCTCGCGCAGCGAGTCCGCCTGCCTCTCGGCCTCGCCGACCACGCTGGCGCTGTTGGTCGCGGTCAGCCGCATCGCGTACATGTTGTAGTTGTTCACCTCGCCCTGGAGCCTGTGCAGGTCCTGCTGGAGCCGGTTCATCGCCGCGGTCAGGTCGACGTGGGCCTGCATCGGCTTCTGCTGCTGCTGGTGGTGGCGCTGCTGCTGTTGTCTCTGCGAGTGGGCGACGGTGGCGCCCGTGACGCCGCCGTGATGTATCTTGGCCTCGTAGTTGCTCGAGACCTTGCTCTCGTACTCGAGGCTGCCCGTGGCGGCCTGCTGCTGGCTCTGCTGCTGGATCTGCTGGAGCGTCAGCTTGCGGTTGTGCTCCTCCAGCTGCAGCTTCTCCTCGCGCAGGCGCGCCTCCTCCTTCAGCCGCGCCTCCTCCCGCTCCACTTCCCTGAGCTCGGCGGCTCGCTGCTCCTCGATGCGCACCCGCTGCTCCTCCAGCACGCGCAGCCTCTCCTCCTCGAGCTGCTGCTTCTTCCGCCTCTCCTCCTCGAGCTGCTGCTGCCTCAGCCTCTCCTCCTCGAGCTGCTGCTGCCTGATCCTCTCCTCCTCGAGCTGCTGCTGCCTCAGCCTCTCCTCCTCGAGCTGCTGCTGCCTCAGCCTCTCCTCCTCGAGCTGCTGGAGCCGCAGCTTCTCCTCCTCCTGTATGCGCAGCTTCTCCTGCTCGGCCTGGAACTCGAGCTCCTTGCGCTTGGCCTCCTCCTCCCGGCCCCTGCGCTCGATCTCCTCGATGCGCTCGCGAATCTGCTTCGCGTAGTTCTCGAAGTTGCGCTTGAGCGTCTCGACGCGGGCGCGGGTCGCGTGGTACTGGGCGGACTCGGCCTTGAGCCCGTCCAGCTTCTGGGCGATGACGCGTATCTGGCTGTTGAGGTCCTGCTGGTACTGCTGGCTGGCGTCGAGCCGGTTGTAGATCGAGTAGAAGCTGTTGATCTGGCTCTGGATCTTGGTGTACTCGTCCTCGACCCGCTTCTTGTCCGAGAAGTACGAGTCCGAGGCCTCGGCGTCGATCGGCGCGTACTGGGTCGTCGCCGGCCGGTCGGTGTAGCGGTGGCTCGTGGAGGCGAGGCTGCCGGCGAGGCTGCCGGCGAGGCTGCCCGACGACTGGTAGACGAGGGCCTCCATCTCGCGCTGCTTGAGCTCGACGTCGCGCTGGAACTGCTGCATCATCTGCTGCATCTGCTGGTGCATCGCGCTCCCGGCGTCGACCTGGTCGCAGACGCTGCTCATCTGGCTGCTGATCAGGCCGGCCTTGCTCTTGAACTCCTGGAGGAGGCTGGCGCTGACGGGGGCGCCGGCGCCCAGGTGGAACGAGCCCATGAAGCCGCTGATGCGGCTGCGCATGCTCTGGAGCTCGCGCTCGAATTCGCCGGCGCTGAGGATCTGGGAGTTGGCCTGGGGCGCGTGGCTGCCCTGGCTGCCGTAGCTGTAGCTGTGCTGGGCGTACTTGGAGTAGCCGTTGTTGGTGACGGTCTGGCCGGCCCGGTAGCTCATCTCGCCCTTGCCGTCGTCCGTCACGTAGTGCTTCTCGTCGTGCCAGTTGCCCGGCCGGTCCAGGCCGCTCGCGCCGATCACGTTCTCGTCCAGGCTCTCGAGCCGGCCACCGGAGGAGCCGAGGCCGTGGAGGCCGCCGCCGCCGCCGCCGCCGCTGCTGCTGGACACGTGCTGCGAATAGCCGCTTTTGTAGCTGGAATATGAGTTTTGCGAATTACCGTAATTGAGGGGGGCCTGCTCGTCGCAGAGGTCCGTGCAGGGCTGGGGCGCTCCAGCGACCGACTGCACGATCAGGGCGCCTGCCAATATTAGAGCCAGCATCGCGCTTGAAATGATTTTCGCCGTGCGTTACGTGGACCTGTGGACAAGAGAAGGAAAGACATGTTGAACGGACTGTGGTACGAGGGAATTTTATGTCTTCGGCATAATCTAGACGAAAGTTGTACAAGTCTCATAAATAAATCATTGTGTTCTAGCGAATTTCAAATTAATTAGACCATAAGACGAGCTTTTAATAATCGAATGAAATGTTCCTTAATTTAGGTGTCGCTTTAAAAAGTAATATCTTTATTAAATATTTTGTTATTTAATTATGTAGCATTCGTGATCTTACATTGGAACAGTAAAGATATACCGATGTATAACTTTTCAGGATTTCAATACATAAGCTATGTTTCATTAAATGAGCCTATTAAGTAATGACATTAAAATTAAGTAATGCTTTGATAACGTTACATTTCCTTGTTAAAATCTATCGCGTGGCTTCGAAGATACATGAAATAAATCGGTTTGACTCTGGCGATTATGATCGGCACAAATGTTGTGCGTCTATACGCAATTGCGCTTAGAACGACAAAAAAAAAGCTCGACAGATTATAAAATTTTAAAACACGAGTTTTTTCGCAAATATATTTTAATAAGACGTTGACACGTATTTGCTGGATGATAAAAGGTTTCGTCACCATTGGATTTCACAATCATAACAACTTTATCATCGATTTATAATTTTTTTCCTCATTTTTGCGATGATTAGTTTATCTTAAATGTGATATAAAATGAAAACTATTCATTTCAACTACTGAGCAACGGTACTCCCAATTAAAATTCAAATTTTATATCAAAGAGTTATAATGGCAAAATGAGTTTAAATGAAAAACTGTTATTAATTTTTAGATAAAAGACCGATTCGATTTAAGAATTTTTATGTCGAATCTCGAGAAAATAATAATATTTATGCATTTACGATAAATAAGCACAAATTATACTTAATTAGATGTTGTTATCCAATGTTCTTCAATTGTTAATTATTCACTGTACTTACAAAGCCTCTTATTTTAATTTAGTGTCTAGAATCAAGATTTAGTTAGGTATATAATTTGAATACTTTTATCTTAATAAGTGACTTTTTTTAATGCTTTTGAATGTTTATTAAACGATTTTTTCTCTTGAATGCAGTTATTGAAGAATACAAAATAAATAAAATGATAAAAAAATTTAATTATTAAAAATAAATTTAAAGAAATTCATACCTTCTGAATTTTGAACGTTTATACACGTAGTTAACATTTGAATATACCCCTAATAAACATAAAGACTCGAAACGATAATTTCCTATGTATAATATTAATTACATGAAAAAAAAATTAATAAAAATTTTACTTTTTAGAATGTCTATGTATACGGGAGAAGAAATGAAACCCCCATCATCTACCAATGCATTATCGTATGATTTAGTTTATATATATATAAGATCACTGAAGCAACAACATCTAAGATGACGTAAGGCGAAGCCATATATGAACAATAATATATAAATTGCCCTTGCACGTCGGTATCGAACAGGCGCGTGGTGTGCTTCTTCTTTTTCTCTTTCACTCTCCGCATCTCTCTCTCTCTCTCTCTCTCTCTCTCTCTCTCTCTCTTTCCTTCTTTCTTTCAAAGTACCTTTTTCCTCTAAAAAGCCGATCTCTCCGACGTATTCCGTACAATATGAACGGCGCAAAGCTGCGCTCTCTCTATCTCTCCGTCCCTCTTTCCGTATGTGTATGCAGGCACCCCTCGGCGTCAAGTAGTAACTGCCGTGCGTGATACGGCGCCCCCGGTCACTGATACAACGCTTATTGTAATGTGCGACGATCTCTTTATGCTACGATGTGCGTGCGCTCGGTCCCGCGCCTACGAGTAGCGCCGGACGACATGTAAGTCAGGCGGTCAGGCGCGGATCATTTATGCTCTCAACCCCCTCCCCGCTGGGCCGCGGCGAGCGCGACGGCGAAGGCTTTCCTCCCTCCTACTCCTCCACCCCGCCGCGCCGGCGAGAAAGGGAGGGAGATTCGTGTTAACTTCGCGTCTATGTATATATATTAATTCCTAGTCGTCGACTCGAACCCTCCTCTCCCACTCCTGCGCCAGATTCTCGGAATTCATTGTCTCAGACTCCAATCTTTTTTATATATATATATATATATATATATATATATATATATATATATATATATATATATATGTATATACAGAAGTCGTTATAGCCATAGCGCTGGATCCGGATAACGCATCGGCTCTCCCGATTTTTTCCCCCGAGGCCATCGCGAGCACGTATGTGTATTATATGGTAAACATCGCGCAATAAGAGGGGAAACTCCGTCGAGCGCGACGCACGACGACTGACGCGGTTCCGCGAGATGCTAATATAAGAATGTATATAAGTTCCTAAAGCTTAACTATACGGGGCTTTGGCTTTTTGTTCGAACTTGAAAGCTCGCGGATACTTAAACGCACACACCCATTTTCGAAGCGTTCCCGAGCAATTCGAACGTTTCCGACGTTCGTACAAATTTCGGCCGCTCCTGTTCTTCCAACATCCATAATTTCCTGGTACTGATCGAATTCTAACTCTACAATTGAACTTCTATTTCGTATCTTCCTGACGTTAGTGCACCAGCGAAAAGTTGATCTATTCCATTAGAATTATTATGACCATTGTGGCAATGGAATACTATTGCGATAAAAAAAAAAAACGGGTGCTACAAATTAATATACCCCGATAATTAGATCGAACATTAAACCGGAAATACGTGTACCTATATTACAGACGTATTCTGCATCTCTGATTCGTATATGTTCGTATCTCCCATTTTCTTTTACTTTAAATAACCCGTCGTGATAACGTATAGCAGTTGAGTTTAAAAACATTTTATTTAAATAACTATTGTAAATACAAAATTATATTAGTGTATTATTCGTTAAATTTAACAATAAAAATCAATTGAGATAAATATTATTTACAAATAACAATATAAGCTCCGGTTGACTACTCGTCAATCCCCAGCTACCTGGCATCGTGTTATCCATACTAAAACGAAGTAGATTTAAACATCAAGTCTTAATGATTATTACGCTAATTGATTTAGATTTTTATTTTTGTTTTATTTGATAACATATGGGTTTCAATTCATGGGCAATAATTTTAAATAAGTGTTACCCGATTAAGTTCAGTTCCACATTAATACGATACACAAATTCGATTGGCCCAAGTCTCCTGAAAAATAGCCAATATTAATTTCGATTAGAACAATTCGTACGAAAGCTTCATAACAACATAATGTATGCGAATCGTTCGGGATGATTTTAATATATAATATACACGCGTGTTAATGTAAAAGTTGCATTTAATACTACGAAGGATCTGCAAAATTATTACAAGTGATGAATTATAAATAATTAACATCTATACCAGATTCACTATAAAGCAACTGGTGTAAAATATATATGTTAATCAGAAAAATATTATACTAATGCATTAATGAAATGTTGAAGCTACAATTTCGGATCAATATAATCATTCACGAGTTTGCAGTGGTCGATGTACACCATTTCAATTAGTAAACTATCCGTTGATCACTATAGTTCATAGTTGTTTTTAAAGAGTTGGATCAACTGGAGAAGCTAAGTCATTTAAGCACTTCGAGCGAATCGAACTATTGTGTACCAGCTCGGACACGATAATTTCGAAATCATTTGAAAACGTATATTTTGAATATTGTTAAAATATGTACTTGAATTAAATTTTTACAAAAAAGTAGTCATTAAAATCGTAATTAAAATATATACTGCTTTCGACATGATTCATTAGACAAAGACCTGACGATTTAATGGCGAAAAGCCGCGGTATAACCTCTCGACCAGGCACATTGAACAATGCGAAGAAAAAAAATGGTTCTCTATCTCCGTCGCCGATGTCTTCGGATTTTTGATCCTCGCTATATACTGCCTGAAAATCTTAATCTGTTATCCCTGTTTCGCGCAAAAGACAGAATAATTAACGAAAATAACTTGAAAACAAGCGTTTATATAGGGCGCCGATGTTTTACCAAACGGGAGTGGTGAAGATGCGATTTGGAATATAGACTCTCGAGCGGCTCTGTGCGCCCCGAGATCGTTGAGCACGATCTGATCATCTGACGAGGGCAATCTCTCGACATTTGTCCAACTTAGCAAAACAGAGAACGCTCGTGTGCTGTTCCGATAAAAAACACTTCGAACTGCAATCCGCTTGTATTTCGTTTTATTATTAGCTTGCTAATTCATTAGTTTAAAATTTATCGCTATTAGTTTTTCTGCGTAAAATCGCATAATTTTAAGCTTAAATCTTCGTTTTTAGCTTCGATCGTAATTTCACATCAAACATCATTTATAAAAGTATATGACTAAACCGGCAATTTTATATTAATAATAAATTAAGAAGGTTTTAAAATTTTGAATCTGAAAATTCGGGAGTATTTCTAGAGCTTCGCGATGAAATTTTTGTATAGAAAACCTGGGCTTCAAATTTGTTTGTCACACAAATAATTGAAATTTTAATAATTTTTTTCTTATACAACTATAAGTGTATTTTTTAGTTTTTAGAACATTTAGAACATTAGTATTGAACTTTATGTCATATAAAGAGCAAATCTTACAAATGTACTCTACTAATAAACAATAGGATTTACTTATTAATTTATTGCATTTATTTATTTTGCAAATTTATTGCACCAAATTGGTGTTATTCCATTATTTAATATTCTATAATATGATATTTAAAATAGTCGTCTGATATACGTTTATATATTTCAGATGAAAATACACATGACGCACATTACAGACTGATCCCCTTTAAAATTAGGCATCTCGATTAATTTAAGATATTTCATATATAGTGAATCGACTGACGAGTCACATTATTAATGTCCAATAAAATTAGATTTTTGATCACGATAAACATTATTAACGATACTCCATTATTATCAAGATGTATAAGGATATTATTCAGGAACAAAATAAAAAATGTAAATGCACAAAAATTAGTTTTATCAGCAAGACTTCGGCCTTGAAAAGAAAATTAATCCATTGTTAGCTATAGAAATTTTACGATTATATAATTATAGATTGATATATTGATAGAAAAACATCTCAGTTTTAATTGGTACATTAATTTAATATATATAGAAGCTTTTTTTTTTTAATTTCTAAAAATAACGCGAAGTTCTGAGGGTATCAACGGATAAATAATAATGTATTTTTACCTTGGAAAATTTTTACAACCATCCAACTATATCTTGAAATATCTGGATTTACAGATACTCAACTGGCAGCGGAAGATTTTTTCGGATTCAAAAAAATTAATGTATGTATGTATGTATGTATGTATATATATAGTTAAGGCGAGAACATTTACAATTACATATCTATATATTACGAGATTTAGAAAGAAGAAACTTTTCGCATAGACTTCGCATAGAATACTTTAATGCAAGGTCTTAATTATTATATTGTTGAATTCATAAACAAGTTTTTCAATAATAAAGCATTAACTTAATGCGATTTCCTAGCCTATTGTTACTCGTGAATGCTTTCATCGTCGTAAACAGAAATCCCGATTTGTTTTTCATTTATCATATAGTATAAGTTAGTCAATTTCAATACCACTGCGCTCTTGAACGATGGGATATATCGATCTTCATACATGTGCATAATAATTTTTTGTTTGACACCAAAATCAAAAGGAAGAATTGCCATTGTAGACCGAGAGGAAATGTAGATTTAGAAATGAAACCTCGTCAGAATTCCTGATAAAATACATTCCAAACAAGTATCCTAATACTACTTTATCACATTTTTATTATTTATAAGTCATTCTCCAAACTAACATCATGAAATCGTTATATTTAAAGAGGATGCAAGAGAGACAATTCAAATAACATGTATCGAAAACAATTACGATTTATTATTATGTCAATAAATGTTATTCTTGCAATTAGTTTCATTAAAAACGATATAGTACCATAGATTGTATTGCTACGTATTTATTGTATTTAGTTAAAGAATTACCCGTTGAATAGATCAACTTATTTTAAAGATCTAAGTGTCATAGATGATGAAACCGTATCATTTTATCTCATAAAAGCATATAAATGAAGTAACCATTAAATCACTTGGCTTATTGGGCTTTATTTGGCAAACGTCCAAGTTGTTTACGAACTCCGATACGTTAGTTAACTCTATTCAATTGAATTCACACTTTCAAATCCAGCGTATGCTTCTGCGATCTGGTCTTTATAAAACCATCAGATACGTACATTGGTTAGATAAGCTGTCGTTCATCGTCTTGCCTGACTCATTGCCTATTAAAAACCATCAGCTTTGTATCCGATTCATCGGTATCATTACTTTTTATTCATATTTCGAGTTAAGAAGACTCTACCTCCTCTAACATTGTTGTCTTATTCCCTTCCCCCAAGATTTCATGTCTTCGCGGACGGTATTTATTCACTTTCCCGTGTATTCAATGCTCTAGTTAATAGATTAAAGATTCTATGGAATATTCTCCGCTCAGTTCTTCAATGCATTGAACCACAAGTTATATAAAAAAAAAGGTTAACTAAAAGTTTCCAATTATAAATGAATTTGTCGTTACACTTAATATTGGCATTATACTATCATAGACTTTATATTATGACATTATAACACAGTTGTTTTTTATATTGAATGCAAATTTATACAGTAACAATATGAGTTTTTTGAGCTGATCTTCATTTGTTTCTTATATAATAAATACATTTGTAAAAGTCCATACATTAAAGTAAATAAATAGATAAAGAGAATTACAAGTACATAAAAATATTAAGTATATAATAAAAATTGCTGTTACGTATATGGTTAATCACTGACTTCAGCGTTTATACAAAAGCGTGCAACAAAAAAATTAATAAATAAATAAATTGTAAGCAGTATGGCTTATATCGATTTTTAAAACTACTCTCAGAAAGTAAAAAAGGATTGCGCCAATTTATATTTCTAGGAAAACTCGGAATTTGTCAAGAAAGTCGTCGTTCCGTGCGTATCGTCTCTTCCACCTTGGACTTCGCATACGTGCGCAATGTTTCGAGAAAATTCTTGAAAATGACCCCCCCATTCTCCCCTCCCGTCCGCCCACCCTCCTCATTCCTCGGCCGGTCAGCTTTTGTTCGGCATTTGATGGACGCGCTGCATGAGCGATCGAACCACCTGTGCGTGCGCGCCAGCGGAGACGGAGACCCGCGAACGCCGCGGCTCTGTTATAGAATTATGGAAGCTGCGTGCGGCGCGCTCGGCGGGAAGAGCGTCGGCCTTCAGCTGGCGCTTCTTGGATAAAGGAAGAAAAATCGCTGACCGAAGGAAGAGAGAAAGAGAGAGAGAGAGTGCGCGTGTGTATGTTGAGAGAGACGGAGAGAAGGAGGTAGATCATAAAGTATTTAAATATGACGCTAGGCCGGATGACACGCAGGTCAGATCGTCGCGGGTCTAAATAAGGATTAGCGCGCGAATAAATCGTTATTACGCATGGCGCGGGGGACGTTCGAATTCCTCGGTTATATATATATACTGATATGCCCTTTTTCAGGGATCTCTAATTATTCACTGTGTGCCGCGTCATTGTGGAGCATTTTCAGAATTCTCATGAAGACATGCGCATATATAGAAAGAAAGAGAGTGAGGGATGGGGAGATAGAGAGAGAGAGAGAGAGAGAGAGAGAGAGAGAGAGAGAGAGAAGGGTTGCCAAGCAAGGGCAAATGCAAGTTTTATATATATATAGTATAAGCTTTGAACGTGTCCTTTCATGAATTTCGGCCGGAAATAAACACGTGTATACACGTTCAAATTGTAAGAAATAGTCTTGATTCAATGTATTCGATCCAGTTTTAGCGATTATAATACAGCTAATTTTTGTCCCATTGGCAAAGAAACATCTTATTCCAGCTTCTATTGCCATTACGAAATTACATAATACATATAATAGACGCGCTCTCTTAACTTGATATAACATTATCGCTTGACGCGGTTGAACGCTCGATATTTTCATATTTAGATTTTTTTAACCGTAGAAACGAGCTGTTTGTCTTTTAGCGAAACAAAAATTGCTCGAAAATTAATATTTTGCAAAATTTCTATTTTCGAGCCACGGAGATTTTGTTATTTAACTAATGCCATCGGTTCTTTTGTCGTCAGTTTTGCTGAACAGGGCTTTAATTAAAAACTCAGCTGTGATAGGAAGCAGATGCATATGTGATGTACATCGCTGTGTGTTCTAGGGGTATAAATGTACAGTTCTACACGCAACGCAAAAGAGCTGTTTTTCCATTCATTCGACGATTCGTTATATTAACTCTCTTATTTTTTGCTATTATCGTTCAAAAATATTTCTGTAACCTCTTTGTACGATGATTAATTAAATTCAAAAAAATCGTTTTTCATACAAATTCAAATGATATTCAATATTTTCAAAAATTTCCAAAACAAAACGTTTCTTCCGTCTACTATGACTGTACTTGACCTCTAAACGTGTACTCAAACAAAACAGCAGCAATGTCCAAGGAATGGTTTTCCTCCTCACTTATTCAGACAAGTGGAAAATCGTTTTTAATCGTCAGGCTTTCTATATATGTATAATCATTTAACACAATTAATTCCATAGATATAACGCGCCAATTTTAACAGATGATCCAATTGTACGCAATAGATTTGGTTTATTAAAAGGAAAGGAAACAACGAAATTCTAAACAGCGGTTCAGGAATGGTATTAAATTTATATTTAACCTATATAAAAAACTAAATCTATGTAGATAAGCCATTTCTTTCATTTCGTAATGATGGTTAAGCAGTATATTTTTTTTTCTATAAATATACATAAAAGACATCGGAAGCGAATCTTTCCCTTATATATATATATATATCCTATACGGAAATCCCACAATTTGATCGTCAAGGTCGAATATACAAGCGCTCGGGCGTACTTTTCAAAAATAATTACGTTGTCTCCGTAAAATTAGGCCGCGACGATAGTCGGGGGAGGCAGTTCTAAAAAAAAAGAACTGAACAAAGTACGCATAAATATGCATATTCATATAAGAGAAATATATATATATATATATATATCAATTAATTTGAAAGCGGGCGTTACGCGCGGATAGAGAAAGAAATGCACTCTCGCGCGCTCGAACCATATATATATATATATATATATATATATATATATATAGTGGTGGAGCTCGATGTCACCCGCGCGAGCGCGAAGCGCCGCAGCGATACCCTACTTTTGATTTTAAATATAGAGCGGACTTTTTCCCAGGGATACGACCTTTGGCCTCCATATATTATATTATATATATATATATATATATATATATATATATATATATATATATATATATGCGATCGAAGGCAATGGCGCGCACGTTTCTCGCAGGGTAAACAAATTTTCCGGCTCTCGCGCGTGTGTGTGCATATATATATAATGGTCGTTTATAGTGATTGATACAGCCGGCGGATGACAATTAAAACACGAGGGAATTCGTTGTGAGTTTTACATGTATGCGTTGAGATCCAGCGCTGTTTCTCGAAAGTAATTATATTATATTAGGCTAACGAAGGATTTTGTCAGTGACCCTGCTATATAGTAATACAAAGATTGTTCCTGTTCCATATTACATATAATAATAAGTTAATTTTTTTTAATAATAAATAAATAAATATATATATATATAATTAAATTTGCCACTATTTATATATATGCGCTATAAAAGTGTCAGTACGTAGTTAAAAAGTACATACGATCTCGGGTACGCAGAAGACTGTGTTAAAAAAGAAATGACGATAAAAACTAGTGAATTTCGAGCAATCAGATCTAGAAGCAACTACTTTTAAATATCTTATATTTCCAATAAATATTATATATATATATATATATATATATATATATATATATATATATATATATATAATAGCCACTGCTATTCCTGCGGTTTCTTTTGCCCATCGCATTTACGTCCCTGTGATCCGGCATATTTGAACGAGGCGTCTTTCTCGGATTCGATATTATACCTCGAATATTCCCTTCTTCTAATTTTATGATGATTTATGGTCAGTCGACGCGTAACACGATTAAAGCATGTATACCGGTGGAAACTTCTCTTCTTCTTCTTATTCTTCTTCTTCTTCTGTTTTTAACGGTTCTATCAAATTTTCGCTAATAAAGTAAGAGCAATGCGTTTTCCTTATTGAACAATATATGTCAAAAATAATGAATGTTGAGCTATTATGCTGTAACTGGCGTTATAACCAAATTCTACATGTGCCTAAATTGTTTGATATTTTATTGATGCGCGAATGACATTCATATATATATTTTCAATAAGACTGCGAAACAACGAAGCTATATGTATATATGTATGTGTTTATGCATGTATGTGCGGGTGTACATGCATGTACGTATGTACGTATGTATACGCATTACACGTGAAGCAATCAAATTTCTGCGCAAGCATTCCATTTGGTCGTCTGTCTTCCTCTCCAACCGTTTCGATGATCGGAATCGACCCGGTGCATCAAGTCCACGTCCGCCGGTGCCCGTGCATTATTGAAAGTGAAGATTCAGCGTTAAGCTCGAAGACGTTCGGCCACGCATATAATAAATGCTCGTCTAAAAAATTTCACGAAATATATATATATATATATATATCATTTAAGCCATCAAGGCCATATTTGCCCTATTTTTCATTCCTTGCCTTAATCCTGTATCACGTGTACTTTATGCTTTCAATTGTAATAAAAATAAACAAAACAAAGAAAACTGCAACACGATTGTAAAAAATATGTGTTTTATATTTGATACCGTGTATAAATTATGGTATATCATATATATATATATAAAGCTATGATTAGGATATATTTTTAAGGCGAATAATTATATGTATGTGAAACATTAATTTACATCTTGACAAATATCGTCACCAAATCAATAATAGTATTCTTGAAATTTTACCATTTTATATACATATATCGTTTCCTCGATATAAGGTACACTTTGCTCACACAAATTCGTTTAAAAATTATACAATATTTTTCAACTCTAAGAGTATCCCTAAACTTTTGGACAGGAAGGCTGATGCATAAGAAACTCTTTCTGTACCTGCACTGATTCTAATAATATTCATTAAAATATATCGTTGACTTTTATATATGCGTGAAAAAAAAAATTAATAATAATAATAATACATAAGTAGGCGTCTATTTAGTATTTCAAAACTTTTTCATCACAGTTCCAACAGTCGTACAGTTTATATGCGCACACATACGTCTGATCGTTAAGAAAGCATTTGCACGAAGCATTAACTATCTACATACAGATTACTGTGTGTCGTTTAAATGTTTCAACTACGTACAAATTATAATATGATATCGATACTAAAAATATTCCAAAATAAACACTTTCTAATTAATATCAGAGTAAGCCAGGAGGATTATGCTGTATAAAATATTATTATAATTAGGAAGCATTAAAATGCCATTTAAAATGATGCACTTGTCGCATGAAAATTAACGATTTATTTTTTTTAAGAAGCTCAAATAGCAGTGTATTAAGTAAAACAAATTTAACGGTGAATTACATGTTCGTATATGTATCGGAACACCTAGTTTAATAAACGAAGTTTAACCGCAAGGCTTAACGTGCTTTTTTCTTCTTTTGTTTTTTGACTTTTTTGTAATACAACGCAATCCCACTCTTCGCCCTATGATTTTCTTATTTTCAAAAACTCGAACGCTTAGCTGGCTCGCCCATAATACACGCTTCATTGTCATAATCGTATTACCCTCGCACGATTAAACGGACATCGCTGATCGAATGATATATTGTGTACTATATAGCCACTTTTTCTACTTCTCGTCTCGATCTAGAGCATTTTTTGCTTTGGTGATAGCAGATAATGAATGAAATTAAAATAATATATGTGTGTGTATATATAAGTTTCGTTATTAAAAACATGTATAAAATTATTAGAGTATATTATTAAACGTCAATAGGAAAAATATTCTTTATGAGACACTTAGAAAACTTTTGGAAGGTAAATTTTTTAATGGAGTTAAGAACTTTGAAAAAACCGTTTTTAAAATATAGAATTCAGTTTCTTATATACTTATACAAAAAGTATGCTGGAATCGTCTCAAATATAATGAGCACAGTATATAATTTATTACTAGGGATTTTCAAAATCTTTGTGTGCAATACTTAAATCCTATATAGGTTATTACATTTGTTAATTATAGAAATGCTTATTGAATTCGGCTAACCGTCAGTATTGAAAACAATTTACACGTCTCATCAACGAATGTTTCATTCCTATGTGAAACTAAAGAAAGATGAAAACGTGTAAAAAAGGATAAAGACTCAAAGAGGGAAACTGTAACAATCCAGTCGCAATTTGACCGTAAAGAACTTGTCGCGTGTGTTTAGTTTAGTGTGAGATAATGTATATATGCAAAAGCTTATTTGTCACATATACAGAACTTAAGCTATATAATTTCGGATTATATTAATACGTTCATTACACTGTTTTACGAGTAATAGATTTTTTTTCTCCAAACCATGTGCATTTATACCACGAATTCGACTTTTTCAAATATATTTATGAGTATAGCAGTTTGCAAAGTAAGATAGTTAGAATCTGGTTTTTCAATGTCTGCACTAATATATATATATATATATATATATATATATATATATATATATATATATATATACTTGTGCGCTTGACCCCTTTTTAAAACTTAAAATAAAATTTATACAAATTTAAAAACCACATATAAATACGCAGAAATACGCAAATGTATAAAACGCAATGTATATACATCAACTGTTACAGAATTATGAAATAATTCAACTTTTTCCCGGTTCAAATAGGAAAAAAATTTCTCCGTAGCTCTAGTAAACGTACATATAGACAGTATTTAGCCAGTCGCATTATAACGTAATACGTAACATTACAAAGAAATCGGCAAAATCTCGCGCCTATTTCTCTGCCTCTCTATCTCTCTGTGTGCGCGCGCGCATCCGCAGTTTCTCACTAAACAGTGATATATATATATATATGTATGTATGTATGTATATATCAATGTGTGTAAACAAGATGAATATACATGCGAAAAGCAAAAAACCTTCTGGATGAACGAATTCATGGGTTGTGTGGTATATACCGTCGTAGAGCGAAAAAAATGCTTTAGAATTTTTGTTTCTGAAGCAGATTTTTCTTATTATTCGCGAAAAAAATCATTTTGTATTTAAATAATCGTCATATTCATAAGAAATTCTTAGCAATCTCGGAAGGGAAATAAAAAAAAAGTTATTTCACAGTTATTTCGCTGCGTGAAATTTCAGCAAAATGTTATTTTTCGTGGAAATTGCTCATGCTATTAGAAGTCAATCTTCGTTTCTTTTCTCTGGAAAAAGAAGAAAGAACGTAAATAAAAACATCGATAGCTTAAATTGGCCGGAAGTAGGCTAAAATTATGCTTGTAAAAGGCAAAAATTTTATTAGCGATCGACTGAGACGCTCTTATGATGTCGTACACGCGGCCTTATATATATATATATATAGAAAATGTTCCTTCCAGAAAAATGTCTTTGAAGACTACCTGCTCAATTTACGAACAATCAAAAAACCCATCTGATTAAGATTTTTACGGACTTTCGATATGAGAAACGATTACTATTGAGAAAAATAAAAAGAAAAAGCGATGTTTTACAGGTCTTATAGAAAATCCTTGAAAGTATAATAGCTCTTGGAAATTCCCATTGAATTCCCTTTTCCCCGCTTCCTCGTGCATCTCTGAATTTGGCCGATTAAATCCCGCACGAATCGGTCGTTTTGCTTAAATTTAGTGCGCGATAACGCGATTTTCATGCACGTAATATTTATGTATGCATGTATGTATGTATGTATGCATGTATGTATGTATGCATGTATGTATGTATGCATGTATGTATGCGTGTATGTATGTATGCGTGTATGTATATATATATATAATATATATTCGCACATCAAAAGAACATCATGCAAGAGGATGAGCAGAGACGCGGCAACGTTTTGACCTCTCGCGATATTATTAAAGGGTAATAAGAAGTGCGTAGTCCCGATGAAAACTACATTACGTACAGAAATCCAGTCGCCCGCGGCGTTGTCGATAACATATCTTGGGCTCCTATATTTAAGTATGGGAAACTGCCAAAAAAAATTCAATGATCATTGAAAGCAAATTATCTCATTTGTCTTTTATAATTATATATATATATATTATATATATTATATATTATATATATATATATATAGTAAACTGAAAATACGATCGTTCAGAATCGTTTATTTTAGATTTTTTTCGAATTTCGTTTTTTGTCGTTTTGGATTGATCGAAAATTCTATCGAATTATCTATCAATTTTATTAAATTGACAAAATATATCGACCTTTTTTTCTTCATAATCTTTATTTAAGTCTAACAGTCTTTTGGCGTAATTCACGTGCATATATGCTCTATATTACCAGTCGGATCTACCGCTTTTTTTTTAATACAAAACATCGTTAAGAAAATTAATTATTTTACAGATTTTTTTATATTTTATCCTTAAATCACCGTGTCCCTTCGTTATTTGGCTTCACAGTTGAATTCAGCAGTTGAAAATGCATATAGTTATATATATATATATATATATATATATATATATATATATATATATATATATATTTATATTTGTTTCAACAAGCGTACAATATATACTTTAATAATTATTCCAATTATCGAGCTTAACTTATCATTGAAATGACTTGACGATTAAATCATCAAATGAAACATTAATAATTATAGAGTATACTACAATTGGCCGACGGTTGTAGACCATCAACGTGGGTATCTTTATTCTACTGTTATGAAATAATGATTTTTAAGAAGATTTGAAGAAGTATTATGTAAAACACTCAAGTTACAAGAATATTTGTTTGTAAAAAACATAACTATTTACAAAAGTTTTTGGTAGGCTGAGGTAAACTTTTAAACATTTTTCCATTCGCCAAAATACATCCAAAACCATCTATGAAATTTGAGTTTTAATACTTGCACAATAGCCTTTTTCGTTATATCATAATTGAACAATAATTTTTTGTAGCGTCTCACAGTCTCAATTCTCCATAAAATCTAGTATATTTTCGATTTTACATAGCTTCTATAATGATAGTTAATAGAATAACTATTTGGGAGTATATATCCATATTCTTGTCATATACACAACAATAACAAATAATACGGGAATCCCGAGCGCACGAGTACGCCAATCGTTCGCTCGTACATCAGATTCCTCTTATTTTTCTCTAAAAAGCGATATAGTTTTTCACGCGTGCGGTTTGATGCGGCGGTGCTTTATATTATTATCGATCGGTCATGTGGATTAAATAGACGCAGCATAATAAATATCGGGAAAATCTAACTCTCGACTTATAGTTTTTATAATTCAGATGTCAGTTACACATACGCAAAACGCACATCTTTTTTTTACAGTATTGAAATTATAATTGTTTGTGTTTACGATTAAGTAAATGTTAAAATTATACAAATTCAAAAAAAATATATATATATATTTTTATATATAATTAGTGATATTTAGAAAAATAATCAAGCCAAATTAAATTACGTATTTTTAAGGCGAGAATTGGGGAAAATTATTTAAAATAATTATATAGGCGTAACTTTGATCTTAAGTACGCGCGATGATTTGAAGAAAATTATATACTATCAAATTATGATCAAGACCTTTTTACGAATAGTATGGAGATTTATGTAATAAAAAGATTAAAATAAAAAATACAAGATAGGAGATTGGATGAAAAGTTTTTTTGAAGTATTAAAGAAAAATTTATGAAAGGATTAAGAAAATATAAATATTATATTAAAGATTATATATATATATATATATATATATATATATATATATATATATACATTAAAAAAAAACAAATTTTTTAGCGAAGAAAAACAGTAAGAGCGGCAGAAGAAAATGCGACTTTAATCAGATAAACCCTACGATAAATTACAATTAGCTTAAATAATTAATTATTATAAAATTTCACGTTATTGTAGAACGGACAAGAGAACCCTCGTTAACTCACGCCGATGCTCTCGTTAACTCCCTCTCTCTCTCTCTCTCTCTCTCTCTCTCGGGCGGTCGAATCGGACGTTAACTTATTGTATGTATGGAGAGATATTATAAATCGCTACGCGATATAATAGCTTCTTGTGCCGCGGTGAAAAAGAATTATCTCCGGGCTGATGATTATATATATATATATATATATATATATATATATATATATATATATATATAGAAATAGCAATATATAGTTGGCGCTCATTAGAGCCGACTTTCAATGGCCTTACGTATATTAAATACACGACCAACGATGGGGATAAAAATGTATTATGCATTATATACAGTGTCGTGAAATTTTACACACGTCAGAAATCGCTCCATGTGCGCCTTTTGGTTTTTTTTGTTTTTTATTGTTCTTTTGCTCTCCAAAAAAAAACATTAGCTAAAAAGGACTTTAACTTAATATCTAATATTTATATGTTTTTAGCTTTATTGTTTATAGTTTATCAAAATTGTTAAAAGAATCAAATTCCTGGAGTCTAACGTTGATGCATCTTATAATAAAGTTTTTAATCCGTATAACACACGTTATACAGGTTAAGGTATATAATTAATTTTAATCGAATTTCTATAGAACCATCTTAAATTTGTAAATTTGTTTGCGGTTAAACAATCAAATTTATCTATCGTTAATTGATATATGATGACCTTATTTAAATTATAAATTGAAACAAATTAAATTTTTTATTAATTATTTCAAGTGCGTATGAAATATTTCATGAATCAATAACATAGATGAAATTTGTAAAAAATCAAGATTAAAACCTAATAACTAATGGATAAGATGATTGTTTAATACAGTTTTTATAGCTAATTCTTGTTATTTCATTTATTAATTAAATTTCTACATTACTCTCTGTTGTAGGAAATAAATTAATCAACAAATAAAATTAATCTTAAAATTGTGTTTAATAGAATAATCGGATTTCGGATATTTTTGAATAATTTTTTGAATTAGTTGAAAACCCTCAAAATTATAGAAATTCGAACATCTAATATATAATCTTTATTTTAATATTTACATTAATGATATTTGAATTCTAAACAATTGCGATAATTCAAGATCGTTTAAAGAATTTGTTGGCAATTTCTTTCATTAGATAATGATTTTTTGAATTTAAAAACCACAAGTTTTTTTTATAATATTTATTATATTCAAAAATAGTTCAACAAATACTGCCTGATACAATTTTTGTTTAAGGTTTAAGACTAAATCAGTATGCTTGTGTTTAGTTTCTGAAAGGATTAAATAAATAGTCAATTTATATATAAGACCAACTATTCAAGAAATATGCTATTCTAAAATAAAATATTTATTTGATAAATATTAAAATTATTTTATATATCTATCTATTTATTTATTGCTTTCTGTTGGGTTTCCCCAAAATTAATATACATATATTCGGGTGCAAAAATAAATGTCCCTCTATTTCTATCTATAACTATTGTAGACCGCTATAAATGTTTATCACACCTTCGGTACTTCAGGAGCCCTTTTCTATATGGCCCTCCTCTATAAGACTGCAACTGCAAGTCTTTATACTGTCTGTTGTGCGTAGTCACTGCTATTGAGAAGTCGTGCTTTCCATTTCATGTTTGAATAAAATATTTTAAATTCAATCTGAAGAATTTCTTTATTAGAACCTAATTTCCAATACTTTCAATAAACAATAATATAGATTAAAATTACTACAAATTATATATATATATATATATATATATATATATATATATATATATATATATAGCTAGTCCAATTTTAAGTTGTCTCCATTAGATAATTATATATATATATATATATATATATATATCGTTATATATAATACCAATTAGCTAGTTTTATATAAAATAAAATAAAATAAGAAATAAAATATATATATTACAGGATTATGTATTAATTTCAAGATACATGCTGCATTTTATATTTTTAATAGCATGCACTATATGTATATTGATACTGTGAAAGATTTTTTATTCTTTTTTTTTTAACCTATCATTTACTACAAATTTCTGCTTACATCATAATTTTTGTGTTCGTGGCTTCCAATTTGTAGTATACAGATATATATATATATATATATATATATATATATATATATATATATATATATATATATATATATATCTGCTAAATGTATATCTGATATATTAAAAAAATCTACAGATTGAGTTTTCCCATGTTTCAGAAACCCAGTAGTACAGTCCGATTTTTCAATCGGTCGGATTACTACACTTTGCACGGAAGCGATGCCTTATTCGCTGCCGAAGAAGTTTTCAAAACTACCTCGGTTTGCAAGAAAATTGGCCCAGGTAAGAAGAACAAATAATATGTTTCGTGTTGAAAAAAAAATCATTTTCTAAAGTATCAAGAGCGTTATGAAAATAATTGATTTATATTTATCTTATTGAGATTATGTTATTTGTAAAATTTTTAATTTTGATGCTTAACGTACATTATAGAGGATTTATATAAATTGTGTTTTATATTCTGAAATATTGCCAATGAATAGTATGAGCTAATTTTTCATTTATTTACATTTTATTTAATTTTATTTTATTTTATTTAATTTAATTACATTGATTTATTTAAGTTCGTAAAATTTAAGACACACTGGAATATTTAATACTTTTTTAAGTTCTAATCTATTTCCTGTTCTATAAAAAAGAACATTCATTTTTTCTATAAATGTTTAATAATTAAGAAAAAAAGAAATTCTTCTCACATTTTTGTTTGACATACTTCAAAACGGAAAAAATCATCATTCAAGAAATTTTTACATTTATGATACCGAGGCTGAAAAAATATATGTAACACTATCATACCACCTGATTGGCGTCACTATATATTTACATGATTGTTGACAAAAAGTATTGGAAATTGTATCTATACAGTATAATAATTTCTTCAGTCATGATTTGTTCGGATGTAACAAAATCAAGGATCTTTTTTATTTTCCGTTACGTTTATTTATTTATTTTTTTTTTTCACAAAGACTGTATACACAAATACACACACAAATGAATAATATGCGCCAGCTAATAAAATGGAATTGAAAATTTTCTCCAAAAATCCTCGCTCTTTACGACGAGCGTTGATTTTTAAAACTACGATAAAAAACCTCTTGGAGGAAGCGATATTAATATATACGATTCTCTTTTTGCCACTACTACACCTACATACAATGCAACAGCGGTCTCATCATAAAATATTTCCAACGCCAGTCCCTCACCCCTCCCCCCCCCGCGATCATAATACATATTCGCTTCTTTAAATCCTTTATGTATTTCTCACCTCACCCCCGCTCGACTGGCCCCGCCAGAGCACAACAAGATCGAGGGGGTGATCCTTAACAAGAATCACTTCGAGACCTTCGTGCGGGATCTGCTGCTGGTGAAGCAGTACCGGGTCGAGGTCTACGTTAATCAGGGCTCGGCCAAAAATCACGACTGGATCATCGAGTACAAGGGCTCGCCCGGCAATCTCTCCCAGTTCGAGGACCTGCTCTTCGGCAACACCGACGTCGCGGTCGAGGCGGCCGTGATAGCCGTCAAGGTCAGCGGGGACTCCACTTCCACACAAGTACTAAATAAGGTACGATGCTATTAGAGCATCTATCTGGGGCAACACCATATGAATACTTAAATTTTACGACATATCGAGCCCTTTAGAGCAATCTGATCTGGAATGTGCGGAACGATCTAATAAGACGGTGTCTGACTGTCGTTGTAACTATATAAGTTTATTTAAGAAAAAAAAAACCGTATAAAGACCGATAAAAATATGTATTAGTTCGCTCCAAATCGGTCGATTCAAGTTGAAGTTTTAATTTTAATTTTTAATTTTGGTTACTCGCTTATAAATGTATATAATAACTGATTGTTTACAAAAAGACAATGCCGTCATTAAAATATTTCACTAAAGAAAAAAAAAATCATAAATTCAAATAAACTTTTTCCTAATAACGAGCCAGTGATTTTCTACAATTTCGAAAATAATTTTTTACCACGGGCATATAAATGCAAATGACATCGGCTTATATGTAAAATGCATGTCTCTTGCATCGGATTAATATTTTCCATTGCAAAAAAAAGTATTTATTTGGCACCAAATCCACTCGAATTTTGCAAAAAAAATTTTTGAACGTGTGCATTAAAAAGTATAATTGTGATACCTCGTAAAAAGAGCGCAGATTAATTGTTATAGAAATTTTGTGAAAATTCTATATAAAGAAAAAGTTAGTTTCATTGATAGATTGATGTCATCTTTATCATTATTGTATCTAAACAAATTGAAATATGTGCCCTAAATATCATTGTTTAAATATAGACGGCTCTCTTATGCGCATTGCTTACGAGCATAATATTAATGATATATATATATATATATGATAAAAGTATAATCGCGTACAGCCGAGATATTTCTTCTTTTCGCTCTTATAATTGCATTTCGCGTATTGGGAGCGCGACGAACTTGAAACTGTTTTTCATTCAAAAATAGAAAAAGAAAAATATGTCGATCCCCCTCCTTACGTTAACGTATTACAAACATGCACATGTATATTTATCTTTTGGATTGACGCTCATTCTTCTATACATATATGAATTTTCAATATGCATATATGTGAAAATTATCGCAATGTATATTTTATGTAATTGTTGTTGTTATTATTATTATAATTATTATTATAATTATTATTATTAATATTATGATTATTATTTTGCTTTATTCG
The DNA here is from genome assembly GCA_018907035.1 of Sycobia sp. Sy_11. Taxonomy (NCBI): domain Eukaryota; kingdom Metazoa; phylum Arthropoda; class Insecta; order Hymenoptera; family Epichrysomallidae; genus Sycobia; species Sycobia sp. Sy_11. The sequence goes on from JACCIC010000107.1 coordinate 1,026,284, forward strand.
CCAGAACATCGGTATCAGCTGCATCGACACGATAAAATCGGTAATATCGATATCCGAATTCAAGGACAGCGAATCGTTCATGGACCTCGAGGCAATGGTGGTTTCATTGAAGCCGAAAGAGTGCGTACTGCCGATCAGCGAGAGTAACCCGGATCTGCAAAGCGTCAAGCAGGTTCGCATTATATATGTATATAATATATATATATATATATATATATATATATATATATATATATATATATATATACATTGTTCGCGCAACGATTTATCGACCTATTATTTACTTTTTATTTTTTTCTTTTATTACTCGTGGTGGTTTCATCGGGGCCGTTAACATAAATTTTTGTAAAAAGCATTAATTCGTCGATTTTTTTATGATCCCTTAACAGATGATGGAGCGCAACAACGTCCTGGTGACGCAGAGGAAGAAGTCGGAATTCAATACGGACTCCCTCATACAGGATCTGAATATCGTGCTGAGATTCAGGAAGGGCCAGCAGCGCAACGCCCAGGCGCTGCCGGAGACCAGCTTGAATCTGGCGATGTCGGCGACTGCCGCTCTCGTGCGTTATTTAAACGTAAGTACTTGCGGTGCATTTTGTTGGGACGACCTGAGCACCGCTACGGACTCGAAGACTTTTTTGTTTTTTTTTTTTTTTTTTTTTTTTTTTAACTGTTTGATAAAACGAAACAGAGTACGCGTCAAAGAGCAATAATCGATTGGCAAAATTTTGAGCTATTTTTTAAATATTAAATAGTGATATAAAAATGCCAAATTAAAACTCGAATAAATTATATAAAACATGTAATGTTTTTTAAAATTTTTAAATTAATAACGATAAAATGATCTTTCTTTATATTAATGTACTTTTTTGTTTCCTCTTCCATTTTTCTCCTATTGTATTAATACTTTACTCTCTTTTACTTCTTCGCCTTCCTTATGTGTATGCCTTTTGTGATTCTTATCCTCAAACGATTTAATATTTCATTCGTTCCCTGTTGTCTTCACATTTTTCAAGTACACGACTTTTTATTTATTTTGCATCGTTTCTCATATATACTCCGACGTAGCTTTACTTCGCTTTCTTTTCAGTATTTATTTGGCCTTATCTCATTTATACCGAACCAAATTCTACCACCATTTATCTTTCTACTTCCAATGCAAACGGATGGGTTTTTCTTTTCAAGTATTACATTATTACAAAAGTCATAACTAAAAATTAATAATTAATTCTCGTTTATAATTTTGTGAATACTTTTATTCTAGCTCAATGCAGTATATTATAAAATAGTCGTTTTTTTAAAGTTTTAAAGAAAATGAGAAAGAGAAACTCCTAAAGTATGTTGTTGCAACACGAGAATTTTGTTTCAAAAATATAACTCACATATTTTAAGGGAATAGAGTACGCGATAATCGCCCTGCTTTAATTTAACAAATACAATAACAATATACATATACGAATAGGTGTAATCGAATGCAATGACAGCTGTCTAGAGGAAATCGAACGATGATTGAAGAATTGAATAGTTCTGCTACCAATGGGTGTCAAAGATGTAAATAAAAAATTGCTTAAACACCAATATAATTTGTTTACCAACGCTTCGATTTTCTTTTTTGTTTGTTATTAAATCCTTGATATATGAAAGCAAATAGAAGATATAGTCATCGTGTCATTTCGCGAAGGACTGCGCGTCCATGTTATGTTTACGTAAAAAAAAAAAAAAAAAGAAAAAAAACAAATATCCTAAATTCTCTTGCGTTTTCAGCTGATGACGGACGACGGTAACGCGAATCAGTTCACGATGAAGGAGATCGAGCGCAGCCGCTACCTGCGCCTCGACGCCGCGGCCATCAAGGCCCTGAACCTCGAGCCCCGCGCTGACGCGCCACTTGGCGCCGGCGGCTCGGTCACCTCCAGCGTGCTCGGCCTCCTCGACAAGTGCAAGACCGCCCAGGGCCGCAGGCTGCTCGCCCAGTGGATCAGGCAGCCGCTGCGCGACCTCGCCCTGATCAAGGAGCGCCACGACGTCGTGGCCGCGCTCCTCGACGACACGGAGCTGAGGTCGGTGCTCAGCGAGGACATACTCAGGCGGATACCGGATCTGCAGCAGTTGGCCAAGAAACTGGCGAAGAAGAAGGCCGGCCTGCAGGAGTGCTACAAGTTCGTATTTATATATATATAAATCGGTGCATTTATTATATCGCGATATATAAAGCTATACAGAGAGGCGGCGGATTAATTCGAATGCTCAAAAGAAAGATTTACTCGGTCTTGAAACATTTCATATTCCGAGAATATCTCGTAACAGGATCGCTGCAATATAGTTTCGACATCTTCGAATCGATTTCTTGATTAATTTTACGTATAGTTTTTGTAATTATTCTTAAATTGATATTTGAACTAAAAATCACATTAGCCGATTTGAATACAAACAAAATACTAGATCTAATTGGCCATAACAATTCATTTGTAAAGCTGATAAATAGTTTTTAGATATCAATAAGTAAAGAATATTTAGAAAATATATATCGAATATCGAAATTTCTATGCTATTAATCATTCAGGCTACAACTTCTAAATTTTTATTTTTAGTAGGAATACGAATGTAAATAGGATTATTTCATTAATTCGTTAAAGAACTCAGGTGGTTGGTATTCATTTGCATTTATAACTATAAAGGGTTTATTTGGATGAATTTATAATTATTTTTTTTCTAAAAAAAATACTATATAAAATATTACTGAGTACTGCTTTATGGATTAGAAATATTTTCGTTGTTTACTTGAAATTATTCACATATGATTAAAGAAAAAAATTTAATTTTCTTAATTAGTCAGCTTTTAATTGTATATTTTAAAAAGGTATTTAATTTAATCATTCGAAGCTTCCACAATATAACATAATAAGTACAGACTATTTTCCTTACAAGTATTGTTTGCAAATTTTTTGATTTAATATAGTTACTTTTATATATATTGTCAAATATACTTATTGTTCTTACAGTTTATTATGTTTAACAATGTTTTTACTTGTCACAGGATTTATCAGTGTATAGTGCACTTGCCAGCATTGATCGGCAAACTGAAAGCAGCTTCGAACGTTACTGCTATTAAAGCAATGTTTATAGAACCACTAGCTGAGCATATTGAAGACATGGACAAATTTCAACAAATGGTTGAGCAGACGATTGATTTAGATGCAGCTGATAAAGGCGATTTTTTGGTAAAGCCGGAATTCGATGATGAATTAAAAGGTACAAAATCAAACGTTGATTTCCTTAAAATATTTAATTCAATAATTTCAAGTCCAAATACATTACAGTAAATACATACTAATTCTTTCAGAATTGAAAACGAATATGGATGAAAAGGAAGAGAAAATGCAATCGTTATTAAACTCAGCGGCTAACGATCTGGGTATGGATCCAGGAAAACAGATTAAATTGGAAACAAATCCTCAATACGGTTATCATTTTCGAATACAACTAAAGGAAGAGAAAACTTTGCGGAGCAACAAAAAATACACAATCTTAGATTCTATTAAAGGTGGCATAAGATTCCGTAATAAAAAATTGGAAGAAGTTAATGACGATTACATGACTTCAAAAAATGCCTATACAACTCAGCAGAAGAGTATTGTAACCGAAATCGTGGAAACAGCCGGTAAGAAAATGAAATTTTGTGCTGTATTAAAAATGATGTATTCTGTTACGTTCGAAACATTAGAATAATGTCGATTCTAGCTGGCTATGTTCCTCCAATCAAATCCATTAGTGAAATTATTGCCACAATCGATGTTTTAAACTCGTTTGCATTGGCAGCAACATGTGCTAATGAAACATACGTTCGACCGGAAATGTTACCAAGTGAAGCACAAGAGCTTCATCTTGTACAAGTAAGACATCCATGTTTAGAAGCACAAGAAGGAGTCAATTACATAGCTAATGATGTACACTTCACCAAAGGTAATTACCTGCTTGTTTTTTTACTTTTTCCGAATCTCTAAATGCAAATGAATTGAATGAAACGATATAATAAAAGAGTAAAGTTTAAATAGAAAAAACATTGGTTAAATTTTCTAATTATAGACAGCCGATTTCATATTGTAACTGGTCCTAACATGGGTGGTAAAAGTACTTATATTCGTTCCATTGGTGTCGCAGCCTTAATGGCGCACATTGGTAGCTTTGTACCGTGCGAAAAAGCAACCATATCATTACTTGATTCTATTTTAGCAAGAATAGGAGCTGATGATTCACAATTAAAAGGACTTTCTACGTTCATGGCAGAAATGGTTGAAACATCTGCTATATTAAAAGTAAAAAACACAAATTGTCAAAAAAATTTATTAACAACCTTGCTAGCTATGAACCCTTAATTGATTATTTTTTTAGGTAGCTACTGCAAACTCATTAGTTATTATTGATGAGCTTGGAAGAGGAACTTCAACCTATGATGGCTGTGGCATAGCATGGGCCATTGCAGAGTAAATTATTTTATCTTTTAAAACAACAATTACTTATTTTAATATTTTTGTTATCTTTCAGACATTTAGCAAAAGAAATAAAATCATATTGCTTGTTTGCAACGCATTTTCATGAGATTACAAGGCTTGTAGAAGAAGTTCCTTCAGCTAGTAATTTCCATGTTACGGCGCTGGTTGGTGAAAAGTTAACACTCCTGTATAAAGTTAAACCTGGTATATGTGATCAAAGCTTTGGGATTCATGTTGCAAGAATGGCTAATTTTCCTGAAGGAGTTATTGAGGTACGTATAAAGAATTCTTCAACATAAGAAATTAGAATTTATTCATTTTTTTAAATTAATATTAATAAATTTTCGTCTTTTAGTTTGCTAAACAAAAACAAGCAGAATTAGAAGATTTACAAGGTGTTGTCTTTGAAGGATCTGATAATCCAGAGAAAAAAAGACAAATTATTAATGTAAGTATTATATTTTTAAAGCAGTTTAATTTGAAAATATTTTTACTAAAAACGATTTTTTAATGAAATTTTTTGATAAGTTATAACAAGAAAATTCAAATAATTTTTTTAGGAGGGAGAGAAGTTAATTCAAGGATTTATTTCTAAATGCAAAAGTTTCGAAGACTCATTACCAGAAGATGAATTAATGAACAAAGTTACGGTATTAAAAAACGAAATTTTGGCTCAAAAAAATCCATACATCAATGCTCTGCTTGGAGTAGCATAATTTTTTTGAAAATATTTTGTAATTTTTTTGACCTCAGTATTACTACTTAATATTAAGCAAAAAAAAATGTTGCAGGATATTTTTATAAAAAAATTTTAGAATTATAATTTGAAATTAATGTTTCTTATGTATTTGTATGTGTACCAACAATAATCATTGTAATGATTCTATTGATTACATTTTATATATTATGATTTACACGTATACATTTTGTATAAGTAATATTATATTTAATGACATTTTTTCATAGAAAAGTACCAGTGATATATAGTTTTATACTTACAACCAATGTAAAATTACCAAATATATTTACTTCGTTATAATATGTCAAATACAAAGTACCTGTTATAAAATGTTAATTTATATTTTAAATAATACATTTTTATACGTTTTAAAATAGAACATTCTGTTAAATTATTTTTTTAGTTTATAAAGAATCTCTCATTAAGATATCTAGATTTAATATGTCCGATCCGGATTAGTCCGAATATAAAACCCCAATGATAACTATAGTACGAAAATCTGCGAAAAATAGAATGCACTAATAAAATAACATGCGCAAAAATTTATAGCAATTATAATAGCACGCGCAAAAATCGATGAGGAAAACCGACTGATGGTAAGTTACTTTCGCAGTTTGTACGTTTTTTAACGTAGTGTAACCTTGAACGTGACTAGTGTATTCATGGATTTCGGGGAGTGTCAAGTCAAGTCAAGAGGAGGAAGAGAAGTCGTCTCACATTTTCGGCGGTGAAGGATAGACCGCTGGATTACATTTTAATTTTTTTTTTAAACCCGCCTTATTTTCTTAAGGCAAACATATTTGTGATAAAATTAAAGTTTAACACTGTTATAATTTTTTTACACAAAACATTAGAATGGATCCCGCGGTCTTTCCTGAAGAAATCTGGATCAAGATCCTGCTCGAGTGTGACGTACCTGATATCATAGCTTTTGGAAGCACATGCAAATATCTACGTAAAACCTCCGACACAGATTATTTATGGTAAATATGTAATATTAACAATTTAACAAATAGGAGAAATACATCTGAAGTATTGATTCTATTTTCATCTCTTATCTTTTACTTCCTTTACAAGGAATACACTTTACTCTGTACCAATATTAAAATTATTGAAATCTTGAATGATTTGATTCTTTATGAATTGAATCCTTAAGGTATATATCCTAGTTTGGTATTCCAAGTTTATCAAATTTATTTTTTTGAAATAAAAAGGATTTGGTCTCTTCTAAAAGATGAAATAAGAATCCAATATTGTATATTACTACATTCATTCTTTTTTTCCAAAGCCTTATTTTATCTAATTCTATCATCATACAATTATTGACATTAACAATACAGCAAATACAATATGTAAATATTTTAAATTACAATCACTATTTATCATTTAAAAATATAAATATGAATTTGGTATAATTAATGTACTTAAATAATTAAAAATAAATTTTTTATTTCAGGAAAATGAAATGGTTACAACTTATATCTACAGTACAATTCCAATTTCCAGACATGAAGTGTCTTCAGACTCTAAGCGTCAGTTTCAAAGCTATGTGCTACCGATTACATATGATTTTAACTTTAAATGAGAGCAACGAGAATTCTTTTCCAAAATGTTGTAATTGCAGTAGTTATACTTGTCAAAGAAACTGTGTTGAGGGTTCCAGTGTTAAAGTAGTAATAGAAATAGGAAATAAATATACGTGGGTTATCACTCCAAATTTTGGGTTAAGAAGACATTTTTCCATGCTTGGTTTCCCCAAATACAACAGCAAAACTCATATTGAGCAAGTACCTCCAGCTGCTTTACCTCCACAAAACATTCCTAGTAGCAGCAGTAGAAGAAAAACAGAAGGAAAGTTTGTAACAAAAAAATCTATTGTAAAGTTATTAAAGCTTTCAGAACCAGAATCTACTAAATGTCCACCTCGTAGTGGACCTTTCTGTGTTTTCTGTAATTCAGTTCAATTGTATAGAGAAAAACGAAGATTAGAACAGCATCCTAATGATGCATCTTGCTATACTCGATGTAATCCTGTTTATCAAAAATTAATCAATGGCTATTGTGTGGACACAGAACAAGTATTGGGAATACCAAACATTGATTTATTTAATCCTGCTGAAGCCTTGCTGGTTGATGGGACATTTTCAGTTTTAAAAGATTTTGTTGATCATCTATTTCGTCAAATGGGTCTAACAGAAACTTTGAAAAAACCAAATGCTGTTCTCATGTTCTGTGAACCATTAGCTATACATCCATTACTTAGAAAACAGCTTTTACATTATCTATTTCAAGAAGTTAAGATTGCTAGGTATGATATATATAGTTATAGTTTTTTTTTTTTTTTTTTTAATGTTATTTAACGTCGCTCTATTAATGCTTCCGAATACTGGTGCTAATCAGCGAAGGGTATATAGTTATATTTATAATTGATAGTTCAAAATTATATTTTTAAATATAGTCAAATTAAATTCAAAATAAGATATTATTTTGTATTGATCAGTTTAAATTTTGATTAATATTAACATAATTTATTTGATATTTTTAAAATGATTAATATAAATTCAAACTTTGCAAACATTCGATTTATATAAATCTTTAATAGTACTATATAATAGTAATTTATAATATTTAAAAGAATATGTCTTTTTTAGAGTTTGTTTAGTACCCAAGCCCTTAGCAGCATGTGCTATGTTAGGAGTAGAGACTTGTATAGTAATAGATAGCGGTGCATTAAGTACAACAGTGGCTGTTGTGATTGATGGAAGAGTAATGCCACAACGATGGAAATTGATACCTGTAGGGGGTTGGCATGTGGCTTATTATCTTAAACAAGCAATAAATTGGCAGCCAAAAGAATTTCATGAAATTCCTATTTCTTATTTGGATTATCCAACTGTTAAAGAACGATGTAGACTAAGTCTTGATATAAAAAAAGAAGAATTTACTAGTAAACCTGACAGACTTTACAAAGGTAGTCAAAGTAAAGCTGAGAAGGTGGATATAGATATTAGAGTTGATACTTATGCAAATTGTAAAAAAGATTGGGTAAGTTTCTACTTATACATATAAATACATTTTATTATAAAGATATTGTATAATTAAAGGATATTAAACAATATTTTTAATAACAAAATTAATAAAAAAATAATTAATATTTATATTATTTTAAAATTATAAATAAACTTTATAATTAATATTTAATATAAAATTAATCTTATTTGTTTAGAAAGTTACACTGGGTTCAGAATTATATTCTGCTCCAGAATTAATGTATGTCAGCATGGATCTTCCAGAAGTAGTAAAAGGAGTAACTAAAGGATTGCCAGAAGAAATAAGAGAAGATTGTCTATCGCGTATTCTTCTAACAGGTGGAAATACAGACTTAGCAGGTTTTGAATTACGATTAAAGCAAGATTTGAGAAAGATTCTACCTGAATATGCACATATCTTGGAGGTTAAAAGTTGCCCTGGTACTCACAGCTGGAATGTGGCAATGGGGTCTACTTATGTGCCTTTAGCTGTGCATCCTGGTACGTTTAAAATTAATAGTCTTACTTTATTTATTAATTTCATTTATTTTCATTTAATTTGTTCAAATAATATTAAATATATTAAACTGAAAAAAGATTGAATAAATGTGTAAATGCATACATTATTTAGATAAAACGCCTCCTGAATATATGAAGGGAAATCCATTTTGGCTATCACGAGAAGAATACATTATGTTTGGATGTGAGTCATTAGCATGTCAACAACAATAAAGAAGTTTACTTATATATAAAACTTTATAAATATAAAAGAAGAGTATGAGCTACCTGCTTTACAAAATTATAGTCCATGGGAAAGAGAAACAAAGATATGGAACAAAATTCATAAGTACAGATTTTCGTAGATGAAATCTAGAGATTAAATGTTACCATCTTTAATAAATTCTATCCCATGTTGTTTATAAATCTATTGGGGTAGTTTCAAATGAAGAGGTATATCCAAGTTTCCAATTATTAAAACTAATTTTGCTAAATTTTCTTGCACTGATATAGTAACTTATTTATTTAAAAAATGATATTAAAAGATATATATTGTAACGGGGTGCTCACCTATCTATCAGGGGTCTTCAAAAGATCTGCTTATTTCCCTCGTGACGAAGGGATGAAACCGTTAATATATACAGGTATAACTGCTACACCTACGGTACCTCAGTAGTTATCAGCAATACTATTAATAAAAATAAAAATTAAAATATATTTTTTAAAATTATATTTAGCCGTATAGCACCGCAAAGGCGTCAAGGTTGTTCGTGCTGCAAATCTTAAGAAAATAAGGGGAAGGCAAAAATTTAAATACTACAAATACATGGTTCCCGGCTATATCTTGTTGAATAAAAATTAGATGAATAACGATAAAAAATTCTAAATTATTAATAAAAATTAATAAAAAAATAAAATTTGTTCATTTAGGAGGGCAGATCTTTTGCGTCCCATGGCCTTGAGTGTGCATCCGCAATATGTATAGTTTCTAGACCGACCTATTCTAGACCATACACCACAAATACGACCCCGGAGAGAGAAAACATCGTATTGGAATTATTGAGTTTCACGTATTACTAGATTCAAGCAGAGATGAATTTATGTTCATTTTTTTTGGCTTCGAAGAGGGATTCGTTCCACCAAGGATTGGAATGTCTGAAAGGTGTCTTCCTCGGCATTGATGATAGGCTGACTTGTCTTAGTGTGTTTGAGAGTGTCTCCGCAGCTATGTCTATCTCGGGCTTTGTTGCCATGTGCAGTCCCTCGAGAGTCTCTTGAGTTCGCTTTCGAACTTTTCCCAGTCCGCTTTTTTGGTGTTGAAGCGCCTGTCTAAAGTTACGGGTTCTCGGGAAGCCCAGCCTGATGTCTATGGCGTTGTGATCGCTGACGACCCAGTCATCTTACACCCTCCAAATATGCACGAATTTGTTCATTTGGTTGGAAACAAGGGTAACGTCGATGAACGAGGATGCGATTTCTTTTTGATAGGTGGGTTTCTCGAGGGTGTTCAAGGTGATCAGTTCGAAGTCATTGAATCAGGCTTTCCAGTTTGGTCCCGTCTGAGTTGCATTCTCGTGGGCTCCAGAGGAGTGATTCGACGTTAGTGTCCATTCCTATTATGATTCTCTCCCCTCTCAACGATCGAAGCACCTTGACGAGGTGGTGGAGGTGTATTTCGATCGGATCTTTGTACTGGAAATAGCACGAGATCGCTATGAAGGAGATACCGGGGGCTTTGATTTCTGCGACAGCGCAGCGGGGGTTACAAAGCTGCGAGATTCTCGTGATGGCAAAGTTCCTGTAGGGGTTGGTGGACACAACTGCCGTGTATGGAAACGGTTTTCTACTGGCTATCCTGGCCCATTGGCCATGACCGTAGATCTTATACATGTTTCGCAGTTTGTCCGTTTGCTTCGAGGCGTATGGTTATTTTGCTTTGGTTTTGGTTCTGGTTTTTGGTTTTTATGTTATGTATGTTTTCCCTGCGAGTGTTTTTGTTTGTGTTGGGATTTGAGTTATTGCATAGGATTCCTTGTGTTGTTGTGTGGTCAAGTGGGCTTACCTGGGTGTACTGTTTTGATGTTTCTATTCATTGTGCGGAGATGATCCTCAATTTGTGTGTTATAATTATATCCTCTATTATCTTTATTATTTTTGTTTTCATTGCTTTTGTTGTTGTTTGTTTGGTCAGGGGATTTCTCCCTGTAAGGGGTGGTTTTTTTTGGGGTGTGTGCAGTTGCGTGTTGTTTGGTATGTTTGGTATGTTTGTTGTCCTGTTATCCGTGTCTGGTGTCCTTGCTCGGCTTGACCCGTTAGGTGTGTTGGGCATGTTTGATGTGTTTGGTATCTAAACTGCGTGGCACCCTAGTGGTTTGTCCTGTGTGCTCTCTTTAGCCTCTTTACCCTCTTGAGTCTGACTTTGTTCTCTCGCTACCTCCTCTTTCCCCCATTTGTTCTCTTGATAATTGTGTTAGTATTTGTGTTAGTGTTAGTACTCTTCCTGGTCTGTACGGTGTCTAATTTTCTCCTGTTTCTGCTTTTTCTTTTGATTATATGTTTATTTTAGTTCTAATTTCAGTTTCTTCCGTGTGTTGTTGATATTGAAGTTTTTTGTTCTGCGTTTGGGTCTTGCTTCTTTTTTCAGTTTTTTTATTTCATTTTCATTTTTCGCCATTTATTCCCACGAGTCGACTCAATTTATTTGGTTGCATTCCGGGTGAAGGCCCTTTCAGTATAAAGGCTGTTGTTTCCTTGAAGTGTCGTCTGGTGCTTCAAGTTAGAGCGCTAGTGACTGCATAACCCCGCAGCCATCCTTCCTGTTGCCGCGTTTCTAAGCTTAGGATTTGGAGCAAATTTAAGTCTGCTAGACTCAGAGCTTGGGCGGCTAAGCGGAGGCTCCCGCATGGGTGTCCCCGTGGCGGTTGAGTCTTGTAGTATTCCATCTTGCGGGGGGTGATACGTTGCAGGTTGGTCTTCTGAAAGACCTGGGGGTAGGTTCTGAGTTTTAGTTTAGTCTTATTGCGTTGTAAGTTTTGTTCTCTTTTCTTTTATTTTTTTTCTTTTATTTATACTTCTCTGGTCAAAGTTTTTCTCTGGTCCTGGTCAAAGTTGCTTGGATTCACCGATTAGTCCAGGGCACTCTCGGCCCAGGTGCGCGGATCAGGACAATGTGTTGGTTGTGAGTGGTTACTACGAGGGTGTATGTCTACTTGTAGTAATGATAGTGGAGTTGTTGGGATGGGTGGATTTTTAGGGAGGGTTTTGTGGTCGTCTTAGCGCCGGGGCTGCGCACCGCTTCGTGCCAGTTAGTTAGTGACAGCCGCCCGCGTTCATATTGGATTCAATATTCATCTCTGATTCAAGTCTACGCGTTCTGCTCTCTAGTCCGGCACTGTCCTCTTACAGACATGATTTGCCTGCCAAATCTTGTGGTCAATCTGGACCTATTCTGGAAGCACGATTTGTTCATACACACTGGAGCTAAATCGTGATGTGCACGCGCTGCTATCAGCTGCTATCCGAGTGTTAGATATGACGACGATGTCGATGTCAACGCGACTCCAGGTCTTGCTCTCTCTCTCCGAGGTAAGTCCGTGCGTGTATCCAGATGTGTCGATGGGTCGCGCTCGCCTCGGCGCACATAAACAGAATGCCCCGAAAACATAAATACATTTCCACATCTGCGAAGTCTGATCGATCAGGGATGTTAATTCGGCTAATGTTAACAAACAGTAGAGTTGTACTGTCACGCTAGTGCAACCCCATTATCCCTCTTGTGCATCTCCTTTTGAATTTTGTCAGAGATCAATATTCGTCAACGACGTGCTCCGCCCATGTAATACAATTAAATGACGGTTCTACCTCAAGCAATATTTCATCAAGCATTATCTTCATCGCCTTGGACATGCGTCACTCCCCCTACAACTACTTAAAACTTACCTCGTATGACAGTTAAACCTACGCGATATAATTTATATATGTTGTCTCTTGCTGGCACATTGTTAAACTCATATAATTTTGCAAATATATGTAAGTTGCTAAAACTTATTGCTTGGGTTGTCGCTGTAATCGTTTATAGCATTCGCAGTATTGGTCTCCTTGAACCGATCAAGAAAGGAACTGCTTTCTCAATTCCTCGCCGTGGATAGTGCCCGTTTCTTGGTTTTCTCAGCTTGGTACTTCGAAAAACGGCGTTTCTGATATAACTATTTCTCAATGTTATTTTTGGGGGGTCGAAGTTGCGTCGGATGCTGGTTGAAGTTGACGGTGTGAATGTAAAATTTCTGTGTGCAAGATATCTTTTAAATTGATGGGCTGATATTAGTAGCTACAGAATCATGTGAAACTCGTGAAAAGTTCTGTCAGTTTCGACATAACTCGCAGCTCCTCAAACCTGTCTAAAAATGGTTCGATTGTTTTACTTCCGTCATTTTCGAATTGAACGCCCATTTCCAACTATCTCTACAATTAAGTCATTAAACGATCTTGGTCGTCGTCCACTTGCGTACTTCGACAAAAGATGGGATCTGTGAGATCTCCGTATCACCGGTGTCTTTGTGTTCATCATATCTCATACGTGTAAACTTATCATCGTAGGTATCTATCTTTACGTAAGCACAGCTAGAGGAGGGCATTGGTCAAGCTCCTGTGTTGTTTGACAGAAACGCCAATTCTCTGATTCTTCCTCGGCGGTATACTATCATCACACTCTATTCATCGTTTCCAAGTACATGATTTGCCAAGAAGCGCGGCGCTCGTACAAGTACAAATATATTTAAATATTTGCACTGGCACAGTTATAAAATTTATATAATAATAAAAAACAATTTTTTTTACCTAAGGTGCATCTCTATAGCTGAAAAATAAAAAAAAACAATATATGTGATAATATTGTAAATAAATTCAATCAAATATTTTTTACTTTCCAGTGTTTCTATACAATCGATTTGTGTACTGGCACACGAGGTAGTCGGTGATCTCTTGTTCAAAGTGTTAAGACGCTGTCAGTTTAAAAAATAATAATATTTGCAAAGCCAAGAAGTATACTTAATTGAAAAAAAAATTTATACGCGAAGGTGTATGGCACGCGCGCTGTTATCCCCACAACTATTGCACAGCGAATGCACACTACGCAATATCTAGTGCCTCAGGAACGCTAAAATATCGCATACAGGGTCTAAGATTCGCCTAGCCGAAAAATGATTTATTTATTTGTCCTGATCACCTCCTCGTCCGATGAGTCAGGTAGCCTTTCTTCGGCACGGGATAAAAGCAACTAAATCAGAATTCCCTTTAGATGCCAAACTATCTGTTGGGTCTAAAAAGCACGTGCAGTATAGCGGTACTATCACGCTTATGCAACCTCTTTACCCCTCTCGTTCTGTCCCTTCTGATCCCCAATCGCTCGAGCCCAACGAGCAACAATCCTGGTCAGCTACCCGTTACAATACATATTCATATAGTAATAAAATTAAGATGCGCTACTTTAAATATAACTGGCCTTATTATTATATCACGAAAAAAAATCTTGTGCTAAAAACTACCTAAGCAAACTTATTTAACAGAAAACAGATAAAATTATAATTGTTTTAAAAATTTTGTTTTGAAAGTTAATATTTAGATCGAGTATTGTATATTATGTCCTTTATTATAGTAAAAGAATAGTGCCAATTGCTAAATTTAAGAATTCGTGATTATGTTAAAAATTAGATCATTAAATTCGGTTAAAAATTTATAAACATAAAAATCCTCTAATGATTTCAATAATCAACTATTGCTTTAAATGAAATTATTAATAAATAAAATTATTTCTAGTCAATATAATTATCAACTACTTTTTCAAAAATTAATAATAGTAACCATTCTATGAACAAATATGAAAAAGTGCTTGTGCTACTTCGACAAAAAAAACTTTTTTGACATTTGAGGGTTTTTTTTTTTAAATAATTTAAGCAATTCAACAATTTTCTTTCACAATTTTATGAAATATAAAATTATGTTTCAGGCCGATTTTATATATAATAAATAGTGCATTAATTTCATTACTAAGAAGGAAGCATTTTAAATTATAACATGTTTCTTTCTAAAGTTGCTAATTCACAGTCTTGAGTGATATTTAAAAGCTTTTTTTCTAAAATAACTTTAAGCTCCATTTGAGATTATTTTGATCAATTATTCAATTGACCATTACTATTTTAAAAATCCCTTCTATCAAAATAGAATATTTTTAACTAAGCATAAAATACTAATTATGGAATTGATAAATAATTTTTTAAACATTATATAGAATATATATTATTTTTGAAAAGCTTAATGTTATTTTATGGTAATGGCTTTATTACATTTTTTATGTTAATTTTAATATCATTAATTAAGATGCAGTTGGTGCAGAAAACTTGCAGATAAATAATAATTGTCAATAATAGAGACAAAATATATAATATGAGATTCTTTGAACAACTGAAGTGAATTTGAAGTTGTATTAGGAATAACGAATGATTGGTTTTAAATAATTGTTAAACAACGATTTTTAAATATTGAATACATAGAAAGAACAGAATATATCATCATCATAAATAAAAAAAAACTCTTGTGTTTACAAAGTCAACTACTAGTTAGTGATCTTAAGTGTGAACGTAGATAAAATAAATGATCGTCTTACGTAATGTTGTAAATAAGAGAGGGGTGTATGAATGTATTAAGAAATGCATAATACTAGCATTAAGAGGTAAAGAAGTAAAAAATAATTATGTGATAAAGAACTTAGTATTTCTTAAAGAAAAATAAGAAAATAGGACATATAAAAATGTCAGCTATTTCGTAAATTTATATCAGATAAAATCTTGCCAAAAATAGATATGAGATAGACAAGGTGAATAAAAAAGATTATATAGGGAAGTTTCTAGTCATACTTGAAAACTAGGATTATAAGAGAGTTTACTTCCAAGTTAATATATTCAGTAATAAAAGAAAAATCCTGTAGTTAGTAAATTAGCTATATAATTATCATAAAGCTCTAATTCTGTTAGGTTTACAAAGTAGTTTTAGGAATGTAAACGACCTAAAAACATAATATTCGACTGTTTATTCAGATATCTATTTGACACCTTTCGAAAAAGAAATTGTAATGTAAATTAAAATAAGTCATGTCATTATTCTATATCTATAAATAATTAATTACGCACTTAAAAAGGACATATTGCTAATTAATAAAAATCTCTTAATTAATAATTATATTCCGAGCCACGAATTCAATTTAGTGCATTTAAAATAAATTTATATTGATAATTAAATATAAATTGTCACAAGAAAAAAATTTTGAATAGCCATATTTTACATATGATGTGCTTAAAAGTGATTTTTTTTCTTCATAAAAAATTTCTTATTAAAAGAATTAATTTCTAATTTAAAAATTCTGCCCTTACTAAATTATTTTACCTTAAAAATTACGGCTTACACAAAAATTTTTACACCAAGTTGCTGAATGCATAATATGACAAGTACTAATATGCACTTTGTTAAATAGAAACTCTATTTTCACAAAATTAGTTATATATATTCATAATTGTAAGTAGTTAATGTAATTATCAAATAGATATTAAAAATGTAATTTTGCAGGTATTTTTAAGATCAGTAATATTTATGTACATTTTATTTTTTTTATATAGGAATTTTTTTTAATGTGTATTAAAAGTGTTGTAACGGGGTACTTATTTATAAATGCAATTTGGCCGGGATCTAATTCGCCACTGTCATTTTCCTCAGCAGACGGGATTTCCTCGACTGAATCAGGCCTCTCTTCAGTCTGATTAGTCGAGGACGACTGAGAATTCGAGGAACAAGATCCTCGAATATTTTCGTCTGGGGTCACGTTTGGGTTGCAAGTTGACATGACCCCTATTGGTCGCCTTGCTTCCCGTTTCCCTAACATTTCGGGCAGTTATAAATGCAAAGTATCCTCAACGAGTACACACACCAAGTTACAATATCCCGGAATAGACACACTGTGGGCCGTGGGCATCATTGAGTGGAAAGCCTTCTGCCTAATGGTACTCACATTGGTGTTATATATGGTTGTGAACGTCTACGAGGAACGTCCTGCCCACACCATTGAAGGCATAAAGGGTATAAGATACTCCAGCATGTAAGACTGGGATAAACACGCGGCGTCCACCGAAACAGCAGTCCACAACGAATCCATACCCCTAGTATTGAAGATATTGTCCGTTACACCTCCCATCAAGTGAGGGTGGTTGCCGCGTAAGAATTCAACATACGCGAGGAGGTTAACTACTATCACATTAATGGGAAATTTCTTCCATTTACACTGGACATAGGTAGCGAATCGAAGTACATAAGGTTCGGGCCTTCTTTTGTACCTCTCGCGGATTATTTGGATAGGAACACGGTCCAACTCAAGCGCGTCGGGGCAAGCAGGGTACATGTATAGCAGTACCTTGGTGAGAAAGGCTGTGTCCATCTAACTTGCATTTGTCGCACTCATATATGTTACCAAGAAGCTCAACGCTTGAATGTCACGTGTGGAGGAACTCCTGGTGACAGGTGCGAGCGTTGAATTCATGACATCCTTGTTGTTCGATCCCATTAGGAGCGAGAGTGCTGCAGCGGTCCAGGGAGCTTCCACCCCTACTTCGTTCTGGAATAACACATCTCGGACTGCAATTCCCCGCGCCGGCATCCTCCTCGGCACCATTACAAGATGGTTTTCTACTATCTCTTGAGTGACTGCAAGCCGGTTGTGTGTGCCTGCAGTGTACGCAACACCTACAGAAAGTTTCCTCATATCGTCCGTGATCCCGGACTGCGTTTCTAACGGGCTAGGGCTTGGTGGAGGAGACACACGATTGTGTTCTCAGCTCTCCTACTCATCTCCAACGCCAGTGTTATGTCTATGTGGGTTAGTGGGGGTATCCGGAATAGTAATAACACCATGCTTACGCTGGTATTGCCCATACTCGCGAAGAATGTCACGAGAGTGGACGAGGTGGTGGTTGTCTTTAATTATCAACAGTTCACCTTTGAGTATCAGTTTCTGTTGTAAATACGACAACTCGCTTTAGTGTGTTTTTACGTACTTAGCAGCTTCAGAACGCGTCAACGTGGCTCTGTGTGACTGAACCCTTGACGGGTCGCTGATCACGACACAGGTGACGTCGCTGGTCTCTTGCTTTACCTGCAAGGACAAGGGATACATGTGCGAGTGGATATTTCATCGGGTGAAGGCAGCCCTTTTGGTGTAGATAGCTTTGGGTGTCTCCCCACAGTTTGTAAACTGTGAGAGCTGGGTACATCCGCTCGATACTATGGGCAATGGAGAGCTAAAGATGGTTTTGAACTCCGTACACATGAAGTCATCGATACTCTTGACGTCCCAAATTCCACGGGATATGGGAATAGGTCCTGGCTCCATGTCTGCTGTTATCTACGAGTAAATTTAGAAAGTTATTTTAAATTTATATTACAAGTAAATTTAGAAAAAAAACTATATTTTATTTTAGTACTAACTTATTCATTATTAAATGGCCCCACGTTGGGCGCCATTTCTGTAATGGGCTACTTATTTATAAAACACCCGGTAGAAGTACCCGATGAGAGTTGTAAAGAACCCCGACGGATTAAATTATTTAAAACAATTTCTTTAGACCGTGAGTTCTTTACGTATATTTCTTCCTCAGACGTACCTTTCTTTAACCTGGAAATTATTTAAATAATGATGTATATATTGATAAATTATCGATAATCCAAGAAAAGACGCATTAATTATCAGGTACAGGAGGGGAAGTATTTCTATATTTTCTATTACTAATAAAAAAAAATAAAAAGATGATTTATTTAATTGACTAAAAAAAAACTAGTATTTATTAAATTTTATGAAAATATAATAAATAATATGCTAGCCCTACCTAATACGCATCCTCGCTATATTAACGCACGAATCCGTTCACACAGGGTGTGAGAGAGATAAATTTGTATGCATATTAGAGAGACAAAACAACAAAAGCACCACATTAAGAAGAGCAAGATGAACTTTTACAGATAACAGTGTACGCAATTGTTGCTCTTACTATTTTTACTCGATGTTTGTATCTCTCTCACACTTTCTAACACTAATTTATAATTTCTAAGATTATTAATTAAGAAAATAAAAGAAATTAGTATAGATAAATAATACTCTACTGAAATTCAAAACTAACAGAAGTAAATCCACCAACCTTTTTATACGACGCTGGAAATAAAAACAACCCAACGATGTTTAAGTGAGAAAAGCTTGGCGTGTAGATGATCGGCCGGTTTATTGCACCCTTCAATTATTTGGCAAAAATTTCCACGTACCAGCACTTTTATTATATTATTATTAAAATCTTTAATTTTTAGAAAATTAATATCTGAATTATACCGCGTTTTAACGATTTTTGTTTTTTTTTTTTTTGTTGCAACAATAATAGCCACGTACTCGTTTTTAGAAAATTCTAAACTATCTACTACCAGTGTATATATTAGACTAACCAACTATATTAAATTTTTCTTTATTCCTCTTTCTCTTCCTCTCTCTTTTTCCCTTTTTCCCTCCCTTTTTTTCTATTTGTTGAAATAATCAACATATATAGGGTGAAGTAACCTATACATGTTACAGTGTATAGTAAACAATGTTTATGAGGTTGAAATGTATCCAAGAAGTATACGATACAATGTGATTTATGAAAAATTCAAAATTCATACAATTTTGAAGCATTAAATAAAAAAAAGCTAAATTTACTTTTATAACATTGATAATAATCATGTTATAAATCTTACGTACATTTGGAAATTTAAGTATCAAGAAATTTTTCAAATGTATTTATATTCAATTAATTAAAATTATATATTTTTATAAAATATCCTTTTAAAACTTTGTACATTTTTAAAAGTTGGTACAAACTAAGAAAAAATGTTATTTAATTATGTGTAAGCCATTAAAATATTTCTAAACTATGTATCTTAAAATTTTAAATGAAGTATAAATTTTTGTTGAGCCGTATAGACATGTTAATACAAAGATTTAATGTTACACTTTTAATTAGTATATGACTTAAGAAAAGAATCTATGGCTAATCATTCGCTTTGGGCACTTAACTATTAATTTATGTACTATAAAATTGACCATAATCATAATATTTTTCTAATCATTATAATACTACAAATTATTACACAATAATGTAGTATTACTAGAATTAATATTTTTATTTTGTACTTGTGCTTTCCAATTGAAATTTGTACCCAAGTTTACTAATTATAACAAATATCAACAGCATGGAATTTGATTTCTGAACAAAATATTTTATTTTCTATTCTTCAACTTCATGCTACAATTAAATAAAACATTAAGAAGACCTGTTATAATTAGATTATTATATTTTGAAAAGTGATGTATTGTACAAATAATTTATCTCATAATTTATAAATGCTCTCCTTATTTACTTCCTAAGATATTTCTTCTATAGTTGAAGAATAAAGTATTGGTAAAAAATATTACTTACCTAATTAAGTCGTTAGTATGTAATACTATAGATTACTTTTTGAAAATATATTATCATCAACATTATTAACTATACAATATTTGAACTAAAATATATTTAAAGTAAATTTTAGTTCCTTACTAAGCAGAATTTTTCAAACTTTCACTTTTTAAATTTATCTTTGTGAAAGATTTCTCTTCTTGAGAAATTAAAAAATTGTGACTGCGTGATTACAATGATTTTATAAATAAAGAAATAAGAACATATTTAAGATGACTTTATTTATACCTTATTGATTAAAATGAAATTAATGATTTCATTATTTGTAATGGTTGTGATTTATATTAATCGTTTTATTAATCCAAATTCTATTGAATAACTATGAACAGTTGGTAGTTAATATTTGGAAACAATTTAAGTTTCTTTATTACTTTAAATGCGTTTAATAAAGAATTTATTTTTATAATTTTTTTATTTCCTATCTTATAAAAAGGCATCTGTACAAATTAAGGAATAAAATCTAAAATTCCTTCTTGTATAATTTTCATCTAAAACATTAAATGAAGCATTCATTATCACTGAAGATGATATAGAGTAATTTTACTATTGATATGTAGAGATATATTTCTGTAAAAAAGTTTTCAATTTCGTTTGCTACATGTTAGTAAATTTGTTTTTAAATAAAAAGTTTTATTTGTATAGAATTAAGCGTCATACCCTATATTGCACCAAATTGTACTTATCCCTATATAATTTTAATAAATTTGTATAATATTTAATCAAATGGTTAGTAAAATATAGCTATATTATAAGATTTTTAATTGGAATAAATATAAAAAAATTGTAATAACACTAAATAGTTAAAATTTTTTTATTATTTGATCCATATTTCCTATAAAGATGCAATACAAGTCATTCAATATAAATTAAATTTTTAGATTATTCTTTTATTATCTATAAATTATAAATAAAACTTGATTATTTAAGTGTATTAAATTATTATATAAAAAAGCAACAGACATATTTTTACAAATACATTTTACTATAGCTTAAATATTCATAGTTGACTTCTTGTATTAAAACAAAATTTTTAATTGAAAAGCGAGAATTTTTTATTAAAATAAATAGGTTCATACAAAATGTAATTACTTATAGATATATATTTTTTAATTTAGTATAGTAATAATAATTATTATATTATGTTCTTATTTATATATGTATAATTTTATATTCATCGCAGAGGTATTAAAAGTTAAAGTCATAAGAGCAGTCTTTAAGTATAAAAGATTGATCATCATGCGGTGTAATGTAAGAAAAATTTAGAATATTGTAAAAACTGTTATTACAAAAAATTTAATACAAATATATAAATTATACAACTCATGATAAATGACTGAATTGGACATTTTGGCAAAAGGTAAAATTTTTAATTAAATTGTCTTTTTTATTCTTTATAACGCACACAGTGTATAATAAAATAGAATTTATAATAAACTATATTTTGCGGGCATCAAAAATTCTTGAATTAAATAATAGCAAAATCTGTTTTTCAAAAAAAAAAAAAAAAAAACACTGTATACAATTAGAATCACTTCAACCATAAGATAATTCAAAATTTATATAATATTTATATAGATTCGCTTTCAGTTTATGTACAACTTTTCTTATTTTTATAATCAATAACTTTTTTCATTTTAGAGAGATTTTATACGATTTTTTCACTAGCCTACTTTGAAATCCTTAGCGCAACACTATTGACATTTTTAATGCTTAATAACAACGAATAAATCAGAGTCTTGTTATGAGAAATTTTAAACAATTGCTTTAATAATTGAGAGCGATAAAAAGATTTACATAAGTTTGTTTTATATAAAAAATAAATTTTATAGTTTATCCAGAATTCATAACACTTAATATTAAAATTCAAACAATGAAATTATAATTTCTGTTTTTTTTTTTAATGAAAGAACTTTTTTCACTATTTCACTATTCTTGCAGTACTCAATTATTTTTAGAAATAGCGCTTTTGGTTTGAAAGGTTCATCTACATAGGATGTGTATACATTTATTTTATTGAATGAACAAATTCAATTTTTATTCAAAATTCAAATTTTATAAGATTGAAATTAAGCGTGTGATAATGTTAAATATTTTGTATAAATAATATAATAATAGTTACTAACAAAAAATAGAAAGAAAAATAAGCATTTTTCTTTAATTTAATGTAGGTACAATTTTTATTATAATTCGATTTATATATTATTTCAATAGTTACATAAAATAGTTTTTCAATCAAGCTATGTTGACATTTAATAGACACCTATGTACCTATCTATGCTTGACTCTTTAAACTTTCAAAGTTTTTTTGGTGCCAATGACCATAATAAGTATAAAATTTATCAATTCAAAAATTGTACAATTAAGCAGTAAAAAATGTGTTATTTACTTTGTTCGATTACCCCTCAATAGTTTAGTGAAATTATATAGCTTTCATATACACGTAGTAGCTGTAGTAATTTTTAGTTTTTTTTTTAGTTTACTTTATGAAAGTAAATTTAAAAAATATTTCCTTTCATGTACATATGTTATTATTTTAAACAAAAACTTAACAGTACATATTTAATCGTTTTATTAAATATAACAACTTGGCTTCCACAGAAATGACATAACTTTTAAAGGAATCAAATATAATTTTAATGAAAAAAAAGAAATGACAGCTATACATTTGATTTTGATTTGAACATGAAAGTGAATTTCTAAGCACTGTAAATTTATGATTACATAGATGCTTTACTACTTGTTTATTATTCCATGTTTTTCAGTTGATAAATAGCTATCTGCATCCTATTACATGTAATTATATATGTATTTGATCCATTTATACAAACTATATACAAAATAAAAATAATATTTTTCTTTATACACGCTTAATTAATAATTTGGTTACGTAATAGATAATTTTAACGCATCGAAACTTAGTTAATATAAAAATGCATCAGAGCTTTAGTTACAAACTGTGCATCTGTTTGAATATTAAAAGTTACAATATATTAATATTTACTTATAAAAATCGAAAAATACAATAAAATAAAATAATATATAAATAATAACAGATACAAAATTAAATGTTAAATTAAAAAATAAAATTTATAAATAATATTAAAATATCTAATTTATTTAAATAAGATATGATTATAAAATAATTTCTAATGCATTTTTATGAGTTGAATTCGTTACTTGAGACTCGAATATCTAATTAAATCCGGAGAAAAAATTGTTTGTAACTTATACGTTTAAGTTGAATTTTAGTGTGTATACAAAAATACAAATGACTTTTCTTACTCTAAATTTTTTCAGTTACATGTATAAATTTTTTCACCTATACACTTATTCCATACAGACTCCCTCTTTTGGCGAGCTGCTGGTTTCTTTATTTAAAAACTTTATTTAAAATAGTTTAAGAAACAAATTTAAACTACTCAGCAAGATGGCAGAAACCATCAGCTCGGCACCTAATGTGTCCGACACTGTTACACAGCCACACTCGGCATCACTCGTAATGATTAGTGATAGCAAAGAAGCAATGGACGAGAAATCGAAACGTCAAACCGAAATCGATCAAGCCAATTACATTTGATATTAAAAACAAACCCGGAACTACTTCGTTAAACTCGAAATACACTTTAATTAAAAAAAAAATCCGACACTCCTACGACTAAACCTCCGTCTAATTACTTTTCACGCATGGGCATTAATGAATAGGTCATCATTGATAATGCACCACCTTTTACTATTGACATTCAGCCAGACTTCAGATTTAGCTTTTGTTATCTAATTCACTGAAACACCTTCACTTGAATACAAAGGATACCCATGCATTAATTTATTTACATTTATCGCATACACACAAATCCTATTCAACGCTCAACTCTTACTACACAATCGTCCTGTTTCCTCAAACAACGCGATCGAATTTTCCGACACTAAGTCGACAATGAATTACCTTGATGTGATACTACGCCTACCCGACTCACCGGAGGTTGCAACTTTATTAATGGAATTGGCGAATATTTATGACCGGCAGCGACGGCAATGGTCGCTTGCGCCGTACTATTACATGACTTTGGACGTCCCATACCACCCAACGTAATGCTCGAAGCACATCAGGCTTCCACTGACAGGCATCCGCCCCCAAATAAACCCAAGAACAATATTGATGAAGCTATACGCACAACGCTTTTTCACCTACGATGAGGAACATTACATTATCGGTGACATATTTGGCGCGCATTTTACGCACAATTTCGACGACATATTCCTTCCGACAACTAGAGCTTGTCTATACGAACGACCAATCCTTGTCTGCTTTACACTACCCGTGCCACGCTTTACTGACAACTGGAATCCATATTACTTTATGTTATCAGTTAACATGACAAATTTAGTGACAGACACGATTATCCTCAATAATATTTCACAGTGCTACACTAGCGCAACACCCGGCTTGTTAACACTCGTTAATGTGATGAATAAAGCTTCAAGCTTTATCATCCTTTCACACTCAATTGTGACGTGCACTCTTCCGATATGGCATGACCTACCAACAGCAGACGTTGATATAAAATCAGTTATCTTAGTAAACGATCCAGTTTACACGATTTTAGCGAACTTCCTTGTCCCACTTCCTAAATTCACCAAAAAGCACGTTTTACTATCCGACATTGACGGATGGTACTATTCATTAAGCAATCCAACACGATTAGTAAAACGAGCAAGTCCAGTTTGCCTTACTTTATGGAGTAATCATTCCGATCGATAGCCCACTCGAATAGCTAAATTATAGCAATTCTCACTGCCTATACGGCTCAGTTCCCGTATCATACATTCATGCATACATTTCGACAACTAAGACTTCCGACGCACTGACTGACTGAAAGGCAAATTACGATGACCGAACTGAAACTGGGATTATGATTCCGAAACATGTCAAAGAACATACTTCCACAATTTACTCTTGATGGATGTACAGCACCGTTAACTGACTTATATGGACTAGCAATCCATGCAATGAGCACAGAAATGCGTTTAGTTATACCAATGGAATGCAAATGCATATCCAAATTCTTCCAAATCCATTTGGAATGCAAATGCAGATAAAAATTTCTCGAAAAACTACGTCTATTAATGGAGTAGTTACAGACACTTATCACAGATGATGACACCAGAGAGCAAAATTTTCTTCTACGGATTGGTAACGACTCTAACACAAACGGAGCATCTAACCGAACTGTTCGCACTTTCAACCAGGTACATTCTCACTTGGTTGAGCTGATGAAACGTTGTTCTTGAATTCGGTTTTCCGAATTCATGGATGTAGCTCAACCATATATTCAATATACTACCAAACCGGACAAAACTTGGACTATATCGAAAATCAAGCAAATACCACATATCGACCGCCGACTAGTAAAAAGATTTTTTTATAATATCGCCGATCTCATGCACGTACGTTTGCTATTATTTTTAAATTCTATACAAACTATGCTCAATCTTGTCCCTCCTATCCAAAGGTATCATCTCTCTCTCTCTCTCTCTCTCTCTCACCTCGTTTCCCTCCTTTTTGCAATTTCCGAAATTGGTATTTATCAATACCAATTTCTGAAGAACATGTACAAATAATCTTATTCTGCACGTGTTACAAATGTAATTGGATTTTCCGATAATGGATTCGAACGGCTTTGTGTTTATAAAAAGGATCACTTTCGTAATTAATTTACATTCAGTATATATACTTACATATTCAACAACCTTTTTTTAAAAATATCTAAAATTCATAAAAATTTCACTGTCCGGCTTAAAAACGAGTACAGTGATGATTTTTCGGGTGCGATTTTCGATTCCTGCGTGTGTGACTTATTACTAAATGAATAATTATATAAAAGTCCGTTATACGCGGATTGTTTCGATTTTCGGAAACAAGCGCGACGCGCGCAATACGCTTCTTTCGCGAATATATTTTGGTAAGGCCTATATACGTATATACCCATGATATATAAATGAAAATCCACTCTTACGATGTATGTGCGAGCGCGCGCCAAAATTTCGAATTGAGATGTGAAAAAAAAATTCGAATGTTAATTCGAAGAACGTTAAATTTTTTCTAAACGTTTTCTATATACGTGTAATATATAAAACGAACAGTTCCTAAATAATCGCGAATCGCAATTTCTCCTCCGGATATCATATGTATATGTGTATATATTTATATATATATAAGAAAGAGTCTGGCCGCGCATCTCCAAAATGTACAATATTATTTGCATTAAATCCGGTAATAAGGAAGCTTATGGAGTTATTATAGGCAACGTTCGCAAATCACACTAGCGCTCGAGATGTCAAGTTGTGCAAATTTTCGCTCCCATTGAGGACGTATGAATTACGTCTGATTATAAATATATATATTTTTCAATATATATCGGTATAATTTTAAATATTATGGGGAACGAAAACTTACAGGTTTGCCCACATTAGGCTACGTTTCAATCGATCGCGCACGGTGCCTATATAATGTATATATATATATAGCGCGAGAGGGGACTATATTATGTATATAATAACATTAATATAAAATCATCGCAGGGCAAGTCGACGACGTCCCCTCTCCCCGTTATTATCGTTCTTTCCATTCTCCCCCCCCCCTCAGTTTTTAACAGCACGAGCTCTTCGCGGGCTCGGCCTCGACTAGATTAAAGTCCAGGCCGCCGGGCCTGGAGAAGCCGGTCTTGATACCGTCCCAGCCGTCCTCGACCTTGTACTCGCCGTTCTGTATCCGATTGTAGACCTCCTGGGTGACGGTCCTGAACGCCTCCTCGACGTTGAGGCCGGTCTTGGCGCTGGTCTCGACGTGATGTACGCCGTACTGGTCGGCGAACGCGCGGGCCTCCTCGCGCGAGACCTCGCGCCTGCCGCCGTTGGCGACGAGGTCGAGCTTGCAGCCGACCAGGCAGAATACCGGCCGATGGGGCTCGATGTGCCGACGCGCCTCGAGCATCCAGCGGGGTATGTGCTCGAAGCTCGTCCTGTTGCAGACGTCGTAGACGAGGAGGGCGCCCACGCTGTTGCGGTAGTACGACTTGGTGATGGACCTGGATGAATTTTTGTTTTTAAACGTATATAAAAAATATGTTTTTTTTTTTTTTTTTTTTAAATTATAATTATAATATATTGGTTAAAGTGTGATTTCTCTCACTCTCTCTCTCTCTCTCTCTCTCTCTCTCACGATAGCATTATAATATATATTATATAATCATGAATTATTATTCATGCCTTTTTAATATCTTTCAGACTGTGGTTAACTCTCGACATTTTTTCTTAATGTGGACAAAGCCTTGTATGAGAAAGGTAAGACGGACATGAAATAACAAACAAAATTAATTTAAACATGTGATAATTAAAATATGAATCTTAATTTAATAAATAAAGTCACAATAAAAAGTAAACCTGATATAAGCATATACATGTATTATTATTAAATTATTGATTAATAAAATGGGAGCAAAAGTTGGCATGAGTCAAAGAAAAAAAATGTTAAAAATAATACGAATATTTTTTTATTTATACTCTATTATATAAAGCAATTAAACGGTTTCTTTTACTTAATTTTTCTATTTCCCATGAAATTAAACTCCATGTTATATTTTTTAAATTCTATGAACCATTTATATTCTTTCCCTATAGATAATGTAAATTGTACTAAACTATAAAATTATCGCATCTACTAATATTAACATTTATAGCATTAAAAAATACAGTTTCGTCAAAATCCGAATCATCCGAAAAAATATCCAATGTATTTAAAATCTAGAATATTTTGCTTTCCAGTGATAGACGTAATATCAAGAAATTTGCAGCAGGCTTTGTAACGAGAAAGTTTTTTATATAATTAATATTTTTTCAGAGGTTCAAATTATAATACTAAAGCAAAATTTATAGGATTTCTATACAGAAGAGAATTTTTGTATTCATGATGTTGTATTTAATCCCATCACGAGCAGTTTTAATGTCTGTCCCTTGCAAAATGGAAAGAATAATAAAATATCGCGTCTTTCTTACATATTTATAGTTATTTTTTTCTGAAGTCTTCAACACACACACACACGCGCGCGCGCGCACCAAATTTTTTAACGACTCTCGTGAAAGTATTTCAATTGAAATTTCTTTTCTTCTCATAGAGAGATTCTCGACAGAAAAGAAATACATCGACCACTTTTTACAAAAGTCTCAAAGCATCACTTTGGAGCGCCGCGTCTTTTCATTCCGTTATAATTGTACTCCATTTTCGCGCCTTTGTCATCCTAAAGCAAAAGAAACTCCAGCAAATACAGCGACATTAATACACAGTGCGCGCGATGTTATCATTAGTCAGGTAATTTATCAGATTACAAATGAGAAAAAATGAGAACGATTGTGATAAATATGCAGGTATAGATATATTCAAAAATGCCAATGGCACATACTGATGTATAACAGAACTGGGGAGAATTTGAAACTTTCATCGACGCGAAATTCGAAACAGTGCTTACGATCGTTATTCGATAAACTATACATATAAGTGCCTGAGTTACCGCGGGATCAAAATGATTATTTATCAGTTTAGAAACAGCTCTAGGACATTTATACTACTTACTTGCACCGTTAGTATTGTTGAAACGAATATATTTTTGGTCTTTCTTTCTTTCTTTCTTTTTTTTTTTTTTTTAAAGTACGCTATCCGCGCAATGGTTGGCTATGATGACGTAATAACGTCTATTAAAGCTAGCGTAGCCACTTCGTAAGCCCGCGTCCTAACCGCGCGAATATGTTGCCGCAAGCTCGTTGCTAATGCGTTACCGCAGCACCGATTTTGCTGCTCTTGCCGTTTTCGGGAGACAACGAATACGGCAGCTCAATACTTCGTTGGCGTAGCCAAGTCACCGTATTTTCCAAAATATCGATATCAGACCGGTGGCATAATTTGTTGGTAACTTTTTGGCCAATTAACTATGCAAATCACGATTTCGTTGCTCATCGTCGTTTCCCGCGAAACCCTGGGCGTAGCCATTCTCTGTATCTCCCGAGTTTCTATAAAGATCTTATAAAAACTTTTTCGCGATAACGGCGGAAACAGTAGCAAATTTCGGCGCTGCGTAATAAATCAGTCAATAATCAGCAACAAATTATGCTGCCAGTCTCCTATTCGTATCTTCATAGTATCCGAATATACAAAGAGAGGCTAGGCCAGTTTAATATTAAGCTGGAGTATCCACATTGTTTCTCGGAAACGGCAAGAGCAATAAAATACGGGTTGGAGCAATAAATCAGCAACAAATCGGCAGCAAATTCAGCCACTGAACTGACATTGATATCTTTAGAAACTCGGGAGATATTGTTGGAGAATGTCTAACGCCAGCTTGATACGAAGTTGCCGTATCCAGGATTTCTCGGAAACGAGAAGAGCAACGAAATCGGAATTTTCATAGTTAATCGACAGAAAATTAGCAACAAATTGTGCCATCGGTCCGATATTGATAACTTTGAAATAGCGAAAGATATGGAGATTGACTGGGCCGGCTTAATATTAAGCCAACGCATTCATTGTTTCTCGACAACGGCGAAAGTAACAAAATAGGGGCTACGGTAACCAATTAGCAACAAATTAGCAAAAAAATATGCATATGGTTAGGACGTGGGCTTAGAAAGTGAGTACGCCAGTTCAATAGATGTAATATATAATCTCAAATATCTTATAAACAAAGGACATAGCGTTTTATTTTTTTTTTTCGTCATATTTGAGAGCGTAAAAAAAGAATTACATATTATGTTCAGATTTGTGTGTGTGTGCGTGCGTGTGCGTGCGTGCGTGCGTGCGTGCGTGCGTGCTGTGTGTGTGTGTGTGTGTGTGTGTGAATATATCCCTTTCATACATCGATCGGGACGAAATCAATTGTAATATAATTCAAACGCGTTATAGGCCTAAGATTTACTTATATCATATTTTGAAACTTTCTACGACGATATATGCGAATTAAAATCTCGATTAAAATAGAAAGTAACGAAATTGGCGTTGAAGCTAACAACCGCGAACAATCGACCGCACTGATTATCCCGATCACTCAACGATGAATAAGTATAAATTATAGATTAACTCTCTTTTTCGATCTCGTTAATATTTACTTTAATGCATGCACGGTGAATGAGAGGGAACGAATTCTATATGTAATTAAGTATAAAATGCCGAATATCACGTTTCTTTAATTAAGAACATCGTAATTGATAGCTACATCGTGGTGTGCAATTTTCTTTCCCTTTTTCATGTAGCCGAAGAAAAAAATCTGTGAAATACCAGAGAAATATTTTTATATCATACACGATTTATATTTTTTTTATAAAAGCGAGATTTAGAAGTGAAGCGATTTGTCGCTAAATATATTATACATATATACATATATGTATAAATATTGCCAATTTTACCTAAATCTTTCTTGTCCCGCTGTGTCCCAAAGTTGCAGCTTGATTCTCGTGCCGTCTTTCACTTCTATCAAACGTGCGAAAAAGTCCACTCCAACTGTCGGATCCGAAAGCTATGGATGAAAAATCGGTATCGTATAAATAATAAAGAATATAATTTTATTTATTTTTATTTATTATACCTTATCGCCTATCTTTAAATCCCCCCCTCTCTCTCTCTGTAACTCTTATATTATATAATGTATTTTCCAAATTTTATTCCACATTTTATCTTATAAATAAGTTTTTATTTTAATTTTTGTTAACGTTTTAATTACGACACATATAAGCAAGCATAGATAATAATGAATTTTTGTGGAATTATTTGAACTATTGTACAAATATTGTCGTATTTGAATAGGATATTGTGATAAAATAATCGATACGTCGTAAGATAAAGAAATTGTCCAACGAATATTAACCAGTTAAACTGTCAAACTCGTTCGTTTCTTCTAAATCTCTACCTGCTTTTTATTATTGTACATATTGAATAATTGATTGTCAACAACAAGTCGGTTTTCCCGGTTGTTTTTTTTTTTTTTTTTGCTCATATAGCGACGACGCGAGGGGGGCGGGGCACAAAAAAGAAGAAGAACATCGTGTTCGCGTCCGAGTTATGGGTGGGCTGGCCTCAAACATTACGTAAGCTCGCGACATTTATTAAATTTGACGCGCGTACCCGCCGGGGGCTCCGATCGGTTAATATCGCCTCTCCACGGGGACGCGTTTATTGATTTCAAAGAGTGGGCTGTGTTTGTTCGACCACGTCGGTTCTTCATCCGCTCTGTTGCTGCCCTCCCATTTGACGAACACGCGCAGGAATCGTTGGATATTAGATTGGAACATTCTCGCACTGTCTTTTGTACGACGAAGTAGAGCAATTAATTTTTCTTTTCGATGAAAGTAATTTCACGTAATTAACGAAAAAATTCCTCCCCCAGATAAGATTTTTACGAGGCAAAACAATTGTATATTTTTCTTTTTTTCTTTTATTTTTTTTTTTTTTTGTGAAATTGCACAACTCGTAAAAATTTCATAGCACTTTCTCTTAGACTGGATTTGATATATATATATATATTTATTCTTAATAATAATGGACTTCAAAGGTAAACTATACGGTGCATTTCATACAGTTCCGGCAAAGTGTAAAATACGTTTCTCGTTTCATAAAAGGAGATGGAAGGCAGCGTAGCGCAATTTCTAATTTCAACTATAAACACGCGCGCGCACACACACACACACACACACACACACACACACACACACATACACGCACGCACGCACGCACAAACAAAATTAAAATTTTATTTCAAATAAACTAGAGACAAAATCTGAGTTATTGAGGGTACAGGAGGACTCCAGATATTCTCTCGTTTAGACAAATCGGAATGAGCTCTATTTCCACGCGAATCTTTAGATACAAATGGAACGGTGCTACTTTTCGGCGCATATTTCACGCACACGCGCGCGCGCGCACACACAAACAAACATAATAACTTTATTACTAAGCTGAAGGTTATCACATAGCGTAGGGATATATTCGCATGTACGAGTGAACCGGCAGCGCAGTGTTTTCAGACGATTGCTCCACTTAAGTATAATATAATTTTAAACGGTCGAGCTTAACCGTAACATTAGCCGGATACGAGATATAGGCATTATCCAGTATAGAAATTATATACCGCAGCTTCGTGAAACGATCTCTCACGGTTAATAGCCGTATATTAGAGCGCGCGCGCGCGCGCGCGCTCAAGCATTGTAAATAATAATAATTTTTTAAAGAAGTGCATATTACACAGGACAGAATAAACAAAGAAGTTAATCTATGCGCGCAAAGAGGAAGTCGCGAGACGGGCGATCGATTGAGATTAATTCGCCACGCTCTTACTGTTTTTGCTTGTTCATATATGAACGTCCCATTGATTTCAACGCGAACATTCCAAACGGTTTATCGGGGTGTATTAGGTGGCAAGTGAAAAAAAAGAAGCGAAAAAAGAACATTACCCGATATACAATATAAGTATATATTATTACGTTTGTTGTACGTACTTTGGCCCCAACAGTTGTTATTTACGCGCGTGGTCGGAAAAAGAAAGAAAAAAAAGAAAACGAAACGTTGTCTACCCTAAATAAGCAATATTTAAATTATAACGTACACCCGAAGTAACGCTTGCCGCCCTATATAGAGACATTAGATACTTGGAATAAGAGAACGATATAACCAGATATAACGTAGAAGAGATTAACTGCCGATATATATATATATATATATATGGGCCCCGATATCGTTGCATAATTTCCTCCACCGTGTATATATATAGTGCCGCGCGTCGACGGTGACGTTCTCGAAAATCGCGTCGTCGTGCGCACATGCGACGTGCAAATCTCATTTATTATTATTATTATTATTATTATATACACACACACATACAGAATATCGCTTTTGCGACTCATGCCTCGCATTCTATAATTTGAAAAGAATATTATGTGTGTATAATATAAAATGTATTCCAATATACAAGCATACAATATTATTTTTTCGTTTTCGTCTATATGCGATTAGCTTATAATGACCGATGTTTCATTATCATTGAAGCGTGTTTTCGCTATTAAACATAAAGCTCTCGCTATCTCTCTAACTCTCTCTCTCTCTCTCTCTCTCTCTCTCTCTCTCTCTCTCTCTCTCTCTCTCTCTCTCTCTCTCTCTCTCTCGCACTCTCACTCTCATTTCTCCCGAAGTCTGCAAGAGATAGGAGAGGATTTTTTAAAGCGTTATACTTTCTATAATACTCGGGTTAGATATTGCTGCTACTATGATTTATTATAGAGATACGATAGAAAGACTCCAAGCTGAACCATGTTAAATAATAATAATAAAAAAAAAATAAAATAATTCGCCTTTTTTCTTTTTTCTCTTGTGAATTTTACAGGAGCGCATTTAATAGTTTTCGATGAAATAAAAAAAAAAAAATGTGTATATATATATATATATATATATATATATATATATATATTATACATTTGGAGAACTTTTGAGAAAATCAAGAAAGTGTGAAAGAACGGTAAAAACAATAAGTTACGTATAAGCAATGATTTAATTATAATGTAAAACAAAAGGTTTTTAACTGCTTTACAGTCCTGTTGACAGCTGACTGAACTTTCAAGTATAAATAAAGCTCCGTGTACGTTATTTGAATTTATTTATCATCTTGATATATAAATAAAGACAATACAGCAAATTATTCATTGTTATTCGACGATCAATTGCAAGTATTGCGAGCGAGGGGGGAAAAAATGGGTCAAACAACTCCTATAATTATTACAGAGATACCTTTTGTCAGGCGCATTTCGATACCCGAGAACAATGCCCGGCTTATATTTACAAATCCGTTGCTTCAAACAATACGATTCCAATTCCAATTTTTTTTAAGGAAAAATCTCGATAAAAATATCCCAACTGAGATTTTAGGCAATCTTTTTCGTTAAAAATTTGATTTGGGATTGTCTCTATTAAAACGCCGAATAGGAATTTGTTTTTCATTCAAAATTCAAGTTCGAATAGTCCCGATTAAAAATTCGAGTTCGAATCTCATTCGTTGAAGACCGAAGTGGGAATCAGATCGCCATCGTTAAAACTCTAGCTTGGAATCTTCTTCGTGGAAAGAACTGGAATTTGAATCGTCTCCGTCAATAATCCGTTTCAATTCGGAATTAAAGTTAGAACTCGGTTAGAACTGTTTTGTTCCAAATTCGAGTCGGGATCTCGTTACTTGAGTATTTCAAGACGGGAGCGGCGCCAACTTAAAAATCCGTTCTCGTGGATAATTTCTAGCCGCGATCGTGGCCGTTTGGAATTTGAATTCTTTGTACGTTAAAAAATTAGACCCGGGCTCGGTCTTCGTTCGGAATCAATGCCACGGTTACAGAGTTATCTCCGGCTAACGATTTCCACGTATACGGGGTCTCTATAAAAGTAGCTAAGCTCGCGTTTGGCGCCAATAGAGCTGCGTTATAAAATGGCCTTATTAAACGTGCATCAATTAACACGAATGCTCATAACGCTCGCTCGTGTACAACGCATATGTAACATTCGATATATATATATATATATATATATATATATATATATATATCTTCTTGTGGCGCGCTCGGCTCCGATATACTTTGAACGCGCGCTGCGCGCTTCGTACAATTCTCGCTTTTGATTTAATATTCGTTTTGAAGAAAAAAATAAAAAAGGAAAATAAGTGTCGGCATAAGTGACGGAAAAGGAGACGACTGAAATGAGCCAAGTGTCTCTCCGCAATACTAGCGGTTACGAGTTTACGAATCCCCCCCCCCCCATTTTTTTTCTCTCTCTCTCTATACTGATTTGTAATATATTAATAACCGCGTGTGTCTCTCGTTTGCCGTGACTCGTAACGTAAGAGCTCATTCAAGTTATATATATACACACGCGTGAATCTTATGCTGAAATGCCTGGGGTATACAAATTGTACACGAATATTTGCACCGCGGAAGGCTAAATAAAGAGCATTTAATTATATTTTGATTATTTGCTTTGTAGCTTTGCATATTTTATACTTGCATATTACTTGCTTTTACTTATAGATATTTCAATAGCTATTTATATATATTTTTTGTAATTTCTTGAATAATTAATTTGGTTTTAATGCTTTTGCGAAGGAAGCTTTGAAATTTATCAATATTTCGTTAAATGTGCAGAAATTAAAAATGAAAAAATCTCCCAAGTGGAATATTAACGTTGATATTAAATGTTTTTTCAACTATCTAAAAATTATAATTTATCTATTCTGCAAAATTTTGCTCGACTGATTGAATAGCCTGCTACAACTTGTTCATTAATATTGTTATGAATTAATGACTTTAATAACTTCAATAAATAAATAATTTAAAGAGAGGATAATCATTATTTTTGAAGCATATTATACTATCTGTATAATTCTAATTCGTGTAGTAAAACACATTACAAAATAAAACGTCAACAATTAGATATTAACAAATAATACAGTGTATGATAATTTAAATCTGTACAATAACATATTTTATACTGATTCATTACCAAAAGCATTTAATTAATGATGATTCGGTTTTTTAAATGACTCAACGCAAGTATTTGGTCACAAATTGAAATGGAAGGAGAGGAATGGAATGTCAAAACCATTAGCAATTAACGCTTTCAAAACTGCAAAGGCTCTTGTTTGTGAAATTTCAAATTAATTAACATATATTCGATTATATAAAATTAGATAAGTTAGATATCTTGTGTGTGTTAGATATCTTGTAGAAAAATTAGATATCTTGTTCAGTTTAGCAAGTATAATAAACTAACAAATTTAGTATCTATATTTTTCCACCTCGATTTCAAAAATAATCCCACCCCCACTGGTTTTCATAACCTTAACCTCCTTAGATCCCATTCCAAACGTTGTTCGAATTTCCATTGAAGAAAAGCCACGCGTTATTTCTCTCATTCGGCGTATTATTGGGAAAGAAAAACAAACTTCCTATAATAGAATAAAGAGAGCGAGAGTGAGAAGTCGAAAGAGAGACGGCGTAACATACATAATTAACACGCGCGTGTCATATAGGCATAGCGCTTAGCCTCCTTCTTTTGCGTCGTTACCATGCATGCACAATGCCAACACAAACACATGCGTACGCACGCACACAGACACACACGCGCGCGCGCGCGCACACACACACACACGCCCGCACATTTGCATTTTCAATTTCTCTATTACCTCAGCGAACTTGCCATCGGTGAAATATTTTAACAATGAACTTTTTCCCACGGTACTGTCGCCGATTAGGATTAGTCGAAACTGATAGTCAAAGATCGGCTCCACCATTTTGCCAAGGTCTTTTTCCGAACGTTATTAATGCTGCTCTTATTTCTCTATTCTTCTTTTGTTCTCTTCCTCTGTCTTTCTCACTTCCTTCTTCTATTTCTCTCTATTGCTTCTCTTTCTCCTTCCGTCTCACTTCCCTGTCGCATACACACGCACTATTAACAAACGAAACGCGTGCACAAAACACAAATAAAAAACGGCACAATGTTATTATACAAGTTACAACGAGTTACAGCGTGTGCAAAAACCAATCGAAAACACACACGCACACCAGCCCTTAATTACTCCCTTGTTACACGCTGGATAGCGACAACGTCGCCGTGGTCACCGACGTCGCCGTCGGGAGTAACAGTAGCCAAAATCTTGGTTGAACAAGCATAATTGCCCCCCATCAAAGGTGTAAATGTAATATACACGCGCTCGCCCGCGCGAGATGGAACGATGGGAGCCTCGTCAGGTCTCGCACGAGCGCTAGAATGCTTCGCTTCTATTTATTTATGCCAATAGTGTGCGCAGCGTGTAGTACATCCGAGTCCATGAAAAGTCAATGCATGTATATAATGTATGTACGACAGCCGAGATAATCAACACATGCGCCGTGTCCAGGAGAATACTGTCAAACGACTACCTGATTCTGATTCTGCATCATTCTGATAATCCGATATATATGTAGAGATAGGTAAACGACGATTCTCTCGCTGTCTCGGTTACTCACGCCGCAATGCCATTCTTTATTTTCCTTTTTTTTCCCGTGAAGCTATCTAGTTTTCCAAGACGACGATTGGATCGCGGGAGCGATATATATTTGGCGGGATATTTTTGAAATAATACGAATTTCGAGCTCAATTACTAATTTCTCACAGCTCTAGATGGTGTTTAAACAAAAATATTTGTCTTGCAATGAATTATTACTATAAAAGTTACACATCTTAATATAGTTTCTGAAATTAAGTGATATATTTATTTTTACTGTATTAAATAAATAAAAAGATTTTTATATAACATTTCCAACAATTCTGAAGAAGCTCTCTAGTTTCCATTTGATATAATGATGTATATAAAATATTTAAGCTTTCTTGTACAACATGCATTTGACAATGGCTAGATAGTTAATCACGTTATAAATTATAATGTCGGATGTAAATAGATAACGAGAATGCAAATCTGAGAATTCCGATTGTAAATTGCAGTTGTAAGCTGAGTAAACTGTTTGAATGTAATTCAACACGATCAGCTGTTCACCACGCTGTTGCTGTTCACAAAGCGAACGGCATGTTCGATCAGAATATATAAGTACTTAGTCGGATGTATATTTACGTTTTATTAAATACCAAACCTTTTAATAGTGCATACATTTTACTTTTAATGTCGTTTTCTTAATAATAATTAATTTTAAAGATGTATGAGCAAACGCTTTTAGAAGAAATAGCCAGTTTGAAAGAAAAATTACGCGAAAAAGAGGATAACCTTGCCAAATTGCGCCGGGAAAAACAAGTATTACAAGAACATGGTTTAGATAATACAGAAATTATGAGGTATAGCAGGCAGATTCTCTTATCAGAAATTGGAGTTAAAGGTAAAAAATATACATAATATATAATTTATTTGAATTTCTTAATTTTAATTATTAAAAACAAATGTATTGTTAATATGTAGTTACATTTTTAATTGATTTGTAAAATTTACTTTTTATCATACATTGAAAAATTATTATTTGAAATTTTAGGTCAAGTAAAACTTAAAAATTCATCAGTTCTGATTGTCGGAGCAGGTGGCTTGGGTTGTCCATGTGCTTTATATCTTGCAGGTGCGGGAGTAGGACATATAGGAATAGTAGATTATGATGACATAGAACTTACAAATCTTCATAGACAATTATTGTTTTCAACTTCTGATACTGGATTATCTAAAGCTAGTGTTGCTGCAGAAACCCTGACAAGGTACTTATTGCATGTACATTAATATAGATTTTTTAACTTTTACTTTACTAAATTTTTTTAACAATTTAAATGTTTTACTATTTTTTTACAGATTAAATAATAATATAAAAATAACTCCATATAAATTACAAATTCATAGTTCTAATGCTTCAGAAATTATAAAAAAATATGATATAATTGTTGATGCTACTGATAATGTAGCAACTCGTTATTTACTAAATGATGCGTGTGTTATCAATAAAAAAGCATTAATTTCTGGATCTGCACTACAATTTGAAGGACAATTAACTGTGTATAATTATTCTGGTCCTTGTTATAGATGTATTTTTCCAAAGCCACCTCCACCTCAAGCAGTTAACAATTGTGGAGATAGTGGAGTTCTTGGTGCTGGTATTTATAAATTAATTTTTCTTATATATAAGTGCTTAAATACAAATTTATCTAATATAATTGATCTTTCTTGTTATTCATATTGACATACTTTATTGACGATTCATATAATACTTTTCTTTTATTCCTAGTTGTTGGAACTATTGGTGTTTTGCAAGCATTGCAGGCAATTAAAATAATTCTAGATATGCCAGGAATTATTTCTGGACAACTATTAATGTTTGATGGAATAGATATGATGTTTAAAAAATTTCAATTAAGGGGAAAAAACCCTGAATGTGCTGTTTGTGGTCTCAGTCCAACAATACATGGACTAATTGATTATGAAGAATTTTGTGGAGCAAAAGCCAATGATAAAAATCCAAATTTAAAAATATTGAATGAACATGAAAGAATAAGCATAAATGAATATAATGAATTGAGTAAACTTTCTACAAAACCTTATTTATTGATCGATGTAAGGTCTAACGAAGAGTTTGAAATGTGTCATTTAAAAAATTCGATAAATATTCCATTTTCAACATTAAGTAGGAAAAGTAGTTTAGATATATTAAAAAAAGAAATAGATAAAATGAATCCAAAATTTTGTAATGGTAAACTTATCTTAGATATTTAAACGTTTTTGATTACATTTATTAAATCGATTTTAAAAGTTAATTTTCTTTTAGTTTATGTTTTATGTCGACGTGGAAATGATTCTCAAAAAGCAGTAAGACTCTTACAGGATTCTTTTTCAAATCTGAATATCGAAATAAAGGACATTGTAGGTGGAATTCATGCATGGACTCACAACATAGATCCAGAGTTTCCAATATATTGATAATTAATGATCACAACAATAGAAAATTTTATTTAATCCTATATACAATTTTATATAATATTAGGTAACTATATTATACATGAATTTAAATAATATTTATTTGGCACTCCTATATTACAGCATTATAAAATTATCATACATATACTGTCAATTCTTCATTTGTCAAACTAGTTTCTGGGAATCTATAATGAGTGAAAGGTAAACTCCGTAATTTCTGAGCTGCTTGTTCAGGAGTTAAATCTCTTTGAGCCTGTGATAAAAGTTCGTATCCTACCATATGTTTCTTGATAGTTGCAGAACGAAGCAAAGGTGGTAAATATATTCCATGAAAAGTCCAATGACCACATTCTTCAATAATATCTGGACCAGTAGGGGCACCTAAATTATTTTCATAAAATATAATATATAAAAAGTTTTATTTGATAAAGTAATATTTTAAAATTTATTTTAATTAATTGTTAAAGATACTTTTAAAAATGTTAGTAATACAGTAATTAAAATTATAAAAAAATTATTAAAATTTATTGTTTTATTTCCTTTTTTTGAAATATAATTTTAAGAGAATATATAAATTATACAATTTAGTCTTACCGTGCCAACCCATTGAATATGGGAAAGAACATTTAAATAGATTATCATATTTGATACATAAGACTTTCATTACAACTGCAAGTGATGCTTGTTCCTCCTCTGTTAATTCTTGCATTCTCCTTAATTGTCGTTTTGGTAAAACCATTGTTTCATAAGGCCAAGTAGCCCAATAGGGCACAAGTACTACCCAGTTTCGAAGTTCAAAAACTATTCTTTCCTAAAATTTTATCATATGCACATAAAGTATAATCTTGTAGATTTAAAAATCATATCTTTTTCACACACTTTTCTAATTTTCTTTATTTGTTTTACATTCACATACTTTTCTAACTAACTCCTTTTTCATGTAATCAAAAAGTAATGGTTTCTTGTGATGAATAAAATATTCTCTTAAATATTTGTCTTTAATTCGAGGTTCGTTGGGTAGAAAAGAACTTGCCCAAATTTGACAATGTGGATGGGCATTACTACATCCCATCAAAGCTCCTCGATTTTCAAAAATTTGTACCCATGTCCATTTTTCTCCAAGTTCTAACATTTCATTTATCCATCTAGATGCAACAATGAATTGTAAAAAATATCTTGTGTTACTATAATATTAAAACTTATTAAATATAATTTCAAAAGAATATTTTATGAAAATCTTACTGTCTGATTACTTCCTGAATATCTTCTATTTTCATAAGAGCAATAGTTATATTCGACTTTGGATGAAAGCTCATTACTTTACAAGTACCTCGTGCAGCTTTCCTTTGAAATAATTCAGTATTGTCATCTTCTGATGGACTTGGCACATCTTCTAACATTGCAGGAAAGTCATTTGTGAATGTAAATGTTTGATTATAGTTTGGATTTACCTAGGTTTACGAGTATAAAAACAAAAATATTTTTACTTATTTGTAAATAATGATAGTTGTATAAATGTAGATTTAAGTTTTATCCATATTTTATCGCCTTCATATCTGGTTTGATATAAATTAATTTCAATAACGATTTACATGATTTCATGGTTGTATAATTACCGTCATAATAAAAAAGAAAGCGTTAAATGACGATAAAATAAGAAAAAACTAGTTTGTTCAATATCAATATTTTATTAATATAAAACCTCTCCATGAGCTCGAATATTTCCAGGACATAATGGATTTTTTGGATCATATTCTGGTGGATCTATATCATTGCTTGGTTCTACTTGACCATTCCAAGGTCGTTCTATTCTATGAGGTGATACCAAAATCCAATCACCTTTTAAAGGATTATATCGTACATGTTGATGCACTGCAATAATGATTTAATAATTATATTTACACCAAACAAAAACACATTTCAATTAGAATATTTTAATTTTTACATACCTGTTGGATCAAATGGTTCCTTATTTGTACACATTTTTTAAAAAAAGTAATATAATTTATGTATTATACAATAATTT
Organism: Sycobia sp. Sy_11; assembly: GCA_018907035.1. Classification (NCBI taxonomy): domain Eukaryota; kingdom Metazoa; phylum Arthropoda; class Insecta; order Hymenoptera; family Epichrysomallidae; genus Sycobia; species Sycobia sp. Sy_11. The sequence goes on from JACCIC010000107.1 coordinate 1,068,153, forward strand.
ATAAGTTAATATTAATAAAATAAAAATATTTACAATAAATTAGATTAATTTTTTTAAATAAAAAAAAATGTTCTTGAATAAAAAAAATTAATTTTCTAACAGTGAAATAATCTTTATCAAAAAATATCGTGTTACGACGATAATCTCTGTCTTGATAATGAGAAATAATTGGCGTTACTTTTATCTGAAGTTAAAATTGTCTTGTGTGACAGACTGACAGCGCTCCGCTGAGCGCTGTACTTCACCATTCAACCTTGATATTTTGAGCTGTATATCACTGTATTGCTTTATCACACTTGCAAGATTGCAACGTGCGCGTCGTGAATTTGCTATATTTTGTTACAGATTTTTTTTATAACCTCTTTCTATCTTTTTCTATCAGTCCTTGAAAAAACTAAATTAGTTTTCTACAAATTAGAACAAGATAATTTTTATAACTTTATTTAAATATAATCATAAATTATTAGATTTTGTAAAAAATAATTTTCTATAATTTGTAAATCTTATGATAATTATGTTATTAAAACAATTTAAGAAATAATTTTAGGCAATTTTAACATTAAATGTTTATATTTTCATCCCAAAATATATAATATGTATATATATATATAATTTTTTTTATTAGCTCTGTTGTTTAATTTAATAAATAATACAAAAATGCACTATAACAGCTAGAAAATTGATTATAACTCAATATTTGAAATTTAGCAAGCTTTAAAAGAATCTTTATCTGATCTCAAAGCTGCCATAATTTGAATTGGATCACACAACTGAGTGTGGGCTTTAACAGCTGGCTCACAAACTCTCATAAATGGATTAATTAATTTTTCTTCACCAATTGTACTTGGTACAGTTGGAAGATTATTCTTTCTTCGACAGCAAGCCCATTCCAATTTTTCCTTCATAGCTAGATTTCTTGGTTCAACATGCAAACCAAATTTTAGATTGTTTACAGTATACTCATGACCACAGTAAACTTTCTATAAAGTAATATCAGAATAATTTTAAAGAACTATAAATTTCAAAAGCAGTTTTTTAATTTGTTTTTTAAAGTAATTAATAGTGTTATACCGTATCATGAGGAAGTAATCCAAGAATTTCATTAAGAGAATGATGCATGTTTTCAGCAGTTCCTTCAAAAAATTTACCACAACCACCAATAAATAATGTGTCACCTGTAAAAAGATAGTTTTAAATTAAAAATTTTTAATTCAAAAAGAAAATTAAATAAAATTTATTTACCAGTAAAAACTGCTGGTTCTGCATTATTTTTTGTTACATAATAACTAATGTGGCCTTTTGTATGACAGGGTGTATGTAAGCATTCAATTTTTATTTTTCCCAACATAATTACACTTCCATGAGAGACTTTGCAGGTCAATGCTCCAATTCTATCATCGCCACCATAAAAATGCAAACCTGGCAATGCACAGTTTAAACTCTCATTTCCACCAGCATGATCCCAGTGATGATGAGTAGTTAATACTTTTGTTAGACGACATTTATTTTCTTTAACTGCACACATTACTTGATCTGGAGACACAGGATCCACAACAGCTGCTTCTAGAGTATCCTCATCAATGATCTAAATAAAAAATAATAAACATATTTAGTCTTTATTTCAATTCTTAATTTCATTATGTAAAAATATACTTAAAAATATCTAAATTAAATTAATTAAAAATATAATATATAAAACTTACAAGGTACATAAAATTATCCTGTAATGTAGGTAAAATTTGAACCAACATCTTGCAATGATTTATTAAAACAGGTACACTATGAAAAAACTTTTTACATCTAGTAAGTGAAAAATTTTTTGCTGTAAATTAAAATATATATGATTAAATAAATTTAAAACAGAAAACAAAAACATTTTCATTTTAGCCTAGTATGCACTATTTGATCAATGAAAAATTCATATTAAATGCTTAATTATTTATTCGTGAAAAAATAAATAATGTATGTGTACGGTTGTTAAAAAATAGCACTTCACCTTTGAATCGCGCCGGAAAAAGAGACAGAGTAGTTCTCAACATACTGAATTATGAAATAAATTTAGATTACAAACTTATAAGAATTAAAAAATTTCATTTAGCGATGCAGCAAACAAATGCAATAATTATTATTTTTGAAAATTAGCTTACTTCGGGAGTTGCCGAATAATCTGATTGATAAATTAGAACAATTTATGTTGTGCCTTTGTGTTTGTATTTTTTTATTTTAGGCTACTTTAGATAAAAAACAAGCTTGTAACCGTACGTTATGTTATGTTTTGTGTAGGTTTTTTGCGCTTATATGAATATATAAAATTACATGAATGGACTGGAATAGAGCTATTGCTATCACTATCAGCTGCTATCACTCAGCTGATTACAGCTGGAAGTTGGAATTCGAACATTCCAAATTATAAATAGAAATTTGAAATTGAACCGCAATTAAATTGCGTTTTGTATCTTTTCTTCATTTCTAAAATGCCGGTGTAAATATAACCTGAACTTCAGCACGAACTTTAGTTATTTTAATATTTTATATATATTTTTAATAAATTAGAAGAAATATTATAATGGCGTTAGATATTGTTCATACAAAATAAATACTTTATAAAGTTGTTAAAAATGTCTGCTGGAAGCTCAAAGGAAGTTATAATGATTGATGAAGATTACAAAGGTAGATGAAGATTATGAACTAAATATTTTTGTAGCTAGTCACGCGTACCATAATAAAACTATAAAATTAATTAGTTAAAAGAGAATTTGACGAAATAATTATAAAGTAATAAAAAATACTTATCAACGAAAAAATTATTTTAATAAATTTTTTCTAAACGGAATATTAATTTAAAATAATTTATTCAGAATTTTCCTATTATTATATTTATAAATAATAAAAAATGACAAAATTTATATTAATTATTTTATTTATTTAAATTTTAAATGTGATTATATTTTTTATAAAGATCTTTAAAAATATTTTTAGTAACTGATGAAGATGAGATAGCAGCTATTGATTATGAATTGAGTCAAATAGAATGTGAACAACAGAAGCTAGAAGATCGTAAAAAAGTTTTACTGGATCGCAAGCAAAAATTGAAAGATAATGCATTACTCAAAAAGAGCTTCATATTAGCAAACAAGAATTGGGACAAAGAAAATTTTACATGGTCAAAGGATTTGAGGAAAGCATTGACTAATGTTTTTAAAATTAAAGAGCTTAGACCCTTACAGCTACAGACGATGAATGCTTTTATGTCAAAAGAAGATGCTATTCTCATTATGCCTACTGGTGGAGGAAAAAGCTTGTGTTACCAGTTACCAGCTGTAATAAGTAAAGGTGTTACAATTGTAATATCTCCATTAGTTGCATTAATGGAAGATCAGCTTCATGGTTTACATAAGTTAAAAGTCAATGCAAAAATGCTGAATTCTAAGGCCCTAAAAGAAGACGTCAAAGCAGTCATGACAGGATTAGTGGATAATAAATCTAATTTGCAATTAGTTTATGTAACACCAGAATATATGGCAAAGTCAAATCGTTTCATGAGCAAATTGCAAAAGGCCTTTGAATTAAATCGATTAGATCGATTTGCCATTGATGAAGTACACTGTTGCAGCCAATGGGGTCATGATTTCAGACCAGATTATAAGTTTCTTGGTATTTTAAAGTCAATGTTTATTGGAGTTCCAATTCTTGGTCTTACAGCAACAGCACCTGCAAAAATTATTGTTGATGTTCAAAAAATGTTAGATATTCAAGGTTGCCTTGTATTGAGAGCATCCTTTAATAGACCTAATTTATTTTATGAAGTACGTAGAAAACCAGCAGATAAAGAGGCATGCCTTGAAATGATTGTTAATCTGTTACAAAATAAGTATGTTATACTGATTATTAATTTTATGTTGAATGTATTACATCATAAATATATTATTTAGATTTTGAATAACTAATAATAATCTTCAAGATTTGCAGGAAAATCTGGAATAATCTATACGACAACTATTAAAGAATCTGAACAATTGACAACTGATTTGCGAACACGAGGATTAAAAGTAGGTTGTTATCATGCAATGTTAGAACCTGAATATCGTACTAAAGTATATTCAAAGTGGATGTCTGGAGAGTATCAGACTGTAGTAGCAACAATAGCTTTTGGCTTAGGTATTGACAAACCAGATGTAAGATTTGTGATTCATCATTGTCTCTCCAAATCTATGGAAAACTTTTACCAGGAAAGTGGTAGAGCCGGACGCGATGGTCAAAAATCTTATTGCATACTTCTTTATCGTCTCGCGGATGTTTTTAAGCTGAGTACAATGGTCTTTCAAGACAAAGTGGGTTTACAAAATCTTTACAAGATTCTTGCTTATTGCCTAGATCAAAAATCCTGTAGACGTAGTCTCATTGCTACTCATTTTGAGGAGACTTGGACAAAGGATGATTGCAAAGAAATGTGTGATCATTGCAGAAAGTCAAAAAAGATAAAAGAAATCGATATAGGGCCCTACTGTAGATATTTATATCAGATAATGACAAAGGCTGTACAGAGCGAGCAAAGATTAACTCCTCTAAAATTGATAGATGCTTGGTATAATAAAGGAGCAGCTAACTTAAGGGTAGCCAGTGTTCCAACTCCTAAATTTCCAAGGGAAATAGGAGAGGCGATCGTTGGACTTTTGCTAATGAATGGGTATTTGCAAGAAGACTTTCATTTTTCTGCGTACTCTACGATTACGTACATCAAGAGGGGACCAAAGTCAGGGTTGGCTTTAGCTAGCGATTACAAGATCATGGTTGAAGTTAACGATTATTAATCATAATGATTACTTTTATTCAGTAAATAAGCTTTATAACGAACTTGATTTTTCTAACAGACGTTAGATACTCTGTATATAGATTTTTGGCAACTGCTGAAAATGAATTGCATTATCTTTATTTATTTAAATTTAAATATTTCTTATTGAAATATAAATGTTTTATTTAGACATTTACATGTATATATATATAAGATTAATAAATTTTTTTTTTGTATAATTTAAATTAATTTTTTTTTATTCAAGTGTTTGTATAAAATGCGTAAATTTATATTTCTTTAATTATAGTGTTCGACTTTTTGTTTTGATATTTAATGAAAAAAAATTTCTTGTATAAATAACCTTTTATTTTGATTAATTAATTTATTTTCTCTTTACTAAACTTTATACACTGATACATTTTTTAATACATCGGTAAAAAAGTTTGAATAAATTTAATAGATTTTATAATTAAAAAAAAATTTTTTTATAAAATGTTCAGATTGGGGTATGTAATAATTTGCGTAGCGGTTTATCAAATTCAAAATCTTATTTGTGCTCTGATTTGTACATAATATTAAAAGTAAAGATTATCATTATCGGCAAATAAATCATTTTCATAGCTGTGGAATTTTTTTTAAAGTTAAAGAAAGGCACAAATTTCAATATCTATTTCGAGTTTTTCTGAATTGTATATAACTAACGTTTTACAAATATTTTTTATATTAAAAAAAATGGCATCGAATTTTTTGCACATCGTACCTATATATACACTTAATATGTAAGATATCATTTACAACTGCAACCTGTGCATTCTTTTAGTAAATATAATAATTTCACGCGCGACGCAGTCGCAGGAAAAGCAAATTCTGTCTGAGATGGATTAGATATTTTCTAACTTTATGGAAAAGAATTCATTTTCTTGCTTTCGCAATTTCGTAACTATTCGTAAATGTTTGCAATATTGAAATGCGGCTTGAGCATGAATTTTGAAAGCCATTTTATGCTTGGGAAATATCGTACTATATATTTTTTCGGAATATTAAATCAAATTAATAACAATAATACTTCATAAATTCAGAAGATTTAAGATATAATATGATTGTATAAAATAATCTAAAAGTAGACAATACGTCTATAAAGACATGAACTTTCGCTTAATATATAGTTTTTTTTTCGTTTTGCATATATAAAATGTTAAATGTTAGATTACAATATATTAACGGAGTGCCTATCTCTATCGGTCGAATCAAGTAGGGATTATGTGTTTTTTTCATAAAAATAATTAAATGTTTAAATTTTGTCTTAAACATAATGATAAATTTCTTAATATTAGTTCGATTGAATGTATTATTAATATTATTAATTAATTATTATACATTACGACTCTGAAGCTATAAAATATAATTTGAACAGTCCAATTCTGTATATATAATTTTTATAGGTTTTAACTTTGTTCTTCTAAACATTTTCTATATATATATATATATATATCATATTGTAACTACTATATTTTTTTAGTAAAAAAATTATCCTTGATAAATAATCATTATATAGTTGATAATTAGTTTTATGCAAAGCTGATATAACGCTTTTAATAATTATGTGCATCAATCAATTTCCACGCGCGTTATATCCGTAAACTGTTAATGTAAAATTTCAATACATAAATATGTTTCGGCAATTTTTCACTTTCAACCCGTAGATTTTGGCGACATTCGAAATCCGAACACGTGTATCTGCATTTTTCTTTTATTTCGCTGGTATACAAATTTGCGCTTTAATTGTAAAAGCCGATCGAGCGCCCTTTAAAATCAGCGGCATATTCGAATTCTCTACAAAGAAATCCCTCCCCGATGCACAGTCTTATCTGTCTCTCTCTCTTTAAATAGACCAAAGAAAATGCGCACTCGCCCGCTCCATAATAATGATATATATATATATATATATATATATATATATATATATATATATATATACATATATGTGTATAATAAATTATTAACCCTATATATCGCACGCGTCGAACACGCGTGTCGGGAAAACTTGGCGCCCGTCGACGCAACGTCCCCGCGTAGCCCGCCGCCGGCCGCGCGCGCGCGAAGATCAATAAAAACGCGCGACGCGCCCCCGTATGTATTAATAATAATTATTATAAAATATAGGAGCCGCCGATGATATAATTCGCGCGCGCGCGCCCAAAGCGGCATGCAGCGAACGCGCACCTCAATATAGTGCGTATTACCAGGTATTACATTCGGTGCATGCGCGCATAGGTGTACTATACGCATGCTCGCGAAATTCTCTCTCTCTCTCTCTCTCTCTCTCTCTCTCTCTCTCTCTCTATATATATATATATATATATATATATATATATATATATATATATATACTTTTATTGATCCTCTCTCTCTTTCACTCCCCCTTTTCGCCTTGACAAGTATATACATGTATATAATACACCGTCGTAAGTATTGTATCGTGTAATACAGGGGAATAACATGGCAAACGCGTGGCAACGGGGGCTCGAGGAACTTTGACGGCGCGTCAACGCCAAAAGTGTATATATTCGCATATATAGATATAAATCGCCCTGTGGATTACATCTCCTTTTTTTTTCACCCGTTTTTGCGCGTTCCCTTTATAATCGAAGTGCGCGCGGGGACCGTAAAGGACGTGCACCCTCTAAAGTGTGTATGGGGAAGGGGGAATCCCCGCCGACGCACGTATCCCGCGATATATACATACATATACATTATCGGATATTAGAAGCGTGAAAAAGTGACTGGCCCGCGGTAGGCTAGGCTATTTATAATATGTCGGATAAGCATGACGGATTTCTATAATATATAGAGAACAGAATGTAAGGCGTTGATCTCCTATACGCATTACGCCGATGATCCAGTGCACATAGATACGGGAAATAGTAAGTTTTCGACATGTCGCCGAGTCGCGGCTCCGTACAAACCGAATGAATATATATATATATATGTATATATATATATATATGTATATATATACACATGTGTAAATATGCGCTGTTTATATACTTGGCGTGTGCGCGATGGATGTGGGCGAAGAGGTGCGGTGCGGTCTAGTGAAAAAGAGTGAATAAGTAACTCGCTTTTTATACGACTTACTTACAAGTTTTGTGATAATATATATGTTTATATAAGTGGTGAGATGTAATTTCGATGCGAAACAACGAAGACGCTCATACGATTATTATTATTATTATGCGAGGCAACGAGCTCGCGTTATTGTATATGGTCATGAAACTTTTAACAGCAAACTTATTCGTATAAATTTTCATTTACACATCGATTTCGACACATGGAAAAACTAGATTAACGCGCATCAACGCAATATATATATATATATATATATATATATATAAATATATATAGGGGATGGTGCAGATTATCCGAACTCTCAGCACTGGACTGTATTATGCGAGTCACGGGTGTAATTCAAATTACGAGCTAAAGTAACTTGTGAATTCTTCGTCCGATGTGCGAAACATCTGTTACGATTTATCAGCTCTAAAGTGTTCGTTGTCATATTTCGGACAATACAAGGGTCACGCGCATGCATACAGCATATGCTCAGGTAATTCTGATTAAATTTATTTATTCATTTTTTTTGCCCTCTATACATTCATAATATTTTATTATATATATATATATGTTCTGACACTAACAAAAAATGTGCACAATAATCCAAGAAACTATATATACGCGGAACATAACATCGTGTGTCTGACCTAACACACCAGTTATCCACTGCGATTAATTTACCTGTAATGTGTCTTAAAAATTATCTTCTTTGTACCAGTTGTTTTCGGTGCGCTTTTCTTTTTAAATATATCGTCGAATTTCGATTGGTTGTAAAAAGTAATATATTTTTTTTATAATCATTCTCTTTGTTTTGAAATAGCGAAGCGTGTAGGTCAAACGTGCTCCGAATTTCGGAATATTCTATATGTACTCCTCATCTCATTATCGTCCATAATTTTGCTTTTCTCAAGTCAATATATATATAAATATGTGTACAAAAGTTTTAAAAGAATTTTTCGCAAAGGCACAAAGTACATATACAGAAATTAATTGATAATCCGTGGAAATCACATTCGGTCGCTGTATACATTATTCCCGATATAAATGAGGTCTTTCACTCCGGTCTTACAATGTATATCAAATACGTACACGTAATTTTGGAACTGTATTTGTTATATAAAAGAGTAATAAACAAAAATGTCAAATGTATACGTGTAACAGATTTTATTAAGAAATTGAATACGTTCCCATACTTCGATTAATCTAGACAGTGCATCGATGCGGCCGATTAATAAATTAGAACGAGCAAAATAAGTTTTGCATTTGAAATCGAATAAAAACGCTCAAATTTTTTTAACGCCGTGCACATGTGTATCGCATCCCTTGAAACGTCGCGTAAGCCAGTGGAATATCCATAAATTAAGCATAGACAGGCGCGTGTATATATATATTTATATAATTCAATAAAACGCTATTCACAAAACCATTCCGCGCACGTGACGAATTTCTAAAGTTTATCGCTTTTGTGACGGTGAGTGGGAAGGGGGGGGGAGGAAGAGGGAAGCTTACACGTCTCATCGTTGCTCCCTCTTGAATACCGAATGGATTGAATAATGATTCTAGGGCGATTATGTGGGGGCGAACCGTGGATACGGGAAAAATCCAGGAAGACTCCTGTATAAAGCTTTTGCATACATAATACATTATAGTTTATAACAAACGTGGTACTGATAAACATAAAACAGCATTTTATGTAGATTTGTGTATTATATATGTTCGTAATAGATATAAGGAATACTAATCTAATATTAACGCCCGAACTTGAAATCATATGTATATATATATATATACACGTATATATACATACAATCATTTATTAATATTATTCGATATATAAAATATAGGAATATTTACTCGTCATTATTATTGAATTTTTGTTAAATATAGTAGGTAGAATATTAAAATAAAGATATAATGCGAAATAATCTTTTAACATGAACTTTATTTCAAGCGAGGAAGGAAAAGACGTCTGTTCAAACGAAAGGATAACGCAAGACTAACTGCAGTACTCGATAACGAAAACTCTGCAAGCTTTTGTGAGAAGCTTAAAACCTATAAAAAAAACTTCCGGCATCTAAACAATAAACTCATAAATCATTTGCCGCGCAGGGCAGCAAAGACGCAGATCGTAAGAAGACCCAGTGGACACATATTTTTACATCCTTTTACGATACCGTCCAATATTTAGTTTCAAGTATTTTTGGCTTTATTATTTATAGAAGGCTCAAATAATCTAACAATTATTTTTACTTGAAATACTGTGCATTAATAATTTATTAAATAATTACACTACATATTCACTTAGTGAAAGTATTAAAAAAAATATATGTATATAAAAGATAATATATATAAACGTATATATAGCCCTTGAGCCGTTTCACAGAAGCATTTATTGTATATTTAACTTCACGAGGCCGATTTTTCTTGGACAATTATTTTTTCCTGATCCTGAGAAATATATGAATATAAGTTGAGATTGTAAAGGAACAATAGGCAATAATTACTCGTATAAAGGAGAACCAGTATACCTCTTGATTATATTTTCCGTACTTTACATTCGTGATCGATGTGAAATAATATATTAGACATATAATTTAAAATAAAAAAAGATTATGCTTCTTTTTACAGTATTATAACTAACTGATATGCTTTATGTACAGTTGTCGCGCTTTAATCTTTATATATAGATATATACATTTATCCTGAGTCATTGTCCAACTGTCAACTTATTATGTATTTGCATCGATCGCTCGGCATAATCGGCAATCCATTTTTCATGGCCTCGTAATTCAAAAATTTGCCATAGTACAAAACAATTGTTACACAGTAATGCACATTTCTCTCATTATTATAGTATTTATCTATAAACAGATATTTTGCATTATATATTTTATGAATGGAAATGGTAATATTTTTCCGATACTATGGCATTTTTATTCCGAGCGTTGGCTGTGACAGAACTATCCAGTATATTCGAATTCATCATAAATATATCTTATAAAAGAATCCTTTTAACACGAATTCATTATATATGTATTTTCCGGAGAAACGTAGGTCTCGATAGGTCTCGTATCATACCAACCGAGGTAAGGTAATTTTATTTCGAGAGCACCAGTGGACACATTGGACTCCATCTATATTGGCGAATACATTTTGCTCAATTTATCAATAAAAAAAAAATCGCCTATTTCATATACTGAACTATTATGGTAATTGATAAATGCTTTCCGAAGACGCAAAATTAATTTATTTACGTTTTCATTCCGACTATATATATAACCTATAGTCATTGTTCACTTTCATTTTTAATCCTACAATGAATACGACTATATAATTAAAAATATATATACTTAATATACTAAAAAAATATACAATTAAAAAAGCGTATACTTAATTAAAAAATAAAAAAAAATAACTATTCAATGATATGAATGCATTAATATTCACACTAAAAGCGTTCAATTTCGATATTTTGCCCTATCAGTGAAGCAATGCAAATTTTATATATTCTTTAATTGCGTAAAATAGATATGAGTCGGTTTAAAAATAATAATTAAATGTGTAAATAAATTTTTACAAGAACGGTTCGCCGTTATTTCGTGTAAGCTCGTATTATATAGACATTCGATCTCGCGCGTTGACCGTGAGAAATTCATTTCGCCCTCCCAAGAGAGCTTTTCATATTGCTCGCCATAATCCGCATCGCGGCGCTTTGCCGCACGCTGCAGCTATAAAGGGCAATTTCCAATTCAAAGTATGTCTAAACTTCGTTATATTATATATATATATATAGCTGAGAATTCCACGTAGAAATAAAAAATGTCAATCTTATATTAGTCATGAAAAAAGAAAGAAAAGACGAAGGCGCGCGGTGGTCTAATCGCTTCGTTCACCCTGCATCGAAAGACATACTAATACACCCATATAACGAGCGCGTTATATGGGTTTATCTGTGATGGCCCATTACTTTTTAATCCCTTTGTTTCTTCAAATTGAACTATATGGCTAATTGACAAATTACGAATTATTCTTATGCAAATGAATAAATTAAAAGAAATAAATATAAAATTATATGCTCCGGTAAAAAAATTTTTTTCTCAACTAAAATCCATTGGGCAAAATTTAGCCCGCTTATATACAAAGCCAGCGAGGGAGGGGATGAGATGCAAAGCGCCGAGCACTTTCAGCTCAGTATGACGCCAGTTTTTTATGTGGTTCGAATTATGAAATGAAAAAATTTATGTGAAAGATTCTGCTTGAAGTTAAATAACTATATTAATTTAACAATATACATTAAAAATCTTTTTTTAAATAAAATCAAATTAATAAACTTAAAATAATAAAGTGTAAGCTCCTTAAAATAATATGTACGTTACAGACTTTCCAAGGCCATCTTTACAGCATAGTTTATGAAATCTGTTGCATATATAGATATATAGTCAAGTTTTTAAGTCAGCTGACTTATTTATTTACTTTCTTGATAAAAAAATTTATTATTTTAAAATTATTGATTGTTCTAAAGAAAAAATTATTTACTTCACAAGTTGCTTACTATACATTCTCGAAAAAAAAACCCTGGCTTTGTAAATTTAGGGGGTGGGGCTAAACTCTCCCGCTTCTTGGCTCTTGTCCATGTAACAGGGGAGAAGAGCTTCGAAGGAGAGACGATGTGTCGGTTTGCCTTTATATTTACTAAAAAATGCATTTGTCGCGGAAAATAAGTCTGAATCTTCAGGTTCGTATTTCGTTTCGGACAAATCTGACTTTGAATAAAAAAAAATAATTGCATTATATTATCAAAAAGTACAGATTTGTAATGTACTGTTCGCGCATTGTGTGAACGAGTTGAATAGAATGCCTCTTAAGGAACGAAAATAAAGTCACCCGGAACTCGGTGGTCGATTTTTCGCGAACGGGCGTACGCGAATCTCTTGCCTGGGAGAATTTACTATAAGTCAGCACATTTATATAATATTTACTTCCGAAATTTCCCAAGTGAGAAACTCGCCAGTTCGTACATGTATACATATACGTGTATTGTCCGAATGAGGGCGCGTCACGTATAAATGCAGCACGCAGCTGAGGCGCAGGTGTGTAGCAGGAATATCTGATAAGAAGCGTCGCGGCGATGGCTCCCTGTCTATATTTGTGCATTTACTCGTAAAATTTAGAAAAGGCACTACTGGCCGAGGCCCAAAGTTTGCCGATATCCCCTATCGGAAACTTTCACTGGGATTTGGAAGTTCTGCCATACTGAAAAGCTTATATAGTTGAAAAAAATTTATAGGTTATAAATGAATATCCATCGATTGAGGCATTATAGGGAATTTTGAACGCGATGCGTAAAACTTAATAATGAAATTTTTTTTAATAATATATTTGCAGAAAAAGGCAACCGTTTTATATAACTGCAATTTGAAAAAGCTTCTATACACTTAAGTGATTAAAATTGAGAGGAACAATTTTCTTTATTCAAATTTATATAATACATGTACATAATTTTTAAAAATTATCCGCTTCTTTAAATAATCAGTTCCAATTTACAATTACGATTAAAATCATTTGAATTAAATTCGTTTTGAAAACTATTATAGGCTCTGTAGTATTTGTTTATATTAAATATTTATATAACGTTAAAAGTTTATGTATATGTGTATGTGTGGATTGATAGTAAGATAAGAGTGGAATTTGTTTAAAAACAAGTTAGCTGTTGTCCAAACTAATAACAACTAATTACGATATAACGTTATTATATGCAAGGAATTAATTTATTTAAAATATAAAGGATGTTTATCAAATAATAAAAACTTCAAATATCAAACTATTATATATAAAAAGGTATTTATTAGACATCTATAGATTAGAACAATGTTTCCGAATTATTTTGAGACTTATACAATGAAAAATAACAGCATTCCAGATTTTTCTCGCAGAGCTCTTATGATTTTGCTTCCCTCTCGGATGCCGCCAAACTCTATCTAAATCTTGCAATTCACCGAATAAAGCCGAAAACAAGAAAACGTCTCAAAATTATTACCACAGCAATTTCTATAGTCGGTTGTGCAGTGTCCCCTAAACAATTTATTTTTATTTTTTTACGTCGCGCTTTCAACGACATAAATGCCTGGGACGCGAAACTTTGCAAATTAACCGCGTCGACGTGCAAATAAACTGCTGTCACGCGCGCGTACTTAAATTTCGAGCATGATTTTTGTATAATAATAAATGAAAGTTATTTAAACAAAAAAAAATAAAAAAATAAAATGAGACGTTCGATTTTCCAACCTTGAAATAAATACATTTTTGATAAAAAATTACAATTACATTTTTTGTGCAAAACTATAATAAACTTAAATATGAGTATTCAAATTTATTAGGTTTCAATCGGTTTCAATCTAATACATGTAGCAACACTCAGGAGTTCTGATATTATATCCTTTCGATCTTCTACATTCATATATTCAATCTCTTCGTACCGAATAAATAACCTATCATTCTTTTATATAGACCAATATTACTTTTTTTTCGTATCCTTCCAATTTAAGTCGCTTCTTTCTTGTAACATCCGCAGCTAGCCATCGTATATTCAATCTCGATTAATGGGAAAAATAAATCAATAAAAAAAAAATAACGACCACAGGCGTATCTGCCGTAGTCGTCCGCGCTGCGGTTCGAGATCTCGAAAACTATATATGCATATGTATATATATATATATATATATATATAGGCTTCGTGCAATCGAATCTCGAGCGCACTGCGCATCGCTACAAATATTTCATCTGGCGGCGCACATGTGCAAGCGTGTGTATATAGTAAGTGTACATCACCGAAAAAGTTCGTGCAATGTAGTACATAGTATGCCATGCCCGCCTTGCGAATGTATTATTACGTAAGTGGGCCAGCCGGCTCGTCGAGACTTGCCACGCGCTTGCGGCGCGTGTGCACACACACACACACACACACACACGCGCGCGCGCGCGCGCGTATATGCACACACACACACATATATGTTTATGCCAATGTAACCGGTACGCCGACTTCGTAAACTTATGGATCGAGGCTAATTCGCGACGATAAAAGCCGGTGAGAGATACGTTGTTTTCACACACACGCACACACACACGCGCGCACACACACACACCCCCCTTTCCACTGCTCAAGCTCTTTTCTTTTCCTTCTTTGTATCTTACTTTCGTTATATCATTTTTTTTCTTTTATTACAACACCCGCGGAAGTAAAGGTGTAATAATAATAGCGTAAATAAGTAGTGCTAGACACGAGGGCGACGGACGCGTGCGTGTATATATATAAAAGAAGTCTCGCAATCGCGCGGCGTACTTAGCACCGGTTTACATTTATCAGATATTTGAAGGGGGTAGGGTCACTTTTTCACGGCAGTTCAACTATATGAGGTGAGAGATAACGTCACTTTTCTTTTGTACATTATTGCGTGAATGATTATTTCAGTTTCAGAAAAATAAATTTAGATAATAATTAATGATCATAATATATATAGATATATATAAACAAGAATATTTATATATATGTACTATATACACTTGAGGGTAAATATTATATATAACAAGAACAAATGAATGAATATGAATCTGTAATTTCGTTAAAATTTTTAATATATCTTTTAAAAATTAGACATCGCACAATTTTATTTTTTTACAAAGCAACCTGTCCTAAATGTTTCACGTTTTAAAAATTAACAAGACAAGATATCACGATGTAGATTATGATTTGGGGTTATTGAAAGAGTATACGTATAATTGATACGGATTTTCTTCTAAATGTACATATTTTATAGATTAATAGGTGGCAGCGATAAGTCTTATATATGATGGTCGATATTACCTATAGTAGTCGAATAAGGCTAGAACGCATTACAGAGCATAACTGATGCTATTCCAGAATCTCAATTTAAGATTTTGATTTTTTAAAATACGCACGTTATATTTTCATACGTGTCTTATGAAAAGTTTCACAATGCGCTGTTAAGAAAATTTTAAAATTATACATAGCTTGGATCAAAGCCATATATAGAGCCAGTACTGGCGCCTTGACAAATATGGCAAATTTATACCGGACTATCGCGTAATGCACGAATTATATAGCAAGAGATAATTCTAATAGATTTTGATCCATACAGATGCAAAATCTGAGACAATAATCGGATGATGTTAGATTATTTGAACCTTTTATAAATAATGAAGCAAAAAATACTTGAAACTAAATATTGGACGGTATCGTAAAATGATGTAAAAATATGTGTCCACTGGGTCTTCTTACGATCTGCGTCTTTGCTGCCCTGCGCGGCAAATGATTTATGAGTTTATTGTTTAGATGCCTGATGTGTTTTTATAAGTTTTCAGCTTCTCACAAGGGCTTACAGAGTTTTCTTTATCGAGTACTGCAGTTAGTCTTGCTATCCTTTCGTTTGAACAGACGTCTTTTCTTCCTCGCTTGAAATAAAGTTCATGTTAAAAGATTATTTCGTGTATCTTTATTTTAACATTCTACCTACTATATTTAACAAAAATTCAATAGAAGAAATTTCTTTCAGTGTACATACACACACACACACACACACACACACACACACACACACACACACACATTTATCCAGTAAGGAAATATAAATCGCTGTGTTTTTTAATTTAGTCAGTATTAATGCCTTACGAGAGATTATTCGACAGAATAGTAGATAGAATGCAATAGTAAAAATGAGTCACAGAAAGGACATTTTTAACATATCCGAATTGAATTGCATTATTTATAATCTAAAATAAAAATCTAGTTTTATGAAATTTCAAAATCGTGGTTCGACAAATTTGGAGTTTATATACATACGTATATAAACATTCCTAATATTTACTTCGTAAATAATTAATATCATATGATTTTAATTTTAGAATTTTGTAATTGAAATTGATTCTAAATGCACTAGAATAAAGAAAACATAATCTACGTTATAAATTAACGTTCTTTGTACCATATGTCCGAGAGAGGAAGATATCGATCCAGTAGTAACGGACCGACTTTCATCAGACGCTATCCGTGTAGTTCGATCTCCGAATAACCCTACATTTTTCCTCTTGCATATGTTACTTGCATATGTTCGGATCGATTATTCTAATCTTAGAATTCACGCGAGGCTATTTGAATAAAACTTGCCGATAAGAAAAAAATCCGAGTATACGTAGTACAATAAAGCGAGAGTACTTTCACCCCATGCGAGTCCGTCACGTATATATATGCATGTATGTATAATATTCGACAAAAGCAAAACTTACCTCTGGTAAATCACGCCTTGTAGCATATCAAATATTAATATCAATTTTTGGTTTTTTGCATCGTTGATGCGATGGAGCTGTACACCCACCGCGTCAAATTCAAGGCCAATTTGAGAAACAAAAATTGTAAAGAAAGTCGACGAGATTTATACTTATGTTTCGGAGGTCGCTGGTTGGAAATCCGTTGTTATTTTTATCCTTTCAAATCATCGTGAATAGTTATTGTTATATATAGAAAAAGTATTGGGCAGTTAAAAGGAATAAACGATCATTTGTTGAGTCGAATGTCTTGAATTTTTAAATTCTGACTTTATAATCTGTATCATTCGTTATATCATCCGTATCATCGATATCGCTCTTCGTTATTACAATTCATACCGTCCGTGTTCCCAAAAAGCTTGGAAAAATAATTTAATTTATTTTTCCGTCTTCAGGTCATGTATATAATTTCTGGTCCCTTGACCTCTGTCACACGAGCGTTTTTTTCTTGCCGAATAGACAAGGCTATAAGGATGATCAGCGTTATAACAGCGACATCTGACAGAAATTTCTGAAATTCTGGTAAATTCAAGAGACGTTATAAGAATATTGGGTGCAAAAATCTCAAGAGGTTATCTAATCAAGGGGTCGTTTTTAAGTTTATTTCAATAATAATTTAACATGAACTTTCCAATAAAAAAGTATAAATCGATCTGTAAGAACTTCTAAGATTCGCACAGTAATAGAAATATCTTCAGAACACGATGTGTATATTTTTATTTTTATTGATTTGAGGACTCCTTTTCAAATTCCGAATAAAATGTGAATAAGAACTAGGATATAAAAAAAAGAGATTTGTATGCACGATCAGATTTCATCAAACAGATATTTATCTATAAATGCTTCAATTTGAAATAAGTCCGTATATAGTTCAATCCATCCTTTTTCATTGAATTCAAAAAAAGGAAAAACTTCATAAAGTTCCATTGCTTAATAAGGCGCATTTCGTATGACGGTTTAAGAAACCATTAAATTTTTTTACGTACATCTACGCTGACGACGCACCTGTACATATACGTTTAGAGAAAATTTTCCATATTTAAAAATATAACTGCACGTAGCAATTTGAGACGGTATAGTCCTTGGAATGCGTTCACACGAGCTTTAACTTTTAATCGCCTTTTTCACAAATTAAGTTTTTTTTTTTTTTTAAATTGGTGCTTATGATTTTGGAAAAAACGATTCGATCGATATCGTAGAAATTTTGGTGATATACAGATTCAGCAAATATGTGGCTATTCCTGGAAGTCAAATACCGTTTGAAAATACATTGATAAAAATGTATGTGTTAGTGTACAGTTTATTACTATACAGTTCTCAAGATAGTCATCGCAATGTATACGGACGAGGATGAAATTTAAACTTTTGATCTCGAACGAGCCAGTAGTTTGCCGGAGGTATCGACAGCAATTCATTCGTCTTCTCGTTATGTCGGGTGCTATTCGAAAAGTGCGCGCGCGTGCACGCGAAATTTTGAAGTTCTTCATTACTTCGTTTCGTCGAGATATAAATTGCACACAAAGATAGGCAGCAGTCGCTATATTATGAAAACGGCATTTTATACGCGAATTTTTTCAATAAATTTCAACAATGCTGCGTTCACTCGTCAGACATTGCAAAATTCCCGACGCAAGCTCGGACGGCGTATCGCGCTGCTCGGCGTACACCGTATAAGCCCGCGAAAGAATATATTGAGTCCGCGAGATTTCGATTTTATCGGCAGCATCGCATTAATATACTGCACCAATTGCCATTTATAGATTCACGTTTTACATAACATGTGTACGTCTGGTCACTATATATATATATATATATATATCTAAGCTTATCTATATTTTTCCTACGGCGGCAATGGCAGCGATGAGCCTCGGCCCCAGTTGCTCCGTCAGCGTCGTCGTCACAGAGCAAACGATCGCCGATCGAACGAGCTAAGCCCAGCATCGGGAGGAGATGCGAAACAGCCGTAAATCGAGGGAGCATTAGCCAGCGAGGCCGGGATACAGAAAGAAGGCCCGGAGCCGAGGTAATGAAACACACGCACACACACGCACACACACACGCACACACACGCACATACACATTATAGTAGTTGAAAATGTCAAATTTCGAGTTAAATTTCGTAGAGTTAAATAATAAATTAATAGTATATAAATTATCAATAAAGCGATTAAACCACTCCGTTACATTTCATAAAAATTTCTGTATATAGATTTATGTTTTTGAATAATACAGGATAGCGAATGCGCGCGAACTCGTAGAGAGGGGGGCTGACGAATGAGAAAACTATATATATAATTAAAAATGTCTGTTTACGCGCGAGAGGACGAGGCTTATTAATTATATATATCTATAGAGTTAGTGTATCATAAAAAATTGAAAAAGTTGTGCAGATATATAGCAAAGTATACATGTAAAAGCGGCGCAGTCTGTGTGTGTATATAATAGTCACGAACGTATAGTTATTGAACCTTATAATTGGAATACAGATAACAGTTATAAAACATTATATGAAGAAGAGATTGAAACTCCGATAATGCTATATATATATATATATATATATATATATATATATATATATATATATATATATATTTGAATAAGAGAATTAAGATTACCTACTTCTTTTTCTCCTTAATTATAACTTCTCTTAACTATTGTTTAGTTGTCTTATTAGGTCTATTTATATACTTAAAGCTTAATTTAAAGTTAAGTGTACACTCAGATATTTGATGAATATCATTTAAAAACTTGCATATAATGTCAGTAACATAACCAACATAGATTTTGATCAATTTACATATTTTGATGAAAACAACAACCAAATTAATAATAAGTTTTAATATTCCAAAAAATTTAAATAAATTATACTTTTTATAATTTATGTAAATATTTTTAAAATATAGGATGATAATCTTCGTTTAAAAGTAAAGATAGTTTGAAGGTAAGCTTTTCCGTCTATACAAAATCAATATATTTTGATCTCTAAAATTTGATTTTCTCTCCAAATGAAATTTAATTGACATTATTTCGATATTTACGAGAACTAATTTTTTTTTCATCGCTCGTATTTTCATAATTATTTAAACGAGCAATTAATATCTCAACCATTCCTAGTACCTGCAATATCAAACACTCAAAAATTTCGAGTCAGTTTAAATGTTATAGTTTTTAAATATAAAAAAATGAAAAAAAAATCAGACCTTAATCTAGATATCTCTATTTAGATAGGCAAATCCCAAAAAGATTAAGGTTTTAGTGTAGTATGACTTTTATAAACGATCATAGAAAGTACCCTGAACGAAATTAAAGTCATACTATACGAAAACCATAATCTTTTTTGGATTTGCCCATCTAAATAGAGATATCTAGATTAAAGTCTGATTTTTTTTTCATTTTTTTATATTTAAAAATTTTTCTCACTTTCTAAGATAACTTAAAGGCACCATATGATTTTATATCGATTTCGCTGATGCATGAAAATTCAATATCGACCGAAAATCACGGTGCCATACGTAATCGACAGCCCCTCTAAAAAGCATTAATTTACAAAGTTCCGGTAAAATTCGGCATGGGTACTTATTCAAAGTTCGACCTTTTAAAGTTACGATTTGTTTGTTCTTCTCTTTTTTTTCTTTTGAATTATACTTTGAATATTTATTATACTATGAATATTTTTTGGAATTATATGAATTATACGCGTGAAATATCTCGCTGCCCCCCCCCCTAGTATTCGAAAAAATTGGATTAATGAAATTTTTTTCTTATTTAAAATACACTACTAAAAGATACAATGCACATCACTTACGACGGGCATTTTTAATGCTTTTTTTTTCATTTCTTTTTTTCCAGACTATACAAATGTTAATTATATTGGAATTTTCCCGTATACGCATCCCGCAGAACAGATATATTTATCTTCCTTCGACCACCTTTGTCCATCTATAAAAAAAAAAAAAAAACACAATATGCACCATATGTTTATACAAACGTTTACGTTCTTGTGTTTGTTTTGCTTTGCAGAACTCGCCGTGCGCGTAGAATACATTGGCCCGTGGCGCTGCGCGAGCGCCACGAGACATGGGGTGTCCCGAACGAGCGCTATTATTGTCATCGTCCGCAACGGGGCCGCTATGGCGAAATACGGCGTGGGGTTGAGCAGCAGGAGCGGCGGCTGCGGCGGCGGCCCCGGCGCCCTCGTGGCCCGCGAGAGCCGCTGCGAGCTGAGCTTCTGCGCGATGCCGCTGCCGAGCATACTGAAGAAGGCAAGCAGCTACATACTGGGCGAGAACTGCCGGGACAGCCTGAGGGCCATGTATCAGGTGATTGCACGACCCGCGGGATGGGCAAATTATATTATATATATATATATATATATATATATATATATATACCTACGTTGAAATTCAGCATTTGACAGTTTGTATAAATAACAATTGGATTTGTTGAATATTGTCTGAACATGTTAGATGATTATAGATAATAAATTAGAAAAAAAAAACACGAAATCTCTACAAATTTTTTCAAAGAAATTTTTAAAGTTTCTCCAAAGAAAATTGGTTATTCATACGTATCATATCATAGTTAGTTATTATATCATAATTATTCAATACATTGGTTTGAAAACTGATTCAAACATGACTCCCGAGTCAATGAGATTGACTCTATCATGAGATATTTTGTTGCTTTTTTTAATCTATTCATATCTAAATAATATATAAAATTTACTTTCATAATCTTTTTCATTCGCTCTCAATTCGCTTTTAATTTTTTCCAAGCATTAGATGAATATTATATTTATGTCCCATTAAATATATGAAATTAAAACTTAAATTTTCAACTTCTAACAGGAAGAACGAATTTTCTTTTTCAATAATCGTAATTCATAATCATTAAAAATATCCATGAAAAGTTGCTTTATTCTTGTCTTGTTTTTCGTTATAAAACCGTTAAACGAATGGCGAAGCTAATAATCTTTAGAACTTGAAAATTTTTCAAGTTCTAATTAAAATTTTTGGTTATGAAATTTTAAAACCTTTCCGATTTGCATTAGCCATGTGGCGAATCTAGTGAAAAGTTTGCATTTAATATAGAATTATGCATTAATTGTAATATCAACATTTGGAATACAGTTAAATCAAGCTTTACAAAAAGCATAAAATATCATATTATATACATACAATAACGATTTTGCGACGACTTACGAATTTGGCCGCGCGTAAACTACAGGAGAGCGTGATGGGGAGGAGGGGTAGCTATGAATAATGCACGATGACTTTAATTCATGTACACAGTATGTTTATTTATGATCGAAATTGCGCTGCTAGAGTCATTACATAAATTTGCTTAACGTATAAAGCTTGAACCAGCGGCGGCTTAATCCCGAACGGGTTCTGACGAAGGAGTATTCGTCAAAATTTTTTTCTTTTTTTTTTAATGTCTATTATTGAAGAGTTTTATAACGATGAAAAAAATGTACATTTCACGCGGGCATTATACTCAGTCAGTGTAAAAAGTGGATACTTTGACGAGCCTTTCTTTCTTCAAATTACTCGTGAGCTCCTCTATATTTACCGAAATTTATACGACGTGCGAAGACACTTAGATAAATGAATTGCACGGCCTTAAATTATAATCGAAAATTGTATTCGAGTTTTCGAAAAATTTGCGCCAACTGAATCCGCAGCGCGAATCAGTTCGAATTGCACTGCAGGTTTCCAGTCACTTGGAATGCTCGAATAGTTGGAATTTCTCAAATGTTCAAATCGAAACATTCGAGTATTATATGCATAATTATATAAGATTGGAATTTAATTTTCTTTTTAACGCTTAATATCTATACGTTACACACGCCTATGTGAAGAAAACATGCGATTGAAATATGCAATGACAACGAATTACACATATATTTATCATGGCCACTTGTACGGTGATAATGAACATTTCAGTCGTGCCTTCGCAAGAAACACATTTTACGCATGTACAACAATATAAATCGTATAAATAAAAAATTTATTTTTAATCGTATGTATACAGATGTATGTAAAACGTGATTGTTCGAATTGTTCGAATTTTTCCAATTTGAATGATTCCAAACGCAGATGTTCGGATGTTTCATACATTATGAAAAATTCATACTTGCATGTAGACTGACAAAATTTATAATTTGTAGTAACGAGTAAAAATTTTCTTGTTTCACAACGAGAAATCCCATATGTTGGGCAAGAACACATTCATTTAGTGCAAGAACAATTTATTTAAAGGAAGTAAATTCGTCTTATAATATACTCAATGTTTTCTCCAATTATGAAAATATTTTCTGACTTTAAGAATCAAGAATATATTTACTTAATAAATAGAATTTTCTTTTCAGTCTGCAATTTCAAACCTTCCCTCAAAAAAATTTAAGAACCCCACTTTATATAATGTTATAACCATCCAACCATATATATAATAGGAGGCGAACTTATTTTCCGACCTTTTTTAATGAAAAAAGGAAATTTATGATGGAAAATGGATAAACGTTAGCTTAATCAAAATATTTTCCGTCATTTTCTACTACTTTTTCCCATCTTTCTGACAATATGTCGATACCGTGGCGAAAGAACGATGGTGGTTTCGAGGCGATCCAATCATCCACAAATTCTCGCACTTCTTGAACATGTCATCAACGAGGTCGTGCTGCATCGATCTAAATAGGTGGTAATAGGAGGCGCTATGCCTGGCGAGTACGCTGGGTGCGGCAACACTTCCCATTCGAGCTCCAACAGGGTGTTTTTGACGGCTTTCGCAGCATATGGCCGAGCGTTGTCATCCAAGAGAATGATGATGATGATCCAATGCGCCTATTGCTCGCGATTGCTCATCTATGTTCTATGAATTTCTGCTGAAAATTATTCAGTTGGCGTTTTATATCTTGGCAATAACGATTTTATTCGATTTTTGCAGCTCGTAGTATAGCACACCCTGTTGGTCTCACCAAATGCACAGCAATACCTTTTGGCCGTGGATGTTCCGTTTTGGTATCGATGTGAACAATTGGCCTGAGTCCACCCATGACCTTTTACGCTTCGGATTGTCATAGGAGATTCACTTTTCATCACCAGTCACAATACGCCACAGAAAACTTTTCTTTTTTGGCTGGCAAACGAAGACAGTGCTATGTGGTATCGATTCATAATGGCACTTTCTGTCAAATCGTGTGGCATCCAATTTCCTTCTTTATAAATCTTTTCAATCGCATATAAACGTTTGCCAACTATTCTGTCACTGACTCCTAACTTATTAACGAGTTCTTTCTGCGTTTGAGCTTAGTTTTCGTCCAATAATGCTTGCAGTTCACTATCTTTAAACTTTTTCGATTGTCCAAAACGTTCTTTGTCATTAACATCAGTATCTCCACTTTTAAACCGCTGAAACTACTCTTTACATGTTGTAAGCGATGGAACTTATTCACCATAGCATTCTTGAAGCAATCGATAAGTTTCTGCTACACTTTTTGCAAATCAAAATAGTGCAAAAGGAAATGTCGAAAAAACGATTTATCACGATTCATTTTTCACTGATCAAAAAATTATAATGTTTACACAAATGATGGCGCCTGTTAACTGAATTTTATTGGTAAATACCAAAACTAAATAATAAGTACTAGATCCGTCTCATTTGCCCTTTCGTACTACTTATATCGCCACCTAAACGTGAAGGTCGGAAACTAAGTTCGCTTCATAATTGTCTGCGATATTTTACATACAACGCTAACACATGAATGTATATTATATATATGTGGGTGTCTGTATGTTATACGTACAGGACGGCGAGACGCTCTTCTGCAAGAACAACGTATGCGTGCATCCACCGACTTTGCTACGGCAGCACTGCGAGGTCGTCCATCACCCGGGCTACATGACCGTCGTGTGCAGGGTCGACAAGGCAACCGGAGCGCCGACCCTCCACCTCAGCTGGATACCGAACAGCACGCTGCGCAAGCATCCGAGCACCATCGAGAACACGGCCCCGGTGAAGAGGCTCGAGGCCGCGAGGGAGGACGAGCCACGCACCGAGGAGCCGGGTTAGACACACACACACACACACACACACACACACACACATATATATATATATATAGACAAATAGATTTAGATAATTAATATTATCGATATGTATTGTTTTGTACAGATTATAGATAGTAGGAAATGTAATTAATACTGATCGACAGAATTATTATGAAATATTAATGTGTGTTCAAACTAAGCAGGGTGGGTTGGGGAAAAGAGGGAGGTGAGGCAGAGAGAAATGGATAAGGACTAACCATGAAGAGATAGAGAGAGAGAGAAGAGAGAGAGAGAGAGAGCACAGTTTTACAGTTTTAGAGAAGGCAGTAAATGGAAGGATTAAAGTATAGGATAGGATTAATATTTGATATGAACGATGAGTAAAAGAGAGTTTAGAGGGTTTTATAGAAGAATGAATTGACTAATATGTAGGTAAATGAGTTGACTAGGGTATGAGGCAAGACGTTGAATGATTCGAGGGAGTTCCCAAAGGTAACAGGTGAGAAAGCCAATGTTAAACGCAAATAGCCAGTTTGAGAGAGCGACAGGGCTCTGTTTACAGGGCTAAATGAGACGGGAACATATAGTTAAGGAGATCACGACCTATAGAAATTTAAGAACAATCGTAAAATAACTGTTTATGTCAAATCTTATACGAGATTCGAAAACTTTAGTCGTAAAATTACTGCATGCTGCGCGCCCTTTAAAAGCATGTGACAATTACAATTATTGAAAGAATAGGTTTCTCTACATGAACACTCCCGAGGGAATCGCGTGTGTTAAAGCTCATATAGTTAGTGATAACATAGTGTCGCATATCTTTTTTAAAGAATTTAAAAAAAAACAAGCATTGAATATATGAATTATTGAACCTTTATGAGCTCGTGCAGCTTATTAAACTAACAAATACTTTTCTGGATTCTATATTCTTTATAAAATCTATAATAATATTATAATTATAATTATACAATTAGATAATGACAGTCAAATTGTCGCTGTTTATAATATCAACATAATCTGAAACATAAAAGCTATTACTAAAAAATGATAAAAACGTAATCACTATACCGTCATTAGGGAAGGACAATTTGATTCTCCCAGCAGCAAATTGAGCTTGAATCCAGTATGTATCTGCTTCGTCCCACGTTTTGAACCGCTTCGACTCATCGTCAGGGACTGGTCTAACGACTAACAATGCTTATACATCCAACCCAAAAACCCAACACAACTTTAAATTTAAAGCAAATATTTATATTAACGAAGAATTATACAATTATAGCTACGCGTATAATTTAATTGACTCTTAACATCTTTTGTAAACGTCTGTTCCTTATAATATATACACAAAGTTTTTCGAGACTTTCGTTCTTTTATTTATTTCTATAACACTCGTGTTTCAAAATATTTACATTTTCAATATCGCAAGAATGCAAAAAATCTAATGCTCTTTAAGACCGAATGTACAATTCGTGCTTCGGATGAGCTATGCCGATACTCATATATATTCTCTGTTTCCAATATCCATTCGTTTGTCCGATGTAATATTTGTCAAAATCCTTAAAATTCATTTCATAAAAGATATTCCAGCTTTTAAGCCTTTATCATCAGTATTTTTGCAATTTTTAAATAAATTACCTAAATTATTATAACTGCTTAAATAAACTAGAATATTAAGTGTTTAAAATTACATTTATTACATATGGTGGTACAAGAATTGTATTATTCTTTATTATACTTTTCATACTTTTTTCTTTCTATTACTGCTATAAATTTCTTTTACTTTCTCATGATAATCGTTTAATATATTATATATAAAGATAATCATTATTAATGAATATCTCTCTAACCAATTTAAAATTATCTTTTCTAAAAAGTTTATGCGATAATTCGATTGCTCCGTAAACAACCCCCTTTATTATATCTAACTTATTTCTAAATTGATGGTGCGAATTGAAATTATATTCATACTTTGACACAATTCATATATTCATAAGGACTATAAGATCGATAAAAGTATTTGTTAGTTTAGTGTACAACAGTAGCCGACATCAGTACAATATTAAACTTGTATATCTTACGCTGAAATAATATTTTCTAATATCAAGTAAATATTTACTTGATACAAAACAAGAAGATATTTATTTACTTGATAACGGACTTTTTTCCAGTGTATATACAGTAAACACATAATTGTAAATTGAAGGATAAAAGTATAATGCTGGCTTTGAAAATGACGCGGCAGTATATAAGGCATTAAGAATAAAAAACCCTCCCCCTCACCCTTCCGCCAGGCAAAACGAAAATCCCGGAAAGCGTGGACGGCTGCCTCGAGGCGCGGGAGCCGGTCGACTGCAAGGACTGCGAGCGCATCTGCTCGAGCAGCGCGACGCGGACCGATCCGTCGACGGCCGGGGCGGCGCCGCCGCCGCCGCCGCCACCGACGCTCGTGGTGGACTGCCAGCCGAGCAACGGCCACGTGGTGACGTCGGGGCCGCAGCCGGCGCGGATCCTGGAGGCGGACGGCGGCGAGTCCGCGCCCGGTCGGAGGCCCCATCAGCACCAGGCCGCGTCGCAGCTCGCCAGGTCGGAGTCGGCCGACTCGAGGTTCGAGGAGGGCGGCGCTGGCGGCGGCGGCAGCAGGGACGACGCGAGCGTCAAGAGCCGCAGCATGTCGCTCACCTCCACCTGCAGCCTGTCCATTATCATTGCCACCGACGGTAAGTATACTGTGTAATGGACGTATATTTATTTGTAGTGTTAATATATATATATATATATATATATATATACCTGGCAGAAGGAGGCATTTTTCTTGGCAGAGACAAATTTTGTCGCATACATGTTCCGTACACAATGTCTATCGAGTTTTCTTGTAAAAGCTATCTGTCTAAAAAATAATCTTGAAAATACATTAAATCTTCGCTTGGACATAGCCAACGTAGCCATTGTGCAGGTCAAGCCTAAGCTTTTTAACCTAAGAGAGTCGACAATTATACGCGAGTGTATATATATAACACGTCGTTCAATAAGTCCCGAAACTAACAACGAAAACAACTTGTTTTTTTTCTTCAAAAATCATTTGTAGTCATCAATATAATCTCCTTTTAGAGTGTTACAAACATTCCAACGCCTTTCCAACTTTTCCATACCATGTTTATAAAAGGACAATGTTTATATAACCCTTTGCTTCCAAATATGCTTCAGTTACGGCAATAACCTCTTCATTCGAACCAAATTTTCTTCCCTCGATTATTTATTTTTTTTTTTTTTGAGATCAGCTAAGAGCCAGTAGTTTTTAATGTAAAGGTTCGTACTCTAGGGAAACGTGGCCAGTTTGATACTACTATCACCATCACTGGATTAGTCTCGGGACTTATTCAACGACGTTATCCATCTTACGTAGGCCAAGGTCATCTATACACGAGCGTCAAAATATCTTTCATTTACATAATGTCAAAACTATAGCAATGCGAATACTGCGAGCCCTATGGATAATCTTGATTCGACAAATTTTTTGTACGTAAGATTTTCCACCCATTGAATTTTCGGGATCTTATAAGAGCGAATTTAATATTAAGTATTTTACAATTGTCGTTCGAATTACGCTGACGACGTAAATCGTGGTCGTGTTGAAGAGCTGGTGCTAGGTAGAGACCTTCTCAGCGCCCGATGAGTTTTATTATGAAACATTTTTCAAAAAAATACGATCCCGTCGCTACCGACGTTTTTTTTTTTTTTTGTCGCCGTGACTACCTCGTACCGATACGTCTCGTTGGAACGACTTTCGAAAAAAAAGATAGCATTCAATTTTCGATTTATTAATCTAATAAAATTTTAATTACACAATGGCTTGTGAATATTTATTGAATGTAATATACGTGGCCAACTATAATATGACTTTTGTAAATTTACACGATGACGGGAATGACGATTTTACGATGAAAAAAAGTTAATATATATTTGATGCATATCGATCGTGATTGTGTATAATATGCAGTTATTTGTCTATATATATACAATGTTTATGGAGTAAACAAGCTTATGAGAAGATACAGGGAAGCACTGACAATCAAACCAGATAATTTGCATAATTCTGATATGAAAGGATAAGAGTCGAACTTGCAGGGCCAATCTAAATGAAATGAAAAAACACACGATTTTGCTCGCGCGCAGCGTCGTCCCGTCGGCTTCCATGCAGTGATTTCGTCCGACTGTGCACTGTCGCGTTCAACGTTTATATTGTAATTATTTTTTTTATTACATAATACGATAACTACGACGGTGTACATTGGCATTTAATTCGATCAAATTTTAACAATGGAAAGCGAGATATTTTCCCCGCCCATTCGGCTGCAAAGGAGAACTTTACGAACATTTGTATATGGCAAACGATAAACACTCGTAGCTCCGTCAGTAAAAATCGCTAGACTTATCGCGCGCGATCGAAAAATTCATTCGAGAATTACTTTTTGATGTTATACGCGAATGTATGCAATTTACACACGTACAAGTAAAGAGATTACATTATACGATTGCGCGACTGTACGTAAAATGTAAAATAGATACTATTCACATACTACATGTCAACTTATATATACATACGATGTTTATATCCTCATTATAAGATAAATGAACCGATAAATGACCATTATTTTATCTGTAAAAATCTCAAAGTAAAAAAAAATAATCATACATATACGGTCTATATATATATATATACATACTGCTACATCGTTATCATCATTGATACATTCATTTTATCTCGATCTTTCGTGCGTTGATTGACGAAAAAAACAAAAAAAAAAAAAAAAAAAAAAAACAAAAACCAACGCCTAAAACACTATCCTTCCACCTCGCCACCGCCCCCGCGCACGCAGAGGAGATCCCGGCCTGGATGCGCACCCCCGAGCTTCTCGCCCTCCAGCACAATCTCGCCTTCCCGGAGAGCGCGACCGCCTCGCCGGTGGCGGCCCGACGCTCGGCCGCCCCGCACCGCTGCCGGCGCTTCTCCGTCGATCTCGGCCAGATGCGCTCGCTGAGGCTGTTCTTCGCCGATCCGGAATGCACCTCCGGCCAGCTGGTGGTCGCGAGCCGCGAGAGCCAGTACAAGATACTGCACTTCCATCACGGCGGCCTCGACAGGCTCGCCGCTACCCTGCACCAGTGGCACCAGCTGCTCAATCCGGGCACGAACCTGGACGCGGAGGACAGCTCGCCGTACAGGTCTGCATATATAAATTGTAGTGTGGGTGTGTGTGTGTGTGTGTGTATATGCGTGCATGCGTGTTAATGAATATTATGGGGTCGATCGTCGATGAATCGGGGATGAAGGATGATTTTGGGACGGAAGCTTCTGTTGTGCATTCTGGTTCTATAAAGTGTATGTGTGTGTGTGTGTGTACATTTGTGACACTCGTTCCAAGTCGACAATTTTCAATTTTATTCTATAATTAACTGTGAACAATTGTTTTTATATAGACACAATCGTTCGATGCAATCCTATAATGATGAACGAAATAAACGATTCAATTATGCAACTTGGCATCGTTTCAACATTGTACATCGAAGCATAATTGGCATGACTACATACTTTCATATAAGTATGCTGCTACTCTGAAACATTGAAAATGTATAATGTTAAATTGAAATGTACTTTATGCAGAGGAGTATTATTTATAAATAGATTCTAATAGAATTTTTATAATAAGAAAAGATATATCTATATGCAAAATATCAAATTAAAACGTAATTCAAGATGAGTAAATGAGAAATAAAAGTCGTTAAGCACGTAGAAAATTGTAAAGAAAATCCTATAAACTCTATGAGAATGTAGACTTGAATACTTGAATAATGATTATTGTGATTAAAAGAAGCTATTTAGCTTTGCATTTGATGAAAATCCAGTTAAAACTCTTGCTTAAGCTTCAAGTTTTTATATCATTGGTTTAGCATTTAGCTTTTGAATATTAGTTTATAATGAAATCGTGAACTGCACTCGACAATTTTTTATTCAGTGCATATATTTTTATATTCAGAAATATTTTAAATTATTTCTATTGTCTACAAAAAAATTAATTATAAAATAAACAGGCTGAATAGAAAAAAATCCATATTGAATTAATATAACGTGGATGACCTCAACATTCAGCTGTATATATAGGCGCAGAAACGTAATAATAGTAACGCAGAAATATACGTCTAGTCAGCTATATCAATGGAGCTTATGAATTTGAATGAATTTTATACAAGTTTGCAATGCTATGAAAAGTATATAATATGTAAACGCGTATGTTTATCTATCGACAAAAGTTCTAATTGTTGAATGATTGGCAGCCCTCGCGCGTTATATTTGATCGCTTTCTCGCTGTATCGAATCGAATGTTGAACTTCGACAGTTGAAATTAAAGGTAAGACAAATATCGTTCGATCCGAAATTAAAGTACGAAATTCAAAAGTTTAATAAAAATTTTATAAGTTTATCTATAACTTTAACGCGAAGAATGGTCTTTATTCTTGATTCGAGTGTCACAACGCTCGCCATGATTTTCGGATATTGCTCAATTCAAATATTCGCGCCTTCTTACCTTTTATTAGCACAATGTTGCTATGCTTAAAAAGGATTCATTCGAGCGATTTGAATAATAAATTGCTCCTATAAAATTTTATTCATTTTTAAAAATGAATTGAGCAACGGTCATGTTTTTGACCTTGATCTCAGTTTTCAAGGACAATTCAAGGCCAAATTTAAAATTTAAAAAAAAAATCCATATTTTTTATTTGGAAGTTTTATTCGTCATTGCCTTTGTGTTCTAGGTCACATAAAGTTCAAATTCAAAATCATGGACAGAAACCGCTGTTCTTAGGGCCACAAAAAAATTCACTAATTGAGATAATTTTATTTAAAGATGATAATATCAGAATCTGATAAAAACAAATGAAAAAACATACGGCAAGTTATTGTAAAAAAATGTCCAATTTGGATGTAAAATTTTGTGCTCTATCGATCCAAGCAATAAAACCTGGGCGTTTTTATTTAGAATTTTTAATTTTGCATTGAATCGTCCTTTAAACTGAGGTCAACGGCCACCACTGAATTAGTTTTTTTTTTTTTTTTTTTTTTTTTGAAATCCCAGAATTTTTCTATTAAACTATGTTTCATATCTATACACCCCGGCAAAATTATCGGAGTGTCCTGATTATTTTGGGACACCCGTTATATTTTGCTCAACTACAACCATACGGTCGATTGAAGCTGCAATACGTATAAAATCGCACCTTCGTCGTCAGGCACTTCATGGTCTGCCGACCGGTGGTGGGCAGCGACGAGCTCCATCCCGAGGAGGGCCAGGTCCCCATGATCACCTCCCTCGCCTGGCGTGATCTGCTCAACGAGCGCGGCCAGGTCGAGGACGACCTCGGGCTGCGCAAGGGCGTCTTCTTCGGCGGCCTCGAGCCCGCCCTGCGCAAGATCGTCTGGCCGTTCCTGCTGCACTGCTACTCGTACCAGAGCACCGCGGACGAGCGCGAGCAGATCGACGCGATGCGCAGGCAGGAGTACGCGGAGATAAGGGGCCGCAGGGACACGATGGGCCCCGAGGACGCGGACAGGTTCTGGCGCAACGTCGTCTGCATCGTCGAGAAGGACGTGGTCAGGACGGATCGGGCCAATCCTTATTACGCAGGCGAGGACAATCCCAATATCGAGATTATGAAGTGAGTCGGTTCTTTTGGTTTTTTGTTTTTTTTTGTTTTTGTTTTTTGTTTTTTGTTTTTTTTTGGTTGGCGGGGGGTTTCGACATCAAATCGAAATAATATACGACCGCTGGTAAAATGCGCGCGTAGATGTGGAGAAACAAAAATGGCGAGGATACCGTTCAAATTTTTTCAACGAGAAATCTCGGCAAAGTGCGTGGAATAGAGAGATGCGCACGAACATAATCAAAAAACTGAAAGATCTGTCGACCGAACTCTCCTATTCATTCTTTATTATAAATTATTATAAACAATGTTACTGGGTGTTTCATGATGTATAACGAGATTTAATTAACAAGGGGAGTACACGGTCGCCGGAGAAGCAATTGCTTACACCTTCTGAAAATGCGTTAAATGTAATAAAAAAAACTGAAATACATTGCCTTTCTTTTATTTATTTTTTTTTCTATTTACTTGTTAATTCAATCTCAGAATCGACTTTACACTAATAAAAAATAAACTTATATTTTATTATTATTATTCGTTGAAAAATATACAGAGAGATTCTTCTATATAAAGTTAAACTTTCTTGCCTCATTAGCGACAAAAAGAAAGATTCAATAATTTCTCTGTAAATAAATGGCAAAAAGCTATGATTATTGCCACATTTGCTAAATATACTAGTTATTGATATTTTTAGCGCCTCTCCTTCTTTTAATAAACTACAATTTATTTTGATATAACTATTTTAACTTTATTGACTGAAATTTGACTACTACATTTAAAAAAAAACCGAGATTTTTAAACAGCCCTCTATTAAGCTTGAATCCAGTAACCTGTAATCTATAATCTATAACTTATCCTATCTTAACAATATTCATATAAAATTTAAGGAAAGAATTTAATTGGCACAAGAAAAAAAACTAAAGTATTCCTCTAAATCCAACGCATTTTATCAAGATGGAATAAATTGCTACCTCAGTGGCTGTACGCTCTCTTTGTAAAATATCTTCTCTAAACTAATTTCTCACAACGAAATTTCGAGATCTCGCTTTTCTGTAATATAGACCAGTTTCGTCTATAGATTTTTCAGATTTTTAATTATTCTCGTACGTTTGAGAATAGATCAGCTCTACGTATCGTTCTATTAGTGAGCTTAATAGATGACTGAGGGTGAAACGTACTCTGCTCTTTTAGAATATTTCAAGATTCTTCTTGAAAGATTTTAAATCATCTACTAATCATTATATTTTATACTTTTGTGGTTTCTACTTGTTGATTGACTATAAATTCTTTTAATATTAATATACAATACCCAAAATATAGGAGAAACTTTATTACAAAACTATGGAAGATTAGGACCAGGGGCAAAGGCAGGACCTTTGAAACATTGAATAAAGTATTACAATGACTGATCCTATATTTATGAACGTTTAATGTCAATGCAACAACATTTATGAATAGTCATAGAAAATTATTACAAGTATTGTATAATAAACGTGTTTTCGGTTATATACTTTGCTAAAAGTAGTGAAAATTTTTGTCCTTAGTCTTTATACTCTAACATACATCTTCATTATAGTTAAGTATATCTCGATAGACTCCGATAAAGTTCTTAAAAAAATAAGCACAAAATCATTAAATAGGAAGTGTTTGAGAATATTATGTAATTTAAAGTGTAAATTTATGATTTTTTTTTTCTCATTTCATATTTCAATCCGTTACGATCTGAAATGTTAGAGTTATCTAATTCTAGAGCATGCATATGTAGATAGTCTGACAAGCACTAACTATCGTCTTTGCAATACATATAAATTTTTTCTATGATTTTATAACAGATTATACTATGCTATACAGTAACAACGAAACAGCCTACAAATCTATAAAAGAAGTATAAAAAAAATATGAACGGCCATTGTCAAACACGAACCGACTTATATATTTCTATGTCACGCATATATACATAAAGCAGTATACAACAAGAACTCATTTGTTATGTTTTACTAAATGCGCTCATCATCTCCATAAATCAAACTTTTGACCCCTCGGCCCGTCTTATCAGGAACATCCTGCTGAACTACGCCGTGTACAACGCGCGACTCGGCTACACGCAGGGCATGTCCGATCTGCTGTCGCCCCTGCTCGCCGAGCTCGACGACGAGGAGGCCGCGTTCTGGTGTTTCGCCGGGCTTATGCAGAGATCGGTGGCTGTCTGCACGCCGACCGACGTCGACATGGACCGTAATCTCTGTTACCTGAGGGAGCTGCTCAGGGTGATGGTGCCCGACTTCTACGCCCATCTCCAGAAGCACACGGACGCCCTCGAATTGCTGTTCTGCCATCGATGGATACTTCTGTGAGTTTTTTCGGCATTATTGCTCGTCGCCTCGGCGCCGTCCGTTATAAAAGCATTTTCGCGGGAATTATACGTTGAAATTTTGTTTGGAACGATAATTAAAAAGTCTGTTCGCTCGAAGAAGTCAGGATTAAAATAATTTTAAGATTTGACGTATTATCGTTGTTATTCGTGAATATTTAGTTCACCGATCTATCGAAACTAGGATGTATTCGTATATAAAATGGGTGCACCGTTTTCAATCTGATATCAGTTTCAATCGCTGATGGCCGATGGCTGATAATTTCATCTGGATTCGCTTGGATATAAGCTCGATTTTGGCTTTACATTGCCTGCATATCGTTGAATTTCTAAACCAGAATCATCAATCGTCTGTCTGAACCGATTTCCAAAAGAAAAATGCGCTGATTGTATATTCCATCATTATGATTCAAAGCTACGTTTTGGGAATTCTTCGGTACTGAAGCAATGTAAATGCTTACAAGCTGGATCATTTCTTACAATTTCAACTCCATTACAGTTATTTCATATGATTCTATTTCATTTCATAAAGCTTCATTAGTAAGTTTCAAATGGCAATGAGTACAATTACAAGAGATTTCAGCTTATTGCTTCATTCCAATTACCTTCAAATATTTTCATTCATTGTATGATATGGATATGGATTCTAAAGCGATTTCAACCTATTTCCAGAGGTTTCAATTTATTTCAAACGATTTCAACTATTATTTTTTTACACGCGTATTTCAATGATTTTCAACTGATTTCAAATATCTTAAATTGTTTTACCTTCTCATACGGTATGAAATGATATCGAATGATTTCAAACGCTTTCAGCTGCTTTTAACATTATTTCCAATAATTCCAAATCATATTTTATGCTGTTTTTCAAAATTAATTCCAACGACCTTCCGTATTTTTATTCCTCGCATGGGATTAAATGATATTAAATGTTTTGAACGCAATTTCGACCTCTTTCAAGTGTTTTCGATTTCAATTTATTTAATAAAGATTCTGTATAAAGACAACGAAGGATTTCCCAGAGGGAATAGGCCTCTCGCATAAACGAGCTTAAAATCTCTCCCTCTCGTAACTCGTATAAGTGTAATAATAATAATAATAATAATAATAATAATAATAATAATAATAATAATAATAATATAATAATAATAATAATAATTGTAATAATAATAATAATAAATTCGACAGGTGCCTGAAGCGCGAATTCCCGATGGACATGGCGCTGACCATGTGGGAGGCCTGCTGGGTGAACTACCTGACCGATCACTTCCATCTCTTCCTCTGCCTCGCGATAATGGCCGTCTACGCGGACGACGCGATCGCCCAGGACCTGCGCACCGACGAGATGCTCCTGCACTTCAGCTCGCTCGCGATGTACATGGACGGGGGCCTGATACTGCGCAAGGCGCGCGGCCTCCTCCATCAGTTCCGCCAGCTGGACAGGCTGCCGTGCAGCCTCGCGGGCCTGTGCAGGCAGTGCGGCCCCGGCATGTGGGACAGCAGCCACGACCCGGTGATCGAGTGCCTCGGCCACGGCGACCGCGATCAGTGCCCCCACGCCGGGAATTACGCGAGGTCCTCGGGCCTCGAGTGAGGGCTGACCGCGAGTCGCGGGCGCTCGGCCTGGCTTCGTAAACGACGCTGCATGCGAGCGTATACAATGAATTGTAGGTAGAACGAATTGCGCCGAGTGTCGCCTTTCAATCGTGCCGGACGATACATCGCCGGATGACCGATGGTGGCTTGAAAATTGCGAAAATCCGAGGACGATTACATTGATTCGTACGGGGAATTGAGGTAAACAATTGAAAATAAATTTAATTACTGTATACGCAATTTCAGTTAGCCGCGATAAATTATTCTGTTTTATATAAATATATATATATATAAAATGTTGGAAGAGGTTTTCAAAAAATTGCACTTTTATGCCACCGTGAGCGCGTCCTCTGATTTTTCCATCCCCTCCAACTGAACGCACGAAGCGAGCCGTCTATATTGTATACGGGCGAGCTTTTGTATATACCGAGCGCACCATTCACCGTCACGATCGAATCTGGAAATTTACAGTGGAATACTCAATAAGAAAGTATGTATAGATTTTCCTTGCTAAAGAGTGTCTTCATGTATATATATAGTGATTTAGATCATAAGACTATGAAATATAACTATATATATATATCACGTATAATATATACATATATCACAAGTAAAAGTTTTGATCAAAATAAAACGATTGCACTCTTGAAGAAATATTTGAAG
Organism: Sycobia sp. Sy_11; assembly: GCA_018907035.1. Lineage (NCBI taxonomy): Eukaryota > Metazoa > Arthropoda > Insecta > Hymenoptera > Epichrysomallidae > Sycobia > Sycobia sp. Sy_11. Next base: position 1,105,774 of record JACCIC010000107.1, read on the forward strand.
AATGCGCTGTGTGATTTCTGAACAGGGGTAACCATTTAATGTCTCATATACTACGCAGGTCTTAATTTTGTTACGAATTTAATAATGTGTGGCAAATGAGTGATTTAGTAAAGATAAGTGACTAAGAAAAGATGTTTTTGGGCCTATAATGTCTTTTCGAATTATAAATAGCGACCTTGGCAAAAATATCAAATTCTTCAGGGTATCTGCAAATTGATCGTTATAAAAGTATATGTATAGGCATCGCAGTTTTTTTGAATTGCCAACAAAAATTCCTTTAAACATTTCTCCTATCGTTATTTCTAAATATTTCCGATAAAATTTTTGCTCGAAAAGTAAATCTAATGCAGTCCAAAAGGGCGTGAAATTATCCCATAAATCTGAAAAAAATAACAATTTGAGAACTTTTTTTGTATATTCCACAAGAATATACGAATGTTCCATGTCATAAAAAAGATAAAACTCCTACTTTTTGATAAATTAAACGATAAAATGAAGTCTCAATCACCCCTCAAAATGAGAAAATAAAAAAAGCTAATGATTGTTAATCGATCTCATCCATATCAGGTGATGTATTTTTATAAGATGATTTCATACCTTCGAGAATTTTTCCGAAGTCGATTTTTAAGTCTTAATTTTACAGAAGCACTACAATAAAAAACTAAAAATGATTGTTTTTATCAATTAATATGTTTTATCTTTCTTAATTGTGGAAGAATTTAAACTCCTATAGTTAGGTATAAATATGAAGTATTTTCAAGCGGCTAAAAAAATGCTGCTTTATTTTAATTTTGAATGATTTTCTATTAGAGATCTGCTAAAACATTTTCACTTTTATTGACGTTATTTTATTCTTATTTATATTGACATTGAAAATAATCCACGTTTGACTTAAGTTATCGTATTTTTATATCGACCAGCATTTTTTGACATATCGAAAAAGTTACAACAATTTGAACTACGATATTGTTTTGAAAAAGTTTTTTTCAACCACGAACATGATTTTCAAAATTTATTCAGGATTAAAAATATCAAAAGATAGTCGTAATAAGTGTGAAATTTAAAAATAATTAAAATTATCCAAGTACGTGATGTATAATGATGTAAAGGAAATTAAATTGAAAAAAAAGTTATAGCATTAATGAAATTATTTCTTATACGCCGTATAACAAGAAATAAATAAAATATAGTAAATTTAATTGTTTATCGTCTGACGAAAATTCTTAATTCAAATTTTTTAATGTAGTCAAATCTTTATACTATAATAACTGATTATATAGAATATTTTTGTCAAAAAAAAAAAACAAAAAAAAAAACAAAAAAAAAACAAGAATTAAGTGAAATTCAATTATCGTTGTCATGTCTAAATCAAGGAGTTGATGTTGACGTATATTGTTATAAACAGTCAATAGCTCTCTATCTCTCTATGTCTCTATCTCTTTCTCTCGAGCTTGCAAAAGTAAACTTATTATATATTTACAAAATTTAACGAAATTGTTAAAAGCGCAAGATAATGAAATATACGATAAATGACAAACTTGTCAAAAAGTTAAAAATATATAATTAAATGGTTATTCCTTTATCGTACTCATAGGGATCTTGTATGGATTAATAAATATAGTGCCAATGTTCGTAAATTACGTTATGAAATATATATCCAAAGAATATACTTTTATCACTGCTCGGATCACGTTGCATTAATATTATTATATCAATGGCGAGCGCCGGAGACGGGCTTTATCGTATTTTACGAAAACGATGCTGCGCCTGTGGGTTGCCCTATACCGCGTGTGAGCAGCGTGGCTTTATATCCTTACTGGTGACGTTGATCGTTCCTTGGAAATTTTTTTTTAGAAAACTTTTGACGCGATTCGAGGTATATAAAAATTACGAGTGTTTCTCATTGTGCGTTCAGATAATATATGAATCGCGAATATTGTACATATATAAATATATATAATGGAAGAGAGGAATAAGAGTCGTTTATGTGAAAACGAATAATGGTCGGGAGGGACATCAACGTTATAGAAATAAAAATGCCTAAGATTATAAATCGCACATAAGCTCGCCTTCGCGACTTCGATATTTATATACATATTGGAGTCTTTATAGTTTCCCTCAACAAAAAAAAAAACCGGTAGATATTTTTGTGTACATAGCTCTAAATTATACATATTTATTTAAGAAAGAACACATAGTAAACAATTTTTTCGCGTTAATTTCGTGAAACAATGATCAACATAAAGGATGATTTTTTGTGTACGCCGTACCGAAGGTTTACAACTTAAATTGCAATCTAACTATCTCATAATGCATAATTATATGTCAAGTATTAACAATAACTCAGTGTTTAAAAGACTTTTTTCATTAAAGTGATCGTTAAATTAAAAATTAATATTTTTGTTTTTGATTAATTACTTTTTACATTTCTTGATAAAATTAAACGTAAAATCGTGGACGAAAATGAAAAATTACGATTTTCGTCTCCTTATAAATAAATATAAGATAGACATCAACGACTATTGGCTTATCAAAACAGAAATATCCCTTATTATTGCAAATGAGAACTAAATAAAATTACGCCATCGCAGCTTTATTATGTATTATTTATAGGCACTACTTATAAAATGAATTAACAAAAACTTTCCAATAAACTCAAGGGAAGGAAAAAACAATATCGATCTGCAGTAGTACAAGACAAGACTGATATGTTGAAAAAAAAGTAGCTATCTATATTAATTACATAAGAAAAATGCTCAAATATCTATATGCCGAGTATACACATGTATGTTTACTAATGATTGCATGTATTTAAAAATTTTTTGTATACTTGAAAATTACGTATACAGATCTGTCGCGGTTTCTTATAATTATTATTGCTATTATCATTTTTATGTAATTACTGATAAAATTACGCTCCCCTAAAAATGTCGAAAGTCAGTGTGAAATTTTCTGATTATGGGATAAACTTACAAAATAATACATAAGATTTAGTTCTACCACAGAGATTGTCAAATAAATGACAAATATACGTGTATCTGGACATTTATGTGTTTAATAATTGTACATCGCTTAACAATCCAATATAGAATTATGTATAACTTCGTAAGCTGCTCCAAAAATTCTTTTCGCGGAGCCACATGTGCAATCGTACCGATATGTATAAAACGCCTGACGTGCCAATAATTATTTGGAAATAAATTACGTACGCAGATTTTATTCTGCTGAATCAAATACCGTGTGTATGTGTGGGAATATATATATATATATATATATATATATATATATATATATATATATATATATGTGAAATTCACGGGAAATGAAATAAATCTATACATATATATATATGAGCTGTTGGAGTATCTATCTATACACATATATATATGAGAGTTAATTGCAACGTTTAATAAGCCATACGGGACAATGAAGAAAAAAAAGATATATATGTATAGTAAATTATATATTTACGTAAACGTAGTAATTAAATTTCACAATTGTGTCATTTGTTAAAGCATCTCCCTGCTAGATTAAAACTGACGCGTCTCAATTATTACAGGACTACATCGAACTATACAGCACATTAAAGTATTTTTTTTTCTACACATCCGTACGGAATGCCGAAACTGTCTCGACTTGCGAATGCGTCACGCGCTTAAAAATCCACGCTACTTTCCATTATCACGTATAATAACGCACTTTGTATATCGATTTCTACGGCTCTGGCATAAAATGTACATAGCAAAGTATAATGTAGCTTCGTTTGCGTTTGTTTTTTTTTTCGGTTTTCTTCTTCCTCCGTTCGTCAAGTTGATGGGATTTCCGATCGAAGGGATGGGAGACGAGGAAAAATCTCAGCTTTATTCATTAATGATTGTCCAACGTCAACGCCATCATCGCACGCGCATTGTTGGAAAAGACGTCATCGATCGCTATAAATTGTAAGCGAACATTTTCATGCTAAGGGCCACTTTTGATAAACATATTATTGATGTCGGATCTGTCGCTAGGGAAATTAAGTCGAATCGGTATAACAAATTGTTAAGCTGGGGAGGATTCGGTCTCACCTTTCCACGATTTTGAAAAATTTCATGAAATGTTTCGTGATGCGCGTGATGCGAATTCATTTATTTCACATACCCACAGAACGAAAATCTAATTAAATTACTCAATAATTTTGATATTTATTGTATAAAAAATTCAAACTCCAAGAGAAACAGAGCCATCGGAATGTTATAATACAAAAAAATAAGTAAATAAATAAATAAATAAATGAAAAGAATAAAAGATGAACGAGTAGGAATTCATCGTGGATTCTACTGTGCTACTTTTTCTTGTTGGAGCATTTGAAGAAAAGTCTATTAGTGTTAAGATCTGTGAACGCTTTAAGTCTATATAGTATTGCATATGAAGGAATATAATATATTAAGAAAACACAAGTGATTTATTGTAAAAATTTATTAATTTTTTTATATCTTTTATCTCTCTTTCTCTCCCCTGTTTCTTAACTATATCCTTTACATTTTTACATTTTTTAAAATATATATTACTAATTCATTTGATACGCTATATTAATTGAGATTACTCATGTACATTTACAGTCTTAACAAATACCCACATTGGCAATACTTCCTTTGACAAAAACCTATTTTATCAATTTGTGCTTTTATTAGCAAACATAATGGACTTTTTTTTTCATTATATTTATGTTGATTATTTATGAAGAAAGAAGATCCTGAAATTAAATCAGGATTCTTCTATTTTTTGTATTCCTCAATTTATCATTTCCAGATTTTTCATATTATATTCTGTTATAATACATTAATAAACTATTGCAGTAAAATCTGTACAAAAATATGAATCTGGAAATTATAAATAAAATAAATCCAAAAATATCCCGATCGCAGTTCGATCACCTTATATATAGATTTGCATCTTCGATTTGTATAGTGATGCTCTTAATTGAACACTGGTGAGGCCAGAATGGCCGTAGTAGTTTTTTTTAAAGAAAATGAATTATTTTCTAAATTATAAATTTGTAAAATTTTTATATGCAGCGGAAAAGAATTTCCATTTTAAGAGAATCACAAGATAATTTCGATGTATTCAATAGTGATTATGAATTTTCATAATATGGAATCTTGCATATGCAATCATTATAACAACGTTTCAAAGCCAGCTGATAGGTTTAGAGCTGTAAGTGATGAGAGTTAAATAGCTTTATCGTATGTTCTGTCACAAAAACACGATTTCTTAAAATGATAAAGATCGTTGATGAAATTTAATATTTCAGTATCTTCTTTCATCAATGAACATTAAAAGTTATCACTTCTGTGATAATTAGTAAAAAATAATATCTATACTTTATTATTCATACAACTAATTGAAGTTTACAACTTTTATAAGATGTGTTTATCTTTGAATCTTTTTTTCTCTTCTACTTTTTTGGCAAACCTCAAATTGGATTAAAATATTTAATCAGGGCATACCTAGACTGCTGCTCTAAATTACAGAGAAAAATAGCACCATATTCTAAATTTTACTCTTTATAAAACAATGAATGTTTTTAAATAGCCTCTTCACTATATTTTATTTTATAAAATTCTTTTGAGATCACATTTCATTCGATGGAACATCTTTTTAATAGTACCATACGTTATATTTTTTATTATCCTTTATAATATACTTTTATGAACTATGATTCCCGAACTGTCAAAAGAATTTTTAACAAGATAAAAGTGGGACTCAAAATTAAATAATTTTTTGCTTATTTGTCGACTGTTGAAACCTAATTTGAAATGGTCAAATGATAGTTTATGATTCTTCAAATATGGTAGGTCAAAGATAGCATTTTTTTTATAGATTTATGAGCTAATGCTGTTCCAAGTTATTACAAATTTAATTATTTTTGTAATTAAAATTTTTTAATTAAATTTTTGGAGATTATTTTATTAGTTACAATAGAAAATAATTAATTTTTGGAAAAAGTAATCGATATTACAATAATATATTCAACGTAAATGGATGAACGCCTGCAAAAATATTAAATTTGACCTACCATACTTGAAAAAATAAATGCTGTCTTAAACTGAAATGTCAGAAAGATTAAAAGTTTTATAATTAACTATCATTTAGTATATAATGTATTTTAAATTAAAATTCGAGAGTAACACCAAATAGACAATATTTGAGTTCCTCTTTTTTTTCTACAAATTTCAGTTTCTTTTTTTATTGTTTGTGTTCCTGTAGAATTAAAATATTTTTAATTTTTCCATAATTCGTATATTCATTACAATAAAGCCACCATTATTTTATTATTTTAATTATTACAATAAAACGGACAAATCTCAGTAATTCCTTTCTAAGAATAGTCCTTATTATACTTGAATATAATAAAAAAACTAACAATGTATAGAAAATTATAAATCAAAAATAATTTTAATTCCTTCTTGTTTAAAATTAAAAACTGTACTTTTGTAGCCTGATATAAGGCAAACTAATAAATATTTTTATCAGTCTTACAGTCTTTTTTTATAAATCAATATAAGTATAATGGTAGTCTGTAGGATTGATAAAATTATTTATTACTTTGTTATGATTTGCTTATTTAAAATTGACTTAAAACTTATGTAAATTATTGTCTCTGATTAGCCTTTTCAAAATTCCTTTACATCTCTGACAAGATTAATATTTTTTTGCCTTGGTACAAGGTATACAGTATAATGTTTATTCATATCCTCTTTATTAAAGAAAATAAGCTACTTTACTTAAATTTCTGATGAAGTTTTGTATCACAGTAAAATAATATATTTTAAATGGATGCTGCACTGGGAATGAAAAATATATTACTGCATTGCAGTTTCTGATTTTGTAATTTAAGATTATTATGGAGAAATTGTTTCAATCCGATTTTTACAATACTACATGAAAATGAAAAAAATCCAAATTCAATTTTCAAAACAATAAATACATAAATAATTAAAATTTTTTCCAAATATATATAAAATAATATAAACTAAAATAAGTTTATCAGCCATATTCTTCGTTAGAAAGAAGTAACAGAACTAAAATTCCAACAATTGAATTTAATAATTATAATGTATCTTTCGTTAAAACATTATAATTAAAGTATTTGAGCAAACATAAAAATATTTATTCATTGTAAAATAATTTTAAACACTCTAAAAAACTATATAAGTATCTGATAGCTATCCACATCTAATGCGAAATGCTTTTCAATAATGTTCATCGATACAAGTGACATACAAATAAATGCCCAAAGAAAAATCAAAATCAGCCAAAAATTGCTAGCGAATGGACTGATAAACTTATTCACCACTCCTTGACCAATAATTTGTGCAGTTTGGTTCCTTGCATTAAAAACTAAGAAAATTGGTATTAAATACTGTATTCCAGCACCAGCATATGATCCGGTAATGCTTACCAGAATTGTTAAATTTTTTGTAATCATTGCTATTATATAAGGCGGCAATATTGCTAATACTGGGAAGACGAACTTGCGAATACATAAACAGTAAGATTGACTTTCATCTAAGAAAAGAGACTGTAAATTATTACGGAGAGTTATGGCAATTATAGGAAAGCTAGTACTAAGAGTAAATACAGGAAATAGAGCGAGAAAGTACTGAATAAATAACATGAAAATGTTTTCATTGGATGAACAATTTCTAGGACCAAAGTCCAACGTATAAAGATCATCTAATTCTTCAAAAGCAAAAGCACCTGTCAATGCAAGTAAAAGATAAAAAATAGCAATCAATGCGAAGTCCAAACCTATAAATTTATTAAGTTTTGACTTGTTTGAAATCGGAGCCACAAGAGCTGGAAGAGAATGATGGCACATGAAGGAATATACACATACACCAAACAATCCAGGAAGTGCTGAAAAATAAGACACAAAAGTTATTTGAAGATTTTATATAATTTTATATTATTTTACAATAATACATCCATGATTTGTGACATAATTGGTATTAAAATAGGTTTTAATTTGTACTTTTTTATTTTCTTTTAAAAGTCATTTATAAAACAAGTAAGCTTTTATTTCTCACTCTCTTCAGAAACTAGACTCAATTTGATAACACTATGTGCAAAATATCAGCTGTGTTCTTTGCATATAATTCAAAAGAATACATTCGAAAATTGTACAGTTTTTAATGAAAACACTCGGCGGAGTTGTATAACCATACTTTGAGTGATCAACAGAGATGATTAATCGTTGTGGTTTTTAAATTTTATTAATTACTAAACTGTTTTTTTATACTCAATAATGTGTATGCAAAAGGACCTTAGAGACATGATGAGTGAGCAGGAGGCGTGTAATGTTAATTAATTAATAACTATTGCTAATAATGAGGGGTGAAAAACACGTGAATATATTATGAGGGGACTAATATGTAAAAATTATATATATATTTTATATAATTATATATATATATATATATATATATATATATATATATATATAAATTATATATATATATCTAAATTATATATATATATATATATATATATATATATATATATATATATATATATATAAATTTATATAATTATCATAGAAGTAAATATTCAATTTTTAAAAACTTATACCTGCTGTGTTAGCTTTTGCTGGACTTCCTTGAGCACCATCAGTAATTAATTTTCTCACTGCATATAAAATCATTATTGTAAAAGCTAACCATCGCATCATAGATGTTAGCATTTGCAAATATTTTGTTTTTTGAACATTGAAGAATGCAAAAGGACCCAAGACCATAATGAATATTGTCTACAAAATAAAAGAATAATTAATTCTATTAATCATTACAAAAAAAAACGATAATTTAATTCTAGATGATAAATATATTAAAATATTTTTGATAAAGTAAATTAAAATCTTCAACTTTTTAAAGAGTCTTATATTTATTTCGTAAAAACTTATTACAAATTACTTACCAAGAATACTCTGTATGCATCTAATCTATTTAAGCTAAAAGATTCCCAACATTTTTCGTGATCTGGAATAGTTTGGTTACATGTATAATTTTCTGGAATATATGTGCAAGAAACATCAGCGACAGATTTAGCAATTGCCGCTCCATATATGCTTAAATCTCCATATAAATAAACAGCCAAGCAGATGTAAAATAACATCACACCAATTTTACTAAAAAATATCGAGGCCATTTCACCCATTTCAATCTTATCATCTATAACATAGTAACGATATGTTGCAGTAGTGCGCTCTACACTTCTAGAAGCTGGTAATACTAGAGGTGTATCCTCAGAGTCTGATGTTGAAGGTCCAGATTCACCAAGAGCTTGCATTGCCTTAAAAATATAGTCAATATAAGTTTAGACTATAGATAAAGATTCCATTATTATAGAAAATAATGATAAGTATTTCTAATACTATTATTTTAATAATAGTAGTAGAACCAATTTTTGTAAAATAAATACTTACTAAAGAAGATTTAATTATGAAAATAAATACTAATGAAAAATGTATAAGATAAAAATTAATAATAACTTAAAAATAATAAATAAAATAATTAATAAATAAAAAATAATAAAAATGATACTAAATTATTCAAAAAGAAACTGTCTATTGAAATAGTGCTATATGACATTTAAAAAATAAATCAATAATTAGAACTAGTTAAAAAATAAATCAATAATTAGAACTAGTTAAAAAATAAAAGCATATTCTATGGAAATTTTAGAAATAAAATATAAGAAAGAAAACAGTTTCTGATTTGAACAAGAAATTAGAAACCTCTGACTCCGGTCCAGTGATGGCCGGGTCTTGGATGAGACCTACTCTTTTACGTTGCTGAATCTTCTTCCAAATCATAATAGCATTGGCACAGGCCATTGATTCTATGATATAGGTAACAGTTATAAAACTGAAAAATTACATTTTCACTTATTAATAATATTATATTTGAATGTATTCAATTTTACAAATAGAAGTTTATTGATCAGCTTGTTTACCTTATAAATGCTAGTACTAAAACTACTAGAATTCCTAAAACCCATCCTGCCCGACTGAAAACAGCCGGAAGCGCCAATGCCCCAGTACCGACAATTATGTTGAACACATAGATTAATCCAATCTATCAAAATAAAATTCAATTTCAATTCAACGATTCTTCAATTTACTAAAACATTTGCTTAATCTACAATTTACATTTGAAAAAGTTTAAAATTATATTATATTTCATATTTCAATGTTTCATAGTAAAATACAACATTCCTTGAATAGTTCTACTACTAGGATATATTATAACAACAAAACGCAGTAGATGAAATAAGATAAATAAAAATAGAGAAAGGCACACAGGTGAAAAAACAGTTGATTCTCTACAAACAGTATTAATTTTTACAATCAAAATAGTTCCAGTAAATAAAAAAAAATTGAAATTATAAATTAAACTATACAATTTGCTAAATCGAAAACAATGGTGTACTCATAAGTAGAATAAAATATATTTTAAATGGTGTACAATTTAAAGAATATTAAATTTAGGTTATAATCTACATAGTTTCCGAACTGCACACGTAAACATTTTTATAAATCATTTTCTAGAATGTATAGTAAAGATTACTATGACTGTTGAAAAATTATAATTGACCGCAATAAACGTTAATTTATAATAGCGCTAGTAAACAAAGGAAGGAATGCATCAAAATTAAAATTGATCATTAGTATGAAAAATATATCAAATTTACCCATGTGGAGTACTGCTCGTCGTTGTTTATCTCAGGCATTTTATTTTTAATTGTTCCAGCTGCTTGAAGCGACGATCCGGCCAGAAACTTGTCATCAGTACCAATGTTAGCACCTCATTATTGTTCAACATGTATCGACTTCTTTATCTATCCGCTTCGTTTATCCGAAATTTTGCGATTTTAAAAAGTTTAAATGCGTCACTACCACATTCCGCTTATACCTGCTTATACGTTATCCTGTAACTGACTTGATTGTAGCCAGCTGCAGCATATAGTTATTCCTTCAAAGCTCGCTCTTCGAACTTGACCATATACGACTTGTTGACCTAGCTTATATTTATTCTTTATCAGCTTTTATCTCTGCTTTTATGCACTATAATATTGCGCGTACTTTTCTCGTGTCTCGCGCACTCGGTGCCTTTATTGTCGACTTGAAAATCGATATCGAGTTCATTGAGTGAAGCTGATGGGGCACGGGTTGGGGTCGACGTGGAGCTCGGGTGCATATGCATACGTGTATATGCATATATATATATATATATATATATATATATATATATATATATATATATATATATATATATGCAGGCAGCCGTTTATATCTATAACGATATATGGCTGTCGGCGCAACTTGCCGTAACAGCGGGAAATCACTCAAAGGCGCAGAGTAAATCGAGAACGAAGGAAGGAATAACTAAAATCGTTCGTGTCTATTGCTCTATCGCAAAGCCAGGCAAACCGCAAAAGTCTTCGCCAAAAAGTATTTTTCCGACCATTTGCACGACGAGTGTCGAAATCTGTCGACGGCGCCAGGAGCGCAGAAGTTCGGAAGAGCAGGCGAGGAGGAGCTTGCGCGCGACATCATACATACCTACCTACCTACATACATACATACATACATACATACATACATACATACATACATACATACATGACATACATACATACATACATACATACATACATACATACATACATACATACATACACACACACACACGCGCGCGCGCATATATATATATATATATATATATATATATATATATATATATATATATATTTGTATATATATCATGAATTTTGGTTCACATGCAATAGTTGATCTAGGTATTTAGCATCCTCTGTTTAGACAAAACTATATAGATAAATGCGCGGTATTTTTAACAGCTGCAATAAATAATATAAATTAAATTTAAAAAACTAATAAATTTCTTAATAAGACAAAACTTACATTTAAAATAAGTTTGTTAATATATCTACAATATATTAAACAGACATTAAATGTATTGCGTTGATAAGAATGTATTTTACAACAGAGAACATTGAACCCACATTAATCGATATTAGTTGTCACGATGTAAATTAGTAAATTATTTGATAAATAAATTTTTTAAATTTTGCTCTTTTTTACTCTTTGTATAATTTATTTATGCATTAGAATTATTAGAATATTTAAAATCTCCCGACATATGGTCGTTAGACCATTGTTAAAGTTTTTTTGTATTAAATTAGTTATAAAAAAAGTATACTGTTAAAGAAAACATATTTATTATTTTCTTATACTTATACAAAAATATTTATACTTATACAAAGAAAGGGATGGCGATATATACGTGTATATATATAAAACAAAATTTACAATGGAAAAATACGGTATGGCTTAATAAAATATAAGAAAATTCATTAGAAAAGTTGAAATGGTAAGATTGAAAAAAAGTTGAAATAAAGATACTCGAGACATTGTCTGCGAGAAGTGAGTGAGCAATAAAGCTGCCTTGCTACAATGGATGAATATTATTCATCAATAATGCGAGTCGAAAATATGCAAATACCAATGTTTTCTTAGCGACGCTTCGACTGCTCCTATCGAATGATATTTTTAATTAATGCAATGTATATCTTAACGACGAACAGTCGCCATCCATAAATCTCCTTGGATATGTAATTTTATGGGAGAGATAGTGTAAGATTTTATAATAAATAGAATTGAGACTTCTTAATCGGGAATCCGTGTTTGTACAGATCGATCATATCGTAACATTGATTGTATATACGTTTTCGGATAAGTATATAATTTTTTTTTTTTTTTTTAATTATAGGTTGCATGGAGGCACATTCATAAAAGAAATCTGAAATATTTAGAAGAGGCGCAATCCCCTTTCCTCGCAATAAAATAAAGGGGGTCTGTGATTTCCTCAATCGGCGAATAAATTACAATAAGATGTATATAAGTTTCAGTTGAATCTAATAAATTATTATTATCACCTGGAATTAATAGAGGCAAAAATATCAAATATATATATATCATATAGAAATTACTAAGAAAAGGCGTCTTTGATCAAAGTTCGCGCACTCAAACGTTAATTTAAGAAGTTGAAGACAAAAATAAGAAATATTTTATTATGCGATAATGAGAATACACTAGCTGTCAGGTAACACGTCGTTTTTGTGGTGAATCCATATAGGGAGTCTCTGTTTTTGATGTTTTCAAAGTTGCTACAGAAAACAAAAATGTACTTTTTTAAATTTAATTTTGTAAAATATTTTTTTCGTTCTTTTTATACAATTGTTTTTTTTTATTTGCCGTAACCATATATAATGAATATTTTATATGGTATCGATGCCCGAATTTCATATATAAATCGCATCTGTCCGAGTTGAAATTTTTGGTCTAACATTTCAGAAAAAAAGCATCCATATAAATTGTATAATACATTGTATATATATACTACGATACTAATAAATAAATTGACATGGTTTCCATGTCAATTTATTTATAACCACCATACGACATGGTCACAAAATTTTTAAAAACTAATTAACTGACTACAATGAAATTTTGCCAGAATATAATTCTGGTATTGTGAAGCTACATAGGATAGGATCTGTTAATACAAGGGATTTATCAACAATTTATCAAAATTGTTAATAAATCACACAAAAGCTATTTATGATCTACTTGGCGCACACGTAGTATTGTTCGGAGCGGATCGGTCGTGGATTCAGTCGTCGTAATATTCACCGCTCACATCTGCTCACATGCCACTAGGTGGCGATATGCAAACTTTAGCTTGCAAGTATCTAAAATTTTGTTACTTTACATAATATATAAGTAGAAGCATTAAATGTATACAGTCAAATAATTCATTTTTGCGTAAATTTCTTTTATTCAATCTTTTTCGAAAAATCGTTGTTGAACAACTTGATTTTTAGCAAAGTAAAGTTGGACTGGACTTTATTTTACTGATTTGAAAAATTTTTTTTAAGAATTTCATTTTTAGACTAAGTATGGCACGATAGGTAAATATTTATAGTATATGTAAACGTATATACTGTACGTGTAAATAGTATTTTCTGTTGGAAAAAGATATACTTTGACTTAAAACAATAATGACTCTTATTTTCAATATATAATATAATTGACTACCTTTTACAATATAAGCACTAGACATAATATCATTTATCACACAAGACCTAATACTGGCACATTTGCGTCACGGTCTACAATCGAACATTGATTCAATTCTTCGGTCTACCTTTTTTCGCCTTTTCTACTACTTGTTTCTTATTCTAAACTTCGCTCTGTACTTTCACACACGCATACTCTTTTGAACCTTCCTAATAATCCTTTTTCCCTGGGATTTTACCCCATCTAATTTGTATTTACGTTTTCGAATGAATGCATGTTGAATATGATTATTATAACTATAATCTAATTGTATTATAAAATATAATTAGTATGCATCCTGTCTAATTCGCATTTACGTTTTTGAATGAACGCATACTGTTACACATACCGTTATATTCAAAATATTGACTCACCACGCTTTATTTTCTTCTGATTTGTTATAACAAGAGTTTAAATTTATGTTGAGTTTAATTGAATTATTTAATTTTTTGTATGCAGATCGTCTAGATAATTATAGCAGATTGCCGTTAAAATATATATTATAATCTTAGTTTTATTTTTGTATATTTAATTCATGATATTGAAGCTAAAAAAGATATTTTCTGTTATATTATTAAATAAAGTAAATTTATCTATTTTAGATGTTGCTTAATTAAATTTTATAACTTTTAAACGCAATATAATTATTGCGAATATGATACATATCGTCGCTCTCGTATATAAAAAGGTGCAAAAACTCAGATTTGATTTCGAAAAGGTATTATTATCTCGCTTTATACTCTTTAAGTTTCTTATATTAATATTAAGATTTTATTAAATCCTAATAATCTATAAAAATTTTGATGATATCTGTAGCATCAGTATCCGACTTTGCACGAACATTTTGTCGGTGTAGACATTCCTTACGCTGTTTTTTCCGAAATAATGCGTCATCTGTTATGTGTGTTACCAAGCTGAAAATCATCCTGTTGGTATATATCGCTATAATGGTAATCTAACACATCTGTTGATGAGTGACCAATGAAGAAATGGGAAAGAGTAAGAACTTCTAAATTCTTAGGATCGGTAGATACCGGAGCTGGCCAATGAGAATTTAGAATAGTTTCAATCTGAGTATTTATCGTTTGTAAAACCTCGTACACGGGAAGCATGTCTGACAATATACGGACCATGTGATGTTTAAAGGACTGCACAGCCACATCCTATCAACCGTGGAAATGTGAACAACGAAGCAATAGGAAATGCCATCTCATAGAGTTATTTTTCAATGCTAATTCGATTTAGTTTTGATGTACTTTAGAGTTACCAAATGTATATATTTCATCGAGTTCCCGTTTTGCTCCCGAAAAATTAGTGGCGATATCAGAGTACATGTTAGAAAGACACATCTACGAGCACAAAATCTTCTAAATATAGATGTAAAGGCTTCCGTCGTTAAGTTGTTCGCTATTTCAAAATGTACTGCCCAAATAACAAAACATATGAAAATAAACGTATATCAGGGGTGTAAGTTGAAATTTGACGATTATTTACAATTCTTGTCGGATTGTACACATTTCGATCATTTTCCAGTCAATTATGGATATCGTCCCAAAAAACATTTTTTCTTTCGTGACAGAACATTCGAACAGCGATTTTTCGACTGCTTCAAAATTGACGAAGCGCTGCTCTGCAAGTTAGTGTCCCATCGATGCCAAGATGTGATAGTTGGACGGGGCGAGGTCTGGAGCCTACGGCAGCTGTGACGGCACTTCTCAATTAAGTGCTTTCTATGTATCCTCCACTGATTTAGCGGTATCAGACGGCGCTCTGTCACGTTAAAGGTAACTTTGTCATGTCTTCGAGCCCATTCCGGCCGTTTTTTGATTTACGCATGAATCAAATTGATAATTTGTTATCGGTAGTTATCCGTATTCACCGTTTCATCAGGTTTTAATAAGTCGTAGTACACCACACCACACTGGTCCTACCAAACACAGAGTCTTAAGACCAAAGCGATTTGACCACGCAGTCGATGAGCCGGCTTCACCAGGTGAAAGCTACCTCCCCGGTATAGAAAAGATTTTCTTTGGATTCGTTGAAGCAGCATTTCACAAACGGTTTTCCGATTTTGCGTTTGTCTATCGTTCAGCTAGCGTGGCATCTATTTTCCATACTTCTAGAGTTTTCACATAGCTTATAAACGTTGGCAAATTGCTTCTCGGTACACATTAAGTGTTTGTGCCAATTTTTCTTGTTATTGGGATGGGTCTTTCGTCCAATAGCATTTGTAATTTCTCGTCTTCAAACGTTTTCGCTGCATCAGCGAAATATTTCTGTAGATTATAAATATTTTTGTAGATTAGCCATAAAATGATTAGGTAATGATAGCTTCAGTCTGTAAACGTAATGCACTTTCTGATTATCTTTAATGATTTTTGATTATCCAAACGTATTGGTGTGTAGCGTTAAGTGTGGCTTGTGTACCGAGGTGAACATTCTTTATGTGTGCGTTATCAATCAATAATTTAATGTAATATGATTAACGTAATTCGGTTATCGGAATGTTTTCTAGTTGCGTAACGGGCCAAGATTGCTCTTTTAACTTTAACCAAATCAAACAACGCTACCATAATTTAGTATGATTTTAGAATTACATCAAGGTGGCAATTATTATCTGTTCGAACATGCAACCAGGTAGCATTTTTACATAGACCTTGCATTTCAGAGACTTTATTGCCGACAAACGTTATCAGCACATTTGTAGGCATATTTATCCAACGGAGCACACTTGTATAAGCTGACCACTGTACAAATTTTTCGAAAGAAAAGTGGCACAGAGCTTGTATTACGGAATCCCATAAATTAGCAATCCATGTAGTGCTACACAAAATTAGCTGTGAAATCGTTATTGATTTGAAGAATGCAACCCACAATTGAGATCGTAATGAGTTGATCGATATATTTCCATCGTCACATTCTGATCTAAATATAGACACACTCCAGCAACATCTTTACTAGTCTTGCTAAATCCGCACAATTGCAATTTTTGAGTGTTTTTGTTTACTACGATCTAACATAAATTACGGAATTGCAAGACTTCATCCGAAACTAATCTAGTTTACCATATCAACTGCATTAATAATATTACCTCCACGATTGTCAGACCCAATAAGCCTAAAGGATGAAGCAAAATATTTGAGATAGAATCGTTCGTTTCGAAATTTTCAGCTCGAGTTTTGAATTTACGTTGTAAACTATTGTATTGTATTGTATATTCTCAACAAGCCCTCACGTTTTCACAAATTTCTCTGAATCCAACAAAATGTAAAAATCTTGTTTGCTAGTTTTAAAATCATTGATTAAAAGACGTTCGTTTGAAACCCATTGTCTTAGATTTAATCCCCCCTCTCGTTTCGTAATGTTTACAAATTCGATTTTTATTATTTCAGCCATGTATAAATCGTCTCTTAATACGCGCAATCCTATGGGATAATTGTCAAGGAAATTTTGAAGTATTTTAGACTGTGGTGCTAGTTCAATTTCTTTGACGGAAAGAACGTTATAAAACAGTTGGGCTCTTATTGTTGCTTCTATTTGATTGATAGATGAAATTCAGGATTCGTTAATATGAATTTAGGAGAAATATTGAAGTGATTTTATGTTAGTTAAAAGCAGAGATAAAAAAATTATAACCGTTTTACGATTTTAGGAAGAACCAAAAAAAAATTTAATGTGTCCGATAATTATTTATCCGTAAGTTGACTTTCGCGAGAATAGCTCTAGCAAGAGTTGTTCAAACTTGATTGATGCCAATAATAGCGATAGTTATTCGAATATTTCTTCGAACCCGAGTATATTTGCGAATCGATTCGCAATAATGCTCGACTTTGAACTGGAATCAAGAAGAACTAAAGAAGCTTATTAATGACCGTTTTTATTTATCACGTAAATTAAAGATCTTGAAGGATGTACTTCCGAGGGAACAGTAGAATTTATATCTATAAATGATTTAGCTTCTGTAGTATTATTATCAATTATTACTATATGTAATAGTGCGCGATAAGCCATATTGCACGTCTTGCACCTGCTTATATTTTTTAATGTATCTACGCTGTGGCTAGATTTCGAACAATTACAACATAATTTCGCGTTTCTAATCAATTCGCCTCGCTCTACTTGTGTTAGTTGGTCTAAACTTTAACAATACTTTGTGTAATCATCATTTTTGCATAATTTATAAAATATTCTCGATAATACTGTATTTTGAGTATGAGAATAATTTTGATTATTAAGAAAGGTTTTAGTTTGGGTTATTGCAAGTTACGCTGCGCGTTTTGATCCTTAAGAGTAAATTTTTCTCTTACATCGGTTAAATAATTTTCTAATATTTTCTTTTGATTATTTAAAATTTCTTTTGATTGTTTAAAAAGTTTTATAATACCGGATGACTCGAAACGTTGTAAAAATTCTTTCGTTTTAAATGATTTTCTAGCCTAATTCGGAAGTTATAACGCGCATGGAAAAGGCCTTGTGAAAGCAGTATTGTCTCGTGTCCTCACCTACCTTGTACCCGTAGAGCAAGCTTCAATGCATTTAGATATATTAAAGAAGGGTTTAGCAACTTTTTCGATAAAAACTGTGGGATCGTAATCTTCCTGTTCCAAAAGTCCTATATGTTCCTAAAGATTCTGCTCTTTTAACAGCTTTATCTTGCAAACAAAAGTGCAAAGATAAATTAATTTTTGAGTTTTCATAAATATCGGATTATTATTTACAGATTTTTGAAAGATTTGATCATTCCTCATTATTAAAGCCATCAAAATTAGGTAAATATATTGTCAATAATTTCATATGAGATTCTTATATCACGTTTACGAAAGTACTAGCCACTGCGCGAGCTTCGTCTGTCGACTTATTTTTATTTAGAAAATTTTCCATTTTTTAAAGATACGTTACATTAAATTCTTCGAACTCGCCCCTAATTTGATTCTAAACCGAGGATTTCGCGTTGTAGAATTGAAAAACTCGAGGATTAGTTGTATATCTTTCAACATTTTGTAAACCCTTTACAATTCGTATAATTGATTTTTTAATAGAAAAAAATCTCGAATCGCTTAATTCGAGTCAACGTAAGTAGTATGACGCGTAAGACGAAATTTCACCTTCGCGCGCTCTTCAAGTAATTTATTGAATCTTTTTTCCCTGGACGGCTGTAGTTCAATATCGCTAAATTCGGATGTTATTTTAGTTTAGATTTATCTTACTTATTATTTAGCTCCATGAAATAGCTTTTGGTCTTATGGAGATGTTCATTGCCCGTTTTTCCTTTGGTAATGACTTCCAACGCGTTACATGCGGATATGTACTTCCAGTTAATGTGGTTGAATTTTTCGTTTTTTTTTTTTTTTTTTTTTTTTTTTTTGTTAATTCTGTTATCTTAATCGTATTTCTGTTTTCTACTCTGTTAGTTTTCTTACATACGGGTATAAAAAATTTCTCCTTCAAGTTTCTAATTGTTTTTCGTTATTTGAATGTGTATCGTATTTTCACAATATTAATTCCCGTAAGGCCCTAGTTTTTTTCTTTGAAACTAAGCAAAAACTAGCAGAAAACTCATCGAGTGACTAATTTAAGTAACCCCACCATGAGTTCTGGCTCTCGCCAAAGTTGAAAGAGTCTCTGATCCGATCCGAATCAACGGCGAGAATTGGTTCTATAACCATGCCCGTTTGGGGTAGATTTTCGTTTAATTCGTGTTCCCTATTTTTTGTTATTCGGGGTTCTTTCCCCCCTGTCTTTAGTCCGTGGGACATATTTTATTTTTTCCCTATCCTCTCCAGGCACCAATGTGAGCGAGATATCCGCTATCTACGACTTGATAAGGACGCAACGGGCGGCCTAAGCAAGCCTTCATGCGCGAGTTTCTTTGTGTTTGTATATATATATATATATATATCGATTTGTGCTGGACATATCTGAATTTTTTTATGAAGATTAAATATTTATGCACCCGTACATCTTTAGATTGACACTAGCGCGCGTGCACACACTAACTTTAGTATACACACTATTTGGTATTTTTTTTGGTATACATACAAATACACACAAATTTTTAGAACCAAAAGTAAGTTTAAAATTAAGAAGCCATTTTTATTTGTCCATATTTTAGCTAAATATAATACTATAAACTGCAAAGGTAAAACAGCAAATATTATTTAATGTTGCTAAAAAATATAATTAATTTTTATTTATCGTTTATGCAGAAGATATTTACAAAGGAGAAATAGTTTTTTTAACGAATTTTTTATTTTATTTTTTATTATATGTAATGCTTCGTTATAGTGGCAATAATCAGTATAATGTAAGTCAACAATTCAACATAATTCTTTAATTTTAATGTATATAATATATTATTTAAAATTAATATTAAATTATGTGTGTGCGTAAATTTTCGCTTGCTAAATTAATTTTATTGAATCTGAAAATGTCCGAATCATTTGCTAAAGATCTGTATTCCACTATAATTATTGTTAGTATAAATTTGCTTTATTTGTAATGGACTTTTGGGAGAATCCGGAATTGGGTGGCAATTCCATTCTACAGCCCCGTAATGGGACGTCATCTTTTGCAATATACATATTGTGCAGTTGAGTAGCTCCAATGCCGAATCACATGAGGGGGGGGGGGGAAGCTTCCTTGATAGTGCAGATGTAGCAGACCTCGATGATAGGGGGGGGGATCCCATAATTTAAAAAAATCTACTATCAACGAGCTCAACAAAATTGGTCAAGCATTAATAAAATAAAAGACTACTATGTAAAGAACTATCAAACGATCGAGATAATAATTTTGTGAAAAGTGAATGCTCGAAATGTAATAAAATCGACGAATGAATTTTGCTCTCATGGAAATGGTAAGAATCATATAATCACTGTATATGAGGTTCTTTCTTAATTATAAGTTATTAAATTATCGCGTCGACAGGGCAGCAATTGGTACGATAGCGACTGAAGCAAAGATACCGTATACTGCAAGCTTATGCGTTTCGTTGCAACGATTCGTTTCTTAACGTAACGAGAATCAACGTTCCGTTGCACGAGCGAAGAATTCCATTCTCCTTACCAACGGTAACTTTCTTGGAATTCCGGAGCTGATTTTCGACTTCTCTCTTCGACTCCTGTATTAAAACATCGTATTGACACGCATGCCCAACGAGGCCGGGGTAAGGTTTTTTAATTGTAAAAAAAAAAAAACAAGTCTTGGAACATATACAAAATGTGAAATAAAGCAAGTCAAAATATACATGGATCTTTTTATTGTCTCTATAACACCTAACATTTCGCGTGTCGATCAATTGTCGGTTGTTTTTCCTTACTATACCTAGACGGGCAAGCGTATGAATGTTTTTTTTTTGTGTCGCAAATGGAGATAGCCACAGAGGAACAGATTTAAGACAGTATCATATAATTATACTAAATGGTCTTACTTTCGAAAAGGAGTTATTATCACATTGTTGAATTTTGAAAATTTGATACGCGAGTTTGCTACCATACACGTGCAGAAAAAATATCTATAGTTAGTCCAATATTTTTACTTTTCGTGTTGTTTAATATTGAACAAATTGTTATTATACATCAAACTGCATCATTAATTTTTTTAATTTCAACATCTTTGCACTCTGTACTTGTATTAATTTTATAATTAAATATAATTAAATTAATATATATATACACACACACACACATGTATATATATATATATATATATATATATGAATTAGTGAACACAACACTAATTAATCAACTGCATATTTATTATATTTGCCAAATTATTTATCTAATTTTAAAATGCGAGCAAGCAAAATAATTATTTGTTTGATAATTCATTACTATATATATTAATTATCGTAAGCCATTATATAAAACATATTAATATAGAATACCGTTAATTAGACTTCATAATGCTAAAGTTCAATACCGACAACTCCAATGAAAATTAACCGAAGCAAAAACTACTAATGGCTAAAAAGTTAATTTGAGTTATACATACTCCTTAAAATTTACTTCATTTCTTACCACCAACATGATATAGTATGTACTTTGAGTGATCAAATGTTGACAAATTGTAAAAAGTAAAATTGATATGCGATATGTAAGCTTTCATTCGTCGTACAGAAGTATATTATTCTGCAGGTGCTGTTACGCTGCTCCATTGTCCATATATAGACGGTCGGTGTTCGATCCTTTTCCGGTGTAAATCCAAGTTCACAAGAAATTCGAGATGCTTACCGTATTGTATTGTAACTGCTATTAGATTATGACTACTAGAAGGATGAAAATAAAGTGAACGTTGATCGTTGCGGTACTTTTTAATAATAAAACTTGCAAGACTTAATAGTTGATAAAAAACGAAAAATTCTTAAAATACTGTTTTAATAAAAAGTTTATCATTAAATGTAAAAAGTGCTGTAAAAAGAACTATATCCATAAAGTGTTACCAAAGTATTATCACAGTTTCTAATAAACAATGCAAAAAAATTCTGTCAATAGCTGATTGAAAATTAATGAATTTTTATAAATAGTAGTATATAGAAACAAACTCATTAATTGAAAATAACTTTTATTGAATCGAAAGTATAAACCTAATCAATATATATCATCCTTAGAGTTAAAAACTATCATACGTTCAACTGCGAATCTTATAAAGTACAAAGATGAATGACAAAATGATAGGAGGAAAATGTATAAGTATATACGAATATGTTTCATATATGTCTCGGATAACACCAAACAATAAACTTTTATAACGAACAAAAGTAAAATAAGTAAAAAAAAAGAAAAAAAAAAAGAAATAGATCGATATAAATTAGTTTCTTTACACGTATCAGTATAAAAGTTTCTTTTTCGATGCGAGACAGAGAAAAAGAAATCAAGGATTTCAAGGGAAGCATTAAGAAATTCGTCTATATGAAGAATATTTTTCTTAGCATATTAAGAAGCACAAGAAGCAAGATACAATTGCGTGTTTTTCAATTTTTTATTTTTATAATCCCATAATTCTAAAGTAATAGTCTTTACGTCGTGTATGTGAGTGATCTTGCACAATACAATGGGAATAAATTATAATACTTTGGCTACGATTACGGGGTACGAACACGCAGTGCTCGAGTAGAAACGAGGCTCCTCTCCCGCTCTGGACAATTATTATTGAACTGGTTACACATAAGTTATATGCATGCACACTCCCCCCAGGTACATTATCAAAAAAGTTAATTAATACGCGAGGAAAAATGTACCGAGAGTCAAATGTAATAGAATAGAGGAGGAGAGTAGTTACGTCGCTTCCACCCACCCTCTCTTTCGCCTTTTAATCATTATTATTCATTTTTTTTTTTTTATCTTCATTATTCCTTAATAATTCTCGATTATTTCGGTTCTGTAGCCGTACAAATTAAGAAATGATCGTGAGTCAGGACATGGACCTGATCCCCTGTCCGGAATGATTGCGTCCTCGCGACGACGCGATTAATAACACAGAAAAAAGAAAAAGTAAAAAACTTGTAAAAAAAGAAAAACAAGCGAAAACAAAAGTACAAGAATCGAAAACGCGGCTTACAATATGCTCGTATGTGTATGTATGTATATTATCTTTTTTTTTCGTTTACACATTTTTTTCCCTCTTTTTTCCTTGTTTAAATACAACTCGTACGCGAGGTTCCTAGCTAAATAGAGCGGACACGCTGAGGCTTACTTCGTGTGTGCGTGTGTACATATATACGTAAGATTGCTTGTGCGCCCCCTGACATTTTATTTTTTCATCTTTTTTCCTTCATTTTTTTTCCATCTTTGTTTTTAAATTGTAAGGGCCCTTTGAAAAAGACACGGAGATAAGCAGGTAAGGAAATACACGCCTCCTATCTCCTTCGTCGTCTTTTCCCATTCGGCCTTATTAAAATCAACCGAAAACACGCAAACGGAGCCCCCTGTCGAGAACAGACGACACACGCACACGCACACACGAAGGTGAGCTTTTTTACTTTGTTTTTTTTCTTTTTATTAATTATAGAGCGAATGTATAAGAAATAGGAATGATGCGCCTCTGCGTTGGCTACTTGTCTTCATGATGCAATTTGGCCTGGATGGTATATAGTTCCTCGCAGCATTTGACGACGGATGCTTGATAGCATCTCCCTCTCCCTCTCTCCCTCTCTCTCTCTCTCTCTCTCTCTCCTTCTCTCTTTCTCTCTCAAGCAAATTGTATGGGTGGACGTGTGTATATCTGGATGAGCAACCAGCAACAGGTCACCCATAGACGTAGTAGGTCATCCACAACTTCGAAGAATAGACTTCGAAAAAAAATTCTTTCTCTTCTCCTCGGATTTCTCTCTGTATCTTTCTCTCTTCTCGTTTGTGAAAGGATCTGATGGGATGGCAGAGAATGATAGAGTAATGATGAAAAAGTGACGTATTAAATGAATATATGTGTATGTGTGTGTATGCGAGGGAATGGGAGAATGCGAAGGCGGACAAGGGATGATCGGAAAAGGCCCAGGGCGTTGCTCTCCTTGCCTTTTCTCGCTTTTGTTCCCCCTTCTTTCCCTCTCCCATCCCTCTTATCTCTCTCTCTTTTTTCTCTCTCTCTCTCTCCTCATCTTCTCTCCGCACGCCGGGAGTACACTTAGCCATGCACGCTCGGGACGAGGACGACGACGAAGACTTGGACGCGCACAGCTTAGAAGCACTTCCTGTGTACGATGGACGGGCCTGACTCGTCGTACTCCTGCTTGGAGATCCACATCTGCTGGAAGGTCGACAGGGAGGCGAGGATGGAGCCTCCGATCCAGACGGAGTATTTCCTCTCCGGGGGCGCGATGATCTTGATCTTCATGGTCGAGGGGGCGAGGGCGGTGATCTCCTTCTGCATCCTGTCGGCGATGCCCGGGTACATCGTGGTGCCGCCCGAGAGCACGGTGTTGGCGTAGAGGTCCTTACGGATGTCGACGTCGCACTTCATGATCGAGTTGTAGGTCGTCTCGTGGATGCCGCAGGCCTCCATGCCCAGGAACGAGGGCTGGAAGAGGGCCTCGGGGCAGCGGAATCTCTCGTTGCCGATGGTGATCACCTGGCCGTCGGGCAGCTCGTAGCTCTTCTCGAGGCTGGAGGAGCTCGCGGCGGTGGCCATCTCCTGCTCGAAGTCGAGGGCGACGTAGCAGAGCTTCTCCTTGATGTCACGGACGATTTCGCGCTCGGCCGTGGTCGTGAACGAGTAGCCCCGCTCGGTGAGGATCTTCATGAGGTAGTCGGTGAGATCGCGGCCGGCGAGGTCGAGACGCAGGATGGCGTGGGGCAGGGCGTAGCCCTCGTAGATGGGCACGGTGTGGGAGACGCCGTCGCCCGAGTCGAGGACGATACCGGTGGTACGACCGGAGGCGTACAGCGAGAGCACCGCCTGGATGGCGACGTACATGGCCGGTGTGTTGAACGTCTCGAACATGATCTGGGTCATCTTCTCGCGATTGGCTTTCGGGTTGAGGGGGGCCTCGGTGAGGAGGACCGGGTGCTCCTCGGGGGCGACTCGGAGCTCGTTGTAGAAGGTGTGGTGCCAGATCTTCTCCATGTCGTCCCAGTTGGTCACGATGCCGTGCTCGATCGGGTACTTCAGGGTGAGGATACCACGCTTCGACTGGGCCTCGTCGCCCACGTACGAGTCCTTCTGGCCCATGCCGACCATGACGCCCTGGTGACGGGGCCTGCCGACGATGGACGGGAAGACGGCCCGGGGGGCGTCGTCACCGGCGAAACCGGCCTTGCACATACCGGAGCCATTGTCAACTACGAGCGCAGCAACCTCGTCGTCGCACATTGTGAGTTTGTGGTTTTAGCTGGAAATGCGAAGGAAAGGCACGTGAATTAGTATTATTTTTATCCGAATTTCATCCATGAAAATTCATTCTTTAGTGATTTTTACACGAAGGCCGCGCGACAGTTGAACATATATTAAAAAAAAACTTATCTTTCATTCAAAATCAACTAATTACTCTTTAACAGTTCAAAAAATTCGAAACTGACTTTTAAACAATCGACTTCATTATCCATACAACTTTTAATAAACTATTTAATTTCTCTTCGATAAAGCATAGATTATAAAATCGAGTTAGAAATGAGTCAATTTGTATTTATAAAACAATATTTACAATATAAAATTGCATAATTGACGTGAAAAATTTGTAATAATTTTTTTCCACACATTAATTAAAATATATACTATAAATACTGCTACACTGTTTTATTAAAAGTTATATTACATACATAAAAAAAACTACGTGACATTCGTGCAAAAATATCATGATTCACCAATATCTAATAAAAATGACATATTCAACCGATAGATATTTCCGTGTGTGAAATTCTATCCAGCAGCAATAAAATAATTATAAAAATATTTTAACTATTCAAGCATATTTCTCATATTCTCAATCGCGTTATATACCAAGCTTAATTATTTCGATATCACAAAGAGCAATCAGAGCAAAGCATCTTTCGGCAAGCGAGGCAGCTCTCGAGAGAAAAAATACCCAACCGAAAAAGGCAATCACGTGATCGTGACGCTTAAAATGGCAGCCGCAGCGTTTTTATCGCATTGCTTTTCAATCTTTCGATCTTCGTCTAACTCTCTACCCCGCCCCCCCCTTCTCGCTCGACAAGAACCAAATTTCTTCCAAGGAGCCGACGGAATTTTTTCCAAGACCATAAACGATTTTCAAATTTCTCCTTTTCCCGAACAACGGCCAAGATAATTTGAAAATGGCAATGGCCAAGGGCTAGAGGGGCGTAGAAAAATGCGCTTGTGTGAGTTTTGTACGGGCGCACTCGCGTGCGCATACCGGAGAAAAGGCAGGTGGTGGTGGTGGTGGTGGTGGTAGTAGTAGTAGTAGTAGTAGTATAAGGATCGGCGGCGTGGCGCAGCGCGGCGCGGTGGCACACGGAGCGAACTTTCTAGGCGCGTCCCAGGCCCGCGCGCGCGCTCTCGAGCACAACCGCACCCTGCCCCGCCCAACCCCGGCGCGGCCAACGGTCGATAGCCGGCGAAAGAGAGGATCGCCCGTCTCTCTTTCTCTCTTCTCTCTCTCTCTCTCTCTCTCTCTCACTCGCTCTCCTTCTCTCCTTCCATCGCTCCGTCTCGCTCCCCGGCTTCTCGCTTATATTATACGGAGCCTCGGCGGCAGTCGGCCCCATCGTGCCGGAAGTCTGACAAAGGAGAGGCCTTCGCGAAATATGCCACGATTTTTTCCTCTCTATTCCCTCCACGCTCTCTCTCTCTCTCTCTCTCTCTGTCTGTCTGTCTTTCTTTCTTTCCTTCTTCGGTCAGTCCGTTTAGCCGTGCCTGTCTCTCCGATGCGCCGCGAGAAACTATTAACCCCGATTTTTGTCCAAGCCATCATCATCGGCTTACACGCGAATGCGAATACGCCCGCGCTAGCGATGCGACACGGTGTAACGAAAGAGCGAGAGAATGAGAGAGAAAGAGAAAGAGAAAGAGAGAGAGAGAGAGAGAGAGAGAGAGAGAGAGAGAGAGAGAGAGAGACAGAATTATACTCACTCAATCGAGTGATGCAAAGATCGCACACCGTGGAATATCGCGTTCCGTTAGAATTTACAATTTGTACACTGCCAAGGAACAACGGTATTTTTATGTACCGAGAAAAAAAGCCATTCCGCGAATGGAAGGCTAGATAATTTTTTTCCGAGTTTTTTGAAACACCGCGAAAGAATCCGGGAGGGGGGAGTATTACGTTCAAAACTTAGATTAAATTGGTATATCATACTACACTTGGAAATGAAGGAAACAGATTAACACTTAAATAAGCATTGAATACGCTAAGACTATTATGTTTCATATAAAATGATTGGTAATAAAACACTTCGGTAGTAGAGAAGATGGAAATGAGAACGAGAATTTTATCTAATCCAAAAAACTGGAAGCCCGTGAGTTTTGGGAGCCGAATCGTGACCCCCTCCCTTCCCGCAGATTCGAATTCGAAAGTCGCTAAATCTCTGTAGAAAATTTCGTTTCTCATTATATGGTTATGCGCTTCCTTCTCCCTCCCCCCTCTCTCTCTCTCTCGTTTTCTCCATATTTGGTAATAGTCGGGAACATGAGGAAGGCGAGACAATGGAGAGAGAAAACTAGTCTATAAAAAACGTCCATTCACTATTACATTAAACACGCGGCACCACCATAATAAGCTCGTGCGCGCAGATCGGAAAGAGAAGAGAACAAGTTGTGTGGCTCTCTCTTCCTATCTCGCTCCCTCTCTCTTTCTATCTTTCGTTCTATCTTTCCGTCTGCAGGACGAGCCGCCGCACACCCACTTTGCACGCCCAAAATTATCCAACTCTCCTCTCTCGTACGAGCTGCTGCCCTGCTGCGGCTGCCACACCTGTTCTCTCGCACAATCTGCCTGCGCTATTACGATTTCACCAAGTAAATTCAAAGAAACGAGATCTTCGGGCAATTGTAGAAAAAAAAATTTATAAATAAAATAAAAAAATAATCTATAAGATGAACGAAAAGAGATTGCACAATATTACTTTTCAACCGCGCACAGAATTGTAATATGCAAGAGCGATAAATGATTAACTGTCACACAGGTAACTCGCGCAGAAATATCGAATGAAAAATTTGTTTTTTAAAGGCCAAAACTTACTTTTCTTTAAATAACAAAGTATAAAAAGGAGCCGTCGAACAACGGGTTCCGCGTATTTAATATATATATACGTATATATATATATAAATTATGTACAAAAGGCGAGTCTTGAACCGACTCCTTTCTGTCTTTGAACGACGGTGTTAGCGCGACAAGCACCGATACAAGAATGTCGACTCGGCGCCCGATCCGCGGTTTGTTATAACGAACGACGGCGCAGAGCCGCCGCCCCGCCGTCGCTGCGCGGCGGCGCCCTCCCCCACCCCTCCTGCCGTTGCGCTCGGCAACCTCGCCTCCTCATCCTCCTCCTCTCTCGCCGCCCCCCCCCTTTCGCGCCGGCTTCGGCGTATTATATACCCGCGCGGCAGACCAATAAGGGCAGGACACCCTCGTCCAATCCCGACTTTCTTTACCATATATGGTAGCGCTCTCGTCGCGGTAGGGGGATCACCCCTCTCCCCGCGCGTCGACGCTCGCGCCGCCGCCGCCGCCGCCGCCGCGCCGACGGTACAGTCAGTCGGGCGCGTGATAAACCTAACCTGGCGCGTATATATGGTATATACATGACGATGCGCGATGCGGTGGACTAATACAGGCGCAACTGTGTACATATGGATGTATGAGCCACCCTCGCGCCAACGTGTTGGTGAGCCCGTCGCTGATATCGCGGATATAGCGTGCTATACGTATACGGGAGAGAGAGAGAGAGAGAGAAGATATCTCTCTGATAATGCTCGGCGGCGGCGACGGTGGCGTCGTCGTCGTCCTCCTCCTCTCCGTTTCCTCGAACTTGACGCTGTCAGCGAGCGCGCATGACCCATGCATACGCATACCTATGTGTGTATATATATATATATATATATATATATATATATATATATATATATATATATACACACGCTGAACGGCCCCGAAGACGTCAGATTTTTTTCTCCTTTTTTTCCTTTTTTCTTTATTTCTTTTTTTTTTCTGTAAACGTGATTAAGCGCCCGCCATATGCATCGGCCCGCGAGCGGAGGTGACTTCATGCGAGCGCGCGGCGAGGTTTTTTTTTCGGGATATCGGCCGGGATTTCTCCCCGTCGCGCAACGAGTGCGTACGCGCGCGTGGTTTTTAACATTTTGACAATCAGATGTTCGCGAGGCTGATACAACGACGATTCCATGTCATGTATTCATGGAGGTGGGGGGGGAGGGGAGAATTTTTTTCTGCCTCTGTTGTTGGATTAATTGATTTGGAATAGTGCCAAAGGGATTTTTTTTTTTTTTTTTTGGCGTGTATTCAAAGCAAAACGTCTCTGTACTTCGTCGATGTAAATTAACATCGGAACATGAAATTCGTAACAAAGGGAAATCATCGACTTGGTCGTGCTAACGATATACGCACGGGCACGTTATAACACATTATTTAAAAGGCCACCTCTAATATTTGCATTTCCGTTTTTTCTTTCTTTCTTTTTTCATCTTATTAGGAATGCGAAACGTTTATTGTTATCAGCTGTTTATCGTTTACGTAAAACATGTATGTCATTGGTGACTAATAACTGTTATTTTGCCCGCGGTGTGTGTGTGTGTGTGTGTCGAACGCTATTTTCGTTCTTGCTTGCGAGCCCGCGCGCGGCACAAATAATAACCGAAACATCGGGACAAAATTTTGCAATCGACAACGCCTCGGAATTATATTATATTATTAATAATACCGATCGCGGATGAAGCCTTCGAATATACAAATGCGAGCGCGTGTGTATACGAATACGAGAAACATTGTTTACCGAGGATGAACAAATTTTGGTCGTTTCGAAATCCGGCGATAATTTCGAGAATTGTAGTACGTTTTCCATAATGATGCAGCGGCAAGGAGCAGCGACGGAACGTAAAGCGGAGTTTTCTATGATAAATAGTGATTCACCCGTTTATTATTAACGATTGGAATAAAATGTATGGGCATATGTTAATATTTCAAAACAATTTTTTTCTCTTTTTTTTTCTCGATGTTTTCAAGTCGGTCGATATAGTTTTGACCGCGATAATTACGAAAATAAAAATCACAATAATACGTTCCTGCCGAGCGCTAATGTTTTTCGTACGAAGTTAAAAACAAGATTAATTTATTAACAATAAATTTAGCGATAATTCGAACTTTTAAACAGTCATATATTCGAATTCAACGCAAACGAATTATTATCGTTTCACGAATAAGATAGAATAAAAGTTATTATACACTTGACAATCGTGTACAAGTTAGTAATATGCTTTTAAGATTGGCAGTACATCGCACATCACATTATATTTCTTTTTTTTTTCCTCTTTCATTTTTGTTCAAATGATCTGATAGTACTACGATGACTATTTAAGCGTTAGGATGACTCATGCTTATCATTATATTTTAATTCTGATCGTTCCCCGACATAAATTATATATATATATATATATATATATATATATATATATATATATATATATATATATATAAATTATCGAGAATTACAATAAAGACGAGTGAATCACCAAAGAAATATCAAACTATAAATGTGCCTTATTTACCTGTTAAGGTATATATGCCGATATGTATGCTTATTAAATCACACGTAAAAATGTTTTAAATATCAATTTGATAACGATATTGGATGTATAATTTCATAGGTGATATGAAAATAAACTTTTACGCTTAAAAATTCGAAATATTTTCGAATACAGTCACGGATTTGAAGGTAAAATAACATCGAAGCGTTCTTGAATTCATATATATATGTATATAACTCGATATGACTAATGCGAGGCATTCGAAACATTCCTAAACTAATGTACACCTATTTATACATAGCAGGTATATTTAAAAGAAATAGTTCGATTGACATTAATGAAAATTTACAAATAATTCTAAAACATAATAATCAGAAGAGTTTTCTGTTTAGCAAAATTGCGGTATATATTTTCTAGGAACCGAGAAACATTCACGGAAGATTCGAAGAATTACATGAATATATTTTGCTGATATTCACTGTAAAGCAGTGAGAAAACTTCCAACAATTTATCTCCCGTACGAGTGTTCCCTTTATTGAAAAAAAAAGAACATTAGTAATTTTTTATTATTTAAAGCGCAATTCATTTTGTATGAGCGTGTATCGTTTAAAAAAAATTACACAGCTTCTTCTCCTCGTCAAGATAAAAGCTCGATCGAAATAATAAATTAAAACTATATTTTCACCGAACAATATACTTGATAAATTACAATAATCCGTATATTATTCATATCGCCGTCGCTGCCCCCTCCCCCCTATAACCACACGGCGATATTCTCCCTTGCTCCTTCGTGAGCAATCAAAACATAATAATGATAATGACAATGATAATGATAATAATAACAATACACCTCCCGAAATCCAGACGTTTCCGTTTAAATTTAACTCCGGGTCTTGGGGAGGCAAGAAAAGCGAGCGGAGGACGAAAAAACTGATACAACCAGTAGGTGAGCGGCATTATAATAGCAGCACCCCGTGGGTCGACACCGTATATGTACGCATGCATGCACGCATACACACGGGATAAAGCGCGCACACGTGATGCACCGCGCGCTATGCGACGCGTTAATATAAAACGGGAACGAACACGCCGCGCCGTACATCGGCAGACGTATCGGACGTCGCCGCCGCGTTCTTTCCTTTGCTTCTTCTTTTTCCTGTTCTTTATTTTTTTTTCTTCTTTTCCTCTTCTTCTTTTTTTTTTTTTTTGTTTGTTCGAACGAATCCCGCTATATACTTAAACGCGCGCGAGGTCGGACACTCTCTCTCTCTCTCTCTCGCTTCTCTCCGGCCGATGCGGGATGATGCGCCGCGCGCTGACGGGATGCCGGGATGGATGGATGGATGGATGGATGCATGGATGTATGTGCAATGTGCATGTGCATCTACGTATATATGTAAAATCATCTCTCCCGCGGGGTTTTTATGATCGCGCGATGCGGAGGCTGCCAGCTGTTGCGACGGTTACGCGATTACGCGAACGGAAGGTGCGAGAGAGAGAGAGAGAGAGAGAGAGAGAGAGAGAGAGAGAGAGAGAGAGAGAGAGAGAGAGTGCAAAAGGATTTTTTGGAGAATTGCTATTGAAGTTTCAATAATTTATATAGTATATATAGAAAATATTTAACTTAAACAAATTATTATTAATTTAAAAAAAAACATTGCATTTTAATTATCGCAGGTCACGAATAGATGGAAGAGCCAGGTTTCTTGCAAATAAATTCATAGTCTTGATTACATAATGATTAAAAGAAAAAGAAGAAGACGAAATTACACGCCTGGCCTTCTGTGTCGCATTTTAAAATTGCACAGTAATCGTTTGTATATTTGTTTAAAAGCACCAAACGGTGCTTTTCACTGTTACGCAAGTAATGTATATATATATATATATACATACAGATATAGTTACCTGACCGCGATAAGCAATAATGAAATACAAGATAGGTGTATTTTCGATGTTTTGAATATACAGCGTTTCAATGAGAAATAAACGTGTGGCAAAATCCGTCGTTTTATTTTTACATAAAATATAGGACTACCCGTCTAATGAGATACGTACGACGAACGGTGTATTCCCCTATATCCCTGTCTCTTTCTTCCACTCTTCCCCCCGCGTGCGCATGTGCTCGCATTATTTGCTCGGCCGTGGAAAAGGATGAATGAACTGCCTTCCCCTCCCCCCTTCGACGCCGACCATTGCCGCTTTTTAAGCGCATTCTTAAACTGCGCTATTTAACGGGATATATCTGTCGGGGAGAAGGGGGGGGGGAGACAAAATTGAATTGAATTATAAGCGAAGGAAATACTTTCTACTCTTTCTGTATATGATAATGTCCCCTAACGCGAGCATTGCGCATAATTGAGGAAAATTAAGGCCAATTAAAAATTGTCAATATGAGCTGCTGTGTGTGCTTTTAGCGGATAAATATTAATCCTCGATATCAATTATTATTATTATGCTGATAATTAAATTTAATTCTCATTATGAAAATGAATGTTACGATTAAAGTTTTAAGTAAAGTCAATCGACTTAATCATTAAGTTTCCATTAATTAATTAAGATCCTATCGGAGCTATTTGATCTCATTTCGAGTTCAAACTATAACGAGTTTGTGTGGTTAAGTAACGCAGTGATTGAAAGTGACTGAAGCCAAAGCCTTTGTACAAGTAAATATATAACAGCTTTCATTGATTTGAATTAGATTATATCAGTTGCGGGGAGAATTTCATTATTTGTTACGTTATGTATTATAGGCAAAACTAGAGTTACGCATTGATAAAAAATATCCGTATGTATTTTAACTGATACATTCCACAGATAAGTGAAATTTGCAGTTTTTATATATTTTTAATAAATTTTTATATTTGTAACAAAATAAGTATAAAGTAATTAAATACGCGATATTTATTAGAAAAAAAAGCAACAGCAACAACAAAACAATTCGAAATAAAAAGTTTGCATCTATTCAAATACGAATCGTGGCCAAGTTTCTCTATGTAGACGGAAAAACCAAATAGAAAATGTAAATTTTACATCAATTAAAAAGATTTACGCGAGTTTCATCCTATATATAGTGCGCGCGATCGCTCATCCTTGCAAAAGGAGCGCTAAAAAAAAGGCCCCCGGTGAAATCCAAGGCATTTTTCCCTCCTTTCTATAGAAAAGAAGCCGAACGGAAAGCCTCATTTCCCATCGCTCGCGGATAGAAAGAGAGAGGGAGGGAGCGAAAGAAGCACTTGGCGATGTATATATATACGTAGTAACTGAGAATTTCTCTCCCCCCCTCTCTCACTCAACGTTCGAAGCTCGGCCAAGGAAACCGTTGGAATTATGTTCGTTTCCACTACACTTAATAATAGACGCCGCGGCTTGTGTTATAACGACGATCGGCGACCACCTGCAAAACATATATATATATATATATATATATATATATATATATATATATATATATATATATATATATATATGAAGCCGGACTCCCGAGAGAGAAAACCACCTGATCTCTCTGGCATGCGTCCATGCGTTCATTACGTACAACCTGTCCATCTTGCGGCCACGTCGACCCGACCCAGGCTTCAACTCTTACCAATTAGCATTCTTCGTTTATTTCAGACACACATGATACGTTATGGTATTGTTATTCTATTATATACATCGTAATTAGAAGCTCGGAAAAAGTTGATGGCAGTATTAACGAAGACGCGCTAGACGCGTGTATACATAACCTCGAAAACGCCGAACCGGCGCAAAGGCGACAAGCGCGGGGGGAACGAACAACTGCCACTGTGGATTTTGGGCAACGCAATGCATTTTAGGATAAGATGCACGAGGTGCCAACTCATTTGCGAAGAGTAATCTACGGTTTAATTGCGGGGCAAAATGGGCTGCAATTAAGTCTCATCTTTTTTCGAGCTCGGAAGAAAATGAGCGTGGAACGTTTCGGCTTGCGAAATGTAAAAGGCTTAAGTAATTTTGCGCTGAAAATTCGTCACTGACAGCTTCGAGACAATTTAAGCATTCTAACCGCAACGTCAATTCTATTGAAGCCGAAATTAATAACCGTCAAATTGATATTAATTAACATCTGTGGCTTTCTGAAAATCCATATACGGAACAAATAGATAAATGCCGAAACGGAAATCCTGTCCCCCCTTTCACGTTTGTCGTTGGACGTTAGATTTCATGTGAACTGCGTAAAATCGAAGGAAAAAACAATAAACGCATATAGACATGTTTAAATCTATAAAATTATAATAATTCAATCATCAAGAATCGTGCAATCTCGTGAGAGAATATCATGCTAATACGAAGTCTCGTGAGTTATATATATCGCAGATTCGCAATCCATGGAGCAACGCCCTGCCATGATGGCGACGCTGCCGCCGGCATTTCCATCTCCCTCTTTCTTTTCTCTTTCTCACTCGCTCTCCTTTCTCTCCTGCATTATTAATAATATTACATTATATGCGCGGCCTGTTCCGAGCGAATTAATAAGTTGCTACTCATATTATTATACGAGGCGAGCGAGCGAGAATCCTGCCACGTCGCCGGTGTTCCACATATATCATATTATACCGCATACACATCGTTCGTATACGCTCTTTCAAGGTCATCACGGTCTACCCACGTTTCACACTCTCTCTCGTTCGCTCTTATCTCTACCGCTATCTCTCTTTCTTTATCACACACACACACACACACACACACACACACACACACACACACACACACACACACACACACACTTATAAATCTTATATCACCACGTAAAAACGAAATATATAGATACAAATATACATATATACATATATACACACATATATATATATATATATAGCCGCGGGGCGCGGCGGAGCAGCAAGCGTCCTTACCTTTTTCGGCCTGAGAAAAAGACGTTAATTAGAAGAAGCGGCTGCGGCGTCGGGTATATTATAATACGAACACACGCACCTCCGACGGTATTGTATTATATAAAAAAGGGGGAGCGGCGTCTGCTTCTCTCTCTCTCTCTAACCCCGGAGAGGATTTTGCGTCCGTTGGTCGTTAATATTAAATTAACGGTCGACGAGTTAACGTGCGTAGAGCTCTCGGCACACTGGGCTCCGCGCGAGATTCGCTGGATTTCTCCGCCGGCGTGCGCGCGTATCCCTGTGTGCAGCCGTGGCCCGTGCGCCGGCAGAATCGGCGTGAGAGAGAGAGAGAGAGAGAGAGAGAGAGAGAGACAGAGTAAGACGGATGAAGAGAATAGCAGACTTATGGAGAGAGAAAGAGAGAGACAGGGCTGCCGGCGCGGTGCGCATACACACGCGCCTTATACATATTTCGCTCATATTCCTTGGACTCGTCCACTCTCCGTCTCGCTCCGACTTGTGTCATCTTAGATGCGCATGTTTTTCGAACGAATGCCGTCCTTTTCTAACAGCGAGCGGAAAAGCCTGGCGCGCAGCTGCTTTCACCCTTGTCGGCGACTTTCGGCCAAAAGTATATAATGTACTTTGAACACATATATATATATATATATATATATATATATATGTATATATATATATATACCTACATTTTTCTTGCATTTACAAAGAAAAACAAAGAAACAATCGAGTAAACTTATTGCAAATATATCCGACATAGCATAGGTGCGCAAATAATAATGCATCAGAACTCGTGGACTGCTGAAGCCGGTATAAAATGCGCATGCGGATGGACTCGCCCGGGAACGAAGAGCTCGCTGAGACAGAATGAGAGAGAGAGAGAGAGAGAGAGAGTCTGAGAGAGCAAGGCTTGCGCTTGTATGTATTGTATGATTTGTGTGTACATTACAACTTCCCCTATGTATATAGCTTCGCGCGCGCACACACACACACACGCATACACATATGCATGAACGCACACGTGCATGCAAGTATATATATTATCAGCTCGAGCCGCCGGCGCGGTCTGTCAGTCTGTACAGTTCTCCCCTCTCCGTCGCGCCGTTGCCGCCAGCACCTTGCCATATATAGGCATAAAACGAACGCGGCTCCGCGATTGGTCTGCGCAGGCCCGGCTGCCGGCTAGATTCTCCAAATGCCGCCTGATGCTTCCCGTACAAAGCGGACTACTACTGCTGCGGCATTGTGTGCATATATATATACACACGCATGGTATACATACACATGCGTGTGCACGCGATATCACGCAAGCGGAGCATATACACATATGAAAACAACGATGCACGTATATACGCACAGTCGCACACTCTATCTCGCTCTCGGCATTGTCGCGAGTAGAAATACAGAGCCGCATGGTGTGTGCGAACGTAACAATATGGGTGTACATATATGGTATGTTACGAGAGCGGCTTTATAAGGCGCGGGCGCAATTTTTTAATCGGCAACCCAATGGAGCTAACCTCTATACTTTATCATCAGTGCATTACTTTATCAATCTCAGGCACATTTTTCTTATTTATTCGAGGTTTTTATTCATCGAGCCTTTGAGCTGAAAATTACGGTATAGTGGCAGATTGGCTGGCAAATGAGAAAGAAAGAGAGAGAGAGAGAAAGAGAAACAGGGAGGAACAGGAGGAGTTGGAGAAGGGGGTCCAGGTTGCAACCTGAAGAATCGATCATCCAGACTGTCCGAGTCGAGGCTGTCCGTTGGAATATTTTTGCGAGCATTCTCTTTCTCTCTCTCTCTCTCTCTCTCTCTCCCTCCTTATCTTTCTTTCTCCGTCTCCCTTTAACTCTGTCGCTGCGCTACGTCACGATGCACGAACGTCCGATGAATATATACGAGGATGAACGCAGCATTGAATAGCGCCCGGATCGCGTGGTGCGCGGGGAGGGGGTTGTCATGCGCAGGCACGCGTGCGCAAAAAAGGGTCTGTCCGTCTGTCTGTCTGACTGTCTGTTCGCCGTCTGTAGGTGTGCGTACCTACATTACAGTCTCATTATACAGCGCATGTGTACCATGTATAAAGAGGTGCATGCGCTGCGCATCAGAGAGAGAGAGAGAGAGAGAGAGAGAGAGAGAGAGAGAGAGAGCGGATCGTGTCGCGCACGCGCACACGATGCAGTAAAA
The DNA here is from genome assembly GCA_018907035.1 of Sycobia sp. Sy_11. Taxonomy (NCBI): domain Eukaryota; kingdom Metazoa; phylum Arthropoda; class Insecta; order Hymenoptera; family Epichrysomallidae; genus Sycobia; species Sycobia sp. Sy_11. Next base: position 1,144,187 of record JACCIC010000107.1, read on the forward strand.
ACCGCGCTATAAGGATTCCGCCTTGCGACGCCAGCATGCGATGATGATCGGTGACTTGCAAATTCCAAGGGAGCCGGGAAGATTATTTGACTGATCTGCGTCGGGAGAACTCGCGGGGAGAACATATATATATATATATATATTTATATATCTATATAGCGAGTCATACCTCTTAGAAGTATATCGAAAGAGAATTTCCTATAGTGATATATAAATTCTCATAATATATTAATAAAAATTGCATATCAAGATTGTGCGTTTGACGCTAATATATATCTAAATCGATTTAATTAATATCATTTGAATTCTAGGCATCTTAGGAATGACAGGGGAGGATTTTTAATTTCATTTCACGCAATTAATTTACATACAATATTCTCGTCATATTTGTTAAAATATACGCTTTAATAGGCACATATTGTAAAATTTGCACGCTCCAAAACTTATACGTCGTATTTATATGAAAACAGGAGAAATTCATTGCAGAATTAATTTTATTATCGCGAAGATTTGTAGTTTCAGAAATTCATGAAATTGTTTATAAAAAAGAAAAAAAAGAAAAGTAATCTCGTTTTCGAATTTTCACGTTATGGAAAGCCGATTGAAAGCATAAAGGCCTATTATCTTGTCGATTTTCAATAAAGCAACTCGAGAGGATCTGATCGTTGTTTTATCGATTGAACCCATCCGGTTATTTTACTGTAAATTAGTTAATTATTCATTTCCGTTACTATTAGATAATACTATATTCTATATCACTACATGTATATAGGTTAAAAAAGTAGGTTGATCCTTTTTTGTGTTTGTTTATATAATGTGTATACGTAAATGCGCATTGTTCCTTAACTACATGGGCTTTGCGAAAAATTAGAAAATTTATGTTAAAACGTATTGAAATCACAGATATCCTTATATTTAAATTCGATTAATCGAGATTTATTATTACAATAATCCAAATGATTCTTTAAGGAATTATTATATAAATCTCATAGAAATATAACAATTATACACTTGAGATTTTTCTTCATCCTCTAATTTAACAAAATTATATGAGCCGCCGAGAACTGTGCCTATATTTTACCCAATAACGATTGTACAATTATACTAGACAAATATATGGAATTTTATCGAAACATTCTTGAATTTATATATATATATATATATATATATATATATATATATATATATATATATATATATATACCTAAAATTTTGATTCATTGCTTTTTGAAATAAAAATTTATAAAACGTACATATAAAAGCCGCGTGCTTCACACGAGGCGATTTTGTAATTCATTATAGCTCCTCTAATTTATTGACCGCCTTAACGATGCGTTTGGATGGGGTATTTAAAAATATTTATACATATAAATATCATTTTTAATGGAAGAACATCGAAGTAAATCAAACGAGTTGAATTTTCTATATATATATATATATATATATATATATATATATATATATTTTTTTTTTTCATTCCAAATTAAAAGCCTGGCATAATTCCAAATCACATTAATTTTTTTAAATACAAAGTTCCACGCACGTATAAATATACAAACCGTGCGCAGATCGTGCGCGTTATATATCTTATTTAGATAGTGGGCGTATTTGTTTGATGACATATGTGTGTATATACATATATATATATAGACGCGGAGATTGCTGGCACGATGACACACGGATGATACCCGCGCGTACAGTATTATACACGAGAATTCCCCGATAAGTGCCTTCGTTTTACAACATAAATGTATGATATCATATATTTTTTTTCTGCTAAACTTATTTAAAAAATACACACACACACACATACATACACACAACATTTTGCTTTTTTTTGTTCTTTGTTTTTGAAAGAAAAACAAACCGTCAATTATTTGTAATTAATTATTTATAGTTGCTCTGTTTTATTGTACATTTTGTAATGCAATTTATCGGATCGTGTTTATAGGTTGGAAAACAATACGTGCGCGCGAAACACACACACACACACACACACACGCACGCACGCACGCACGCCGCACCTAAGTGTTTTACATCTTTATAAACAATCATGAAGTTCTATATCAAGCTTCGGACCCTTTCATTTTCAATCAACTATATTTATATACGTACGTGTACAATCCATTAACTCTATGAAGTCATCTGTACATCTTCCTTCACTCTCTCTCTCTCTCTCTCTCTCTCTCTCTCTCTCTCTCTCTCTCTCTGCCCCTCTCCCACATTCTTTATGACTCGGAAAGGTGCAAAATGGTAATGATAATCACATAGCTTGCGCGCGAGCTTGCGCTGCGCAATCGCGAAAACAAAACGACGAGCTCTCGGCTTCGATCGCATAATATATAATAATATATCCGCGCAAAGTGCTCTCGCGCGTAATATGTGCAATGTGCATATATGATAGATTGCAGCGAGCCGCGAACCTTAAAATATACGCACCGTGCATTATGCGTATGTATATGTATCATAAACGTTTCAAATATGCATAAATTAAACGCTTATACATATATATATATAACCAGTGTCATGGTGCAAAATCAATATGGTATAGTATAAAATGCCTTGACGTACTCGTGCTATTTGTCGAGCTATAGAACAAAATAGAAAAGACGGACCTGTTAGTGAAAAATATATTATTATATATATATATATATATATATATATATATATATATATATATATATATTATCATATATTACATAGAAAATGTCAGATTGGAATTAAACAATCGTATGGATCCACCATTAAAGTTTTTTTAAACCACATTTTGGCCTTCTAAACAGGAATTCTCCGGGGCGCGATATGGAGCAAATATGGATATCTAGTTGTAAATTTACGATTGTTATCATAATTCAATTGTTGAAAAGACTGCGTGTAAGCGATACTATTCGTTAGAAAATTGAATTACGAAGCCGTGCAGCGATTATTCTAAAACTTTCAATGGAAATCAGACTGATTTTTGTAAAATTTAATAATATATTTATCAAAACTGGAGAAATATTAAAATTTATACTCAGCGCTTCACTGCGAAATCCACTCAGTCTGTATTAGTTTTTATATATCTGTATAAAACGACCGAGTATACGCGCGTTTTCATTGTCCGAGCGATGTTCTCATTGTCACGACATGCTCACTCAATTTATTTAACGAATAATTTCATGTTGCGCGTGTATATATATATATAGTAAACGTAAAATGAAATAAAAAAAATTATCGCTATCAATCAGAGTAACATGCAAATTTAAATGTATATAGAAGTGCGCACGCGAGTCGCCAAACCTATGTCTTTTATAAAGATTATTAGTCCTTTGTAGAGTAGACTTGCGCTCTATCACTTTGTGGTTTTATTGATGTTATTTCAATGGACTCGGGGTCTCATCGATGCTTTTGGTTGTTACATCGATGTATCTACACGGCGTTTGCTTCAGCCTCGAAATTCGGATTGAAGAAACGAAAAATATAAACACATTCTGAAAAAGCTCGTAGGTGGTTCAGTTTTTTTTTTTTTTTTTTTTTTTTTTTTTGTTTAAGCTAGCAAAATCCTTCTGGCTATCTTAATATTACTATATATATATCCAATAGAAAAACGTATTTATAATCAATCGAATATAAATTCCCAAATGTTGACCGCGCGCGCGCGCGTCCGCGCACTGTCGAATTTCTTTATATAATTAATTATTAATGCACGATAGATCAATAGAGCTATATCTATATATACGTAATAATTTTCGTTCTCCGTCAGTTCTTCTATGACAGCCGCGATGCCTATAGTCCGGACCTTATATATTATAAGATATTTTATTACACGCGCGGGCGCGCGGGCGCGAGCTTTATATATATATATATTATAATGCAAGGATTGTTTTCATTCGAATAGTAATTTATGTGGGCGAGGCTCACGCCGCATTTCGGATTACATACATTATATAAAACATTCGAATGACCTTTAATGGATCGCGCGCGCTCGCGGTTTATTCTATATATATAAACTGGCAGAATGGACCGGGATATCCGGGGATGTCGATTTTTCATCGATCAATTTAGACAACATTCTGGTACGTGTAATTTAAGACTAAATCATGCATCAAAGATGCATGACTGTACCGAGTGTCGATCTAAATAAGAAGCGAAAGAAAAAACAGCTGAAAAATTATAATTCGACAGAACATCAATGGAAGACAGCGGATGACATTTTTTATTCGGAGAGAATTTATTTTCTGTACATTGCACATGCGTTCTTACTTCGTGGTTCTTTTTTTTTTCTTTTTTTTTTTTTAATAAATCAGAAAGACCTTGTTCAGATGTAGATAAGAGTACAGATGGTAAAGCGGATTCGTCTATCGAAGTTCAAAGTCGCGATTATCTCGCAAATTGTCGAGGACACATTTTTTCTCACGATACCTCTAGCGACAAATCCAATTTTTACGCGCGATATTGCAAATAATATCGCGCGGGCGCCGAGCATCAAAGCGCGTACACGCTCCTAGGATATTAATTCGTTGGTGCGCGTATTTAAAAAAAAAAAAAAGCCCAGCACCACAATTACCGCGCACTTTTCGGTTCGCGGAAAGTGCGAGAAAACAGTCGGACTTTCCGGCCTCCCATAGGAGTCGGTGTTAAATTAAAATTACTGTAACTACTAAACAATCCCACGAAACCTCCTGAAATTTTGGCTGGATCATTTGCTTCGTTTTATCAGCAATGCAGAAAATTTCCGAATGACCGTAAGAACCGTTATCGTTCAACCGCGATACATCGATCGTAGAAATTAATATACGAATTCTCTAATAATAATGCTTTTAACTAAAAATTATATTTCTACAATATATATATATATGTATACACGTATATGGATTTTTCACTAAAAACATTCAGAAATCCATAATACAAGTCGCTTCGCCAGCTTATCAATTTATACTTTACTGCTTTCGGAATTAAAGATCCGACGACTCTTTATAACGACCAATATAATCTACTTTTACAGAGGAGTCATTGAAACTTCGTTATAATAGAGATACGATTAAACTTTGGTAATAATAAATGTTCTATCAAAATCGAAATATGAGAAATTGGTTAAGATCAATTTTTCAACGGTAGAATTATTATCGGAAAATTCCCTGGCGTCTTTCAATCGACATTTTATACTTCAAAAATTAAACTGTATTTAATTTTGCAAATAAATATTTCATACGCGGTGTTTAGCTATGTACGAGAAACAAAAAATAGAGAAAAGACGTATATTATCTTATATTAAATAAAATTATAACGCGTATATGTATTTCATTCGTTTGGTTTAATAATTCGATGTCGTCTCAATGTTGCCGTTTCAAACTTTTACAGCAGGCTGATTTTCACTCGTATATACGTGTTTTCTCCCCGATGCCTATCATAAAAATATAAAATAATTATCATATTTATTGCACGAACATATATATGCTTTATGTTTATTTGAGAAAAGCGATGGATTCGGCGATGATTTTTTATTTTTATCCAACAGAGTAAAAAGTCCTTACTCGCTCGAGATTGACACATGAAGTTCTAGAACGAGAGAGTATTAAATGATATTTTCATTCCGATTCTTTGAATTCTGAAGAGAGCTCGTAAGAAAGATACCAATGAAGCTGTAATCTACATGTTTTTTTTTTTTTGTTATAAATGACATTCTAACATAAATTTCAACGATATATAAATTGATGCAAGGTTATATCTTTAGTATATACTGTGTAGATTAAAACGTATCTTTAGCACTTTAATTTAATAAGTTATATTTTTTAATTCAATACGTGACGATAGTATTTAATATCGCGATTATTATATTACAAAAGATTGTGTATGTATATATATTTAAAAAAATTGTTAACAGAGAAATAATGTACATGCTTGTCATTAATTTAAAAAATTAAAAACATTTTTTTTTTTATAAATTTGGAGCAATCGTATTTGATTATAATTGTATACTTAATTGCAAATATCAATAATAATGCATAAAAGATATAATAAAATTAACAAAAAAAAATTTATATATATATATATGACTTTTAAGTATACAATATCATTGGAATTTTAATTTTTTCAAATCTTCAAAAAGTTTATCGCATTAATTTAAAATTTAATATATGACAATGTGGAATAAACAAATAAAAATGATTCCACTATTTCTTGCTTGGATAATTTTTGCGCGAAATGTAATATCTGTTGTCACACTATCACAAAGTTTCAATAAATATTATAATAATCACTCGTGAAAATAATTTGTTTAAAACGTTTTTTTTATGCTTGGTGTATGTTATGTTTTTTAAAAATAATATTATATAGATTTTACAATAATATTAGACTCGTACACCAATATATTAAAAGTTCTTTAAAAGAAAAATGGTATAAACTTACACCATAGAGTAATAAAAAATAAAAAATGTCGGAAAAATTAACGGGAAATTGGTAACGTAATCCCAACGGAAACATATATCACAAGCAGTAAAATACAAAGTATAGGAGCCCTCGAAAATTCTACGACTTGTAGGATTTATTTTTCCTGACTAAATTCTATAATTTTTTTCAATATAATAATCGTTAACCGCGTGTTTGAGATTATATTAAATTATTCTAATTATAAAGAGGCCATTAAAAAACATTGTAAAGTATTTTAAATTAATTTTGACAGTGTATTGTATAGATACGTGCAAAATAAAGTTGACTTTTTGAGATATTTTCGACAGGTAGGGGGCTCTGCCCTCCTGAACAGCAGCTCACATAATCCAATCATTCGCAATTTCATAATTGTCATGAAACTATAAATATGCGTTGCGGAAAACTTTAATCGTTAATAATAAAACGATATAAAACTCGTTCTATAAAGCTGCGTGGCATAATGTATGTAAATTATTAAATTTTTAAATTAATATTCCCGACTAATTCATTTCCTTTAATGTTCGGAAAGAATCAACGATACCAACGCTCCTTTGTTACCGAAACAATGCGCTACATCCAAAAGTTACAGATTACAGGGGAGGGGGGGGAAGCAGTCTGTAATAATACATAACAGGGTTGCAATGTGCATCGGCATTTTTACAAACTGCTTCCGTGTCTGGGGGGTGCGGAACGTGGAAAGGGGGGTGGGTGGGTGAGGAGTACAAATTGGCCTCGCGTTTATGAAAATAACTCACGGTTGGTAATATATTTGAGGCGGAGCGTAATGCGGCGTTTAAGAAAGATTTGCAGGGGCTGCAAGGCCTTTTCTTGAAATTGTATACACTTTAGGGGGTGCATTGCCCTTGGCTTTTCCATTTTCTCAGAAACTTATAGGTTACGAAGAATCGATTCGACGGTATTGCCCCGGGTTCTGTATATCTACAGTTCTTCGAATGCACGATAATACTTATTTCCGTTATTAATTTAGGTCCAGAAAAATAAATTGATTCTATTAATATATATATATATATATATATATATATATATATATATATATATATATATATATATTTACTTATTGATACGTATACACGTATAAGATATGATTTGCCAATTAATGAAAATGGCACGCGTGTATATATATATATATATATATATATATATTTGGATTCCGATGTAAAACATTTGCTTAAACAATCTGTCTACAAATGTGTCAACGAGTAGAAACGTCGACCGCCCGGTCGGCCGGGAATGACTAACGAGCCCACGAACGTTATACGCGAGAAAGGCTACGCGGAACGTTTGGCAAGAGGCCAAAAGCCTTTATACACTCGTCTCTGTCTATTGTAAAGGACGAATAAAGCGACGTAGCGGGCGAGTAAGGCAGAAAGAAAGGGGGGAATGGATTCGGAGCGATTTGAATCCGAGCCGATGATGTTTCGATACCTTCGATAGACAATAGATTTTTCGTCAAAAATTTTATATCGATTTTTTCTTCTACGAAAGTATGCGTTTCTTTTTTCTTTTGGTTTGCACACGAAGTATTTTTATAGCTTCTTCGGGCCCAACTGACGTTTTACTCTGGATCTCGCTGGGAACGGGTGGAAAACTATAATCGATCGGTTATGGTTTCACCTCGTGGATACCATACGATCGGTATAATACATCTTTAAATACTTACGTATCTAAAACCGTCCTCGCTATAGCGTCCACGCCATGACGATTATTGTTACAAAAGTATAGCACACCGCCGCAGTTAAGAACAAAGTACCATACGAGTAACTGGGGACCATCAGACGAAGGTTTAGTCCGATTCCTGAAGAAATTTTCGTAATATTTGTCTTGAAATACATTATACCGATTCTGCTTATGTATTCTATGCGGGAGCTTTCGCAGTCGTATGGATCGCGCGCCCGATGCTGAATCTAATACTTCCCCGAAATTCTCGTACTCGAATATATAAGTATAAGAATCCACGTATGCTCTATGCCAAACTTGGTACGGAAAAGGGACGCGGGGTAAGGATCGCGACTTGTTAATTCAAAAATTTGTTTTTTTTTTTTTTTTTAGAATCGGCTCGGATCATACGCGAAGATTCAAGATTTTCGACTCTTTCTTAAAAAAAAAATCGTCTTGACGACGTTAATGGCCACCATATAGAATAACTACCGCGCCGCCACGAAAAAAATCATATAACTTTTCGTGCATCCGATGTTCTTTCCGTGAAATCCTCATTTTTCGGGGAGGGAGAGGGGGTTCCGAGAGCTCTATGCCACGTATCCAGCTGTAAAGGGGAATACGTACATACATGTAATAGATCTTGAAACACAGGATCAAAAGGCGCGATTTTAAATTGTGCTTTTTCGTTCGCGCTGTGTTCTGCTTTAAAGAAATGCAGCCACAGCCGACTTTATATATATATATATACACACACATATATAATTAATTCGATCTCTCGGTTTCTTTATGAAGAGAATGCGGGTGCACAAGCGGGCACGGCCGACAGGTAACCCGCTCTAAATATATACATACATGCATGCATAGGAAATCCGAGTATGGCGTAGATATATATGTATATGTGCACGTATATTCTGTGGCCGGGCAAGGTGCGCAACAAGGGCAAGGGCTCGAACTTGAGATTCTTATCGGGCTCGCTCTCCCCGTGCAGCGATACTTCGCTCAGCCCACTACTTTTCTTTTTCATTCTTTTTTTTCCGATATCTATATATACAGTCATCTTTGTACTATGCATATACAACATACTCACTACATATACATATACTCTCTTCCTCTGTTCTATCCTCCACGTCTCGCCCCTTTGTCAGCTCGAACTCCGGCTCTCGACAGCGCTTTGTTTCCTATTATATATATATATATATATATATATATATATATATATATATATATATATATATATATATCTATATACATATACTCTAATCAAAGAAGTGAGAAGGGTGAATGGAGAAAACGACGGGCTGACGGAGAGGCGAGTAGAGTGCATCGGATTTTTCCCCGGCGTCTCAGCGATCGAGTGGCTCGAACTCATAATAAACGAGAAAATTAATATATATATATATATATATATATATATATATATATATATATATACATATACGCTTATTTATTAATTTTTTTTGTTTAAGTACGTTGGCATCGAAGGGGATGCGCAATGGGAATAACGGTTTATTGTGAAATTTGAACTACAATAAATGCGCTGAAAATACATTTGATTTATAAAAGCTAGATTTTTTTAAATAATGCAGGGAAACTATATTTTCACTTCTGCAAAATCGAAATTCATTAGATATAATCCTCAGTTTTTTGTGACTTCTTTAACAAAAGCCCCCGCAGGATATGTGGAGAAAGAGGAGAAGATGAGAGAACGAGAGAGAGAGAGAGAGAGAGAGAGAGAGAGAGAGAGAGACCCACTATATAGCTGATTATATATATAGTAGCCACTGACACGCGCCCGCGCGCGGGAGAAGAGCTCTCCGCGGGCTTGGGCTCGAAATAGATTCAAGGGCGCGCGCGCGCGGCACATCGGAACGACGACGGCACGGCGCATCGCGAAGAGGGACTTCCAAGCGAGGCATCCTGTGGGTCTTTCCTTCGGGTCTCATTCTCCGTGGTCTTTCTGTATATCGCGTCGCGCGATAGTTGCGCATATGCGCGCGCGCGCGCGCACGCACACGCACACAGCACAGATAGTTATATTATATGATTAAGAATAGAATGAGGCTCGGTACGTCGCGCCGTCGTCTATATATGTGCACGTGTGTATTTTTCTTCCTATTTTGGTGCGCGACGGCATGCTCCGTGTACGAGTGTGTGTGCGTGTGCGTGCGTTGTTTGCGCTTCTGGAGAGATTAGTCGGACTTATAACAGATTTCTCGAGGGGATCCCCCCCCGATTGCCCGGGGAACTTATAACCTTATAAATATATAGGCCGGGTGCGTCGCCTCTTGGCAAACAAATGGCGGGGGGGGGGAGGGGGCGTCCGCAGTCCCCTGGACTTTTTTGACACTAAATATCACGACGCGGCCTCGGATCCGACGCGGGGCGTATCGAAATTGCGGTTTTCGTCCTTTTCTTTTCCTGTATACAGATATACACATACATCGAGTCGATATAGGCCGCAATATGTATAATACGTATTAACAATAATAAAAGGCGCGGTCTTTTTTACATATGAATGTACCTGTACGGGTCGATTTTTGCGCTTCGAAAGAGAATGGCGAAATCAGAGAAGTATGTATGGGAGTCATTTTTTTTCTTCGAGATAGTGCATATATTTGTTTTTCAATTACACGTCAGAGAGAGAGAGAGAGAGAGAGATTTAAAACTCATAATTAAAGAGTGAGAAATAATTTTAATATCTATATATGTGTAACATATTCTAAAATAAATATATCAGTAAATAAGTATAGGGATGAATACGTAAACATATCAGCGATTCTTATTCAATATTACAATTGAAAAAAATTCACAACTAGAAGTTATTAATTGGAAGAATTGGGACATCCCAAATATATAGATCTGTTTCTTGAGCTTCACACTGCTTTGTAACTAACCTCTTATATCTAAGGAAAGTATGGTTTATCGCGAATCATTTTTAACGCGATTGCCGTTTTCAGGGTTCGAACGCACACGTGTATCTACGATAGCAATGATTGTTAAATAATGCGCTGTATTCACGAAAATCATTTCTAGACTTTTCTTAAAAATAAAGTTTTGCATGATGTATTTGTAGATGAATTTGGGACTATACAAGTCCAGCTATCTGAACATAATTTGTTATTGGTGCATATAAAGATTATGGTATTTTATTTCACTAGTCATGTTTTAAAGAAAAATATGATTTTTGAAAATGAATTTTTTTACTATTTAAAAAATATTCATTCCATAATAAGTGATTATATTCAAAATTTCAAACTCTTGACAACTTGCTTACTGTGACACAGGCGATTTTTAGATAGTAAATGGTTGATAAATTTATTAAAATTTCCATTGTTACATTAAAAATTGTAATCTATGTGGTTCCGTCGCATGTAACATCGAACTTTTCCTACCCATCGACCGTAACGTATAATATTATGTAATTTACGTAATAAACATATAGTGTTCGAGGTTCTGCCCAACAGGTCCCAGCGATCAAATCGCTATAATATATATATATATATATATATATATATATATATATATATATATATATATATTATTTATTTATGTATTTGTATATATGTACTTATTACGATAGTCCGTAAAGTTTTATTACCAAAGTATCGTCATTATTTTTTGATAACTGTTTAGGCGTCCAAAATATCGTTCTGAACGATTTTCATTGAACTATGCCTGGTAGAAATCTGACAATTTTCATTAGGTTAGAAAGTAGATAATATAGGTATTCAAAATAGAATCGATTATCGTGGCTTAAAACTAGGCAACACGTTAAATGTGAACATTCTCAATAAAATTAAGAATGAGGTAGAAACCTGGTAGAAACTAAGTTTGAAGCTGGAACCTTGTTTCTGACTGGTAAATGGGCATTTTCATTCGAATGTAAGTTTCAAGAACTACAATCGAAAAAATTAATATTTACACAACATTCTAATATTATGACGTTTATAGAATAAAAGAAACAGCGCATACGAATTACGAAAGAATCATAAAGTCTGTTTTGTGAATGGGCCTTTCGAATATAAGAAATTTAACCTGGTTTCGCATTAAACTCTTAGAGAGACCCGCCGGAAAAATCTTAATAAAGAAAAAAAAGATCTTTTTCAAAAATTAGCCGCGTATTGATTATTTCCTAAGGAATCTAACGATATCGTGAAAGTCAAGTGTCAATTCCAATGTTGAGGAGATACTTAAATACAAAAACGGTTATATCGTCATGCTCATGTTGCTGCCGATCAGACGGGTTGGCAGACGACAGTTCGACGCGCGCGTAATTCAAAATAGCACGAGATATATGAAATATTGTAAGAAAAATTATTATACAAGTAATAATTTCACGTCATCATTATTATTATATAATATTATATTAATTATATATTATAAATAGGTATTGCAGACGGATTTTTATAAATCAACATGGCTTGGAGCATTTTATTATTTTTACTATTATAATTAATTAATAATCATCTTGATGCTAAATATTAGTTAGAAAATTCAAATTGAAAGTATATACAAGTTTTTTTATTATTCAGAAACAAACTCTAACGATTATTCACGATACTTTCTTCGATCGTTATTCTTTTGATTTTCATCAACATTGGGATTTGGCATTTTTCCATATCAACGAGGTTGATTTATATACGATTTGATAAATAAATTAAAATAATTTGAAAGATGAGACATTAGGCTACCGTTACATCAATTTTTATTAAGCTTTGGCTGCTCTGACAGCGCTCGCAAGGAAATTAAAACGTTTCAAAAAAAAAAAAAAAAAAAAAAAATGCAAAGATCATAAGTACACATTCTTCAGAGAATCGTATTTTACTATTTTCATAGCTGCCGATGAACGTATATATATATACAATGCTCGACGATTTAAGAAAAATTTCTTTTCGTATTCTTAATATACCTCTGCCTATGCGCGCGTAGTAAAATGACGTTGTTGAAATTTTAGAACAATTTCGACTCCACGGCGATGATGTTCGAACATCAACGGTATCTACATAATATGTATACAAATTCAGTAATTCTTTATATCACTTATATGCACTTGAAAACGATGCTTTTAATTATTGATCGACGCGTCCTGTCTCAAATCTTACGTAACGTATTCAACGGTCATACATAGGAGTTCATTGTCACGAAATTCGTGCTGCTAATATGCCTTACAGGCATTTTCACAAGCAAGTTTCACAGGCGCACGCACATGAACGCGGCGACAGTGTATTTTACATCATTGGCTGGAAGATTACATATATAATACATGCATAATACACACACACACACACACACACACACACACACACACACACACACACACACACACACACACACACACACACACACACACACACACACACACACACACACACACACACACACACACACACACACACACACACACACACACACCTATAATACACATACATACAATTTCTTTCTGCTTTTCATAAGTAGAAAATAATTAATATGTAAATAATATAAATATTTCCAAGTGGATACAATTGGCGCAAAAAAAAACGTAACTTAAGAATATATAGCTCTTGGAGGATTGGACTCGTACTTTATAAGAGATTCTAAGAGAGTTCATATAAAATTGAAATTATGGATACATTGTCATTTGTACAATTTTAATTATTTTTTTTAGAAATATATTATTTATTTATTAATATACTTTTTTTAAATTTGATAGATTTTAAAATTACATTGAACGACTGAATGTACATTTATAGATAGCGACGTCTATAATTTTATTAATCCAATGTATGTTTGTTCCGAAATTTAGGTATAAAAGGAATGATTCCGTTTTCGAACAATACCATAGATCTGCTTTATTGAATTTCCATTACGCAATTTGACCTAATTCCAAGTGGAACAATAACCTTAATTCTCAGGAATCTGATGCACGAATTATTTTTTTCAGATTTTTTTTGTTCTGTTTTTTTTTTTTTAAATTTCAGTGAGTTTATTTTGAAAGAATTATATACCGTGTACGTATATAATTCATATATAGGCCAATTATTGTCTTTCAATACTGAGTATATAAAAATTTTATGAAATTTTACGCTTCCTATTTTATTTTTCGATTTTCACATTTAAGTTAAATTTATATTGAATTATACTTAATGAAACAACACAACAATCGCAACGTACAGAATTGACAGAAGCAACAACAATAACAACGATACAACAACAACAACAACAACAATAATAATAATAAATTAATATCTTATATATACAATAGCAGCTTATACAATTTGCATACATCAGCTGTATTTTTAACCGTATCCCGGTATTGATATTGCATAATGATTTTTGAAATTTCGCCGCGCTTTAAATACCGAGAATACAGAATGACGCTTTAAAATCGATTCGCGGTGCGAAATCAACGGGGGCGGGAGGAGGTAGGTAGGTGGCTCTTTTCAACTCGGCCCAATTTGGCGAGATCCTCACGCGTCGCGAGCTGCCAGCCTTCTTTCGCCTGGATCCGAATGCGCTTATTTGGTACGTCAACCTGTGGTTGTATCGGGTTATACGTACGCGCCTTTTTTTTTCTTCCATGTATATATATATTACACATTTATTAAATTTTTCTTGGCACGCAACGATTTTTATTTTTGTATTTCATATGACTTTTTACTTGTACGTACAGCAAACAGTATAATATGGTAACCTGCATACGCATGTATAATAAAAGTAAGCGATATCTCATATACGTGCGTCCAGTTCATTTTATTCCTCTCCTTATATTTACCCTGAACCTTTATATATTTATATCGTTTTTCAAAGTTATCAAGGTCATTATACCGACTGTCGTAAATATATGAATTCTTGAAGTATATTTTTCGTAGAATAATGAAAATGAAGGGAAAAAATTAAATACAATAATATATCTTGTAGAACATATAAGTAATTTTCAAACATATTTTTTTATGATTAATAAATTACTCTTCAAAGTGAGAAATTCCGATATTCTCCAATTCTTTCGAAAAACAGTAAATCTATATGTGCAACCTTGTGAGGATCTACACACACACGCGCGCGAACGCGCGCGTTCTCTAAATTTGTTAGAACTATATATCAAAATTTCTATAATAAATACGTCGTGGAAATACAATTTAATTAATTCTGAAAAGTTCATGCAAATCAGCTAGTATGTGTATATATATTTTTTTTCCATGGCTATATATATATTACAGTTTTTAATATATTAGCAGATAATAGCCTTCTGCCGCCGCATCATCGAGGAAAAACGATGATTTCACGCCTCGCACGCATTTTAATAGGATTCACACATACACAATATATATATATATATATATATATATATATATATATATATATATAGCATAACTGGTCCGGATGAATCATTACACATATATCAAGGAATGGAAAAAAAAGTCTCATGCTCCCATCAAAGCGGAAGCCGCGGTAACGTCAAGAAAATATATCTCGGATATAATATCTTATATCTATATATATACACAGTCATGATATCGAAACTGACACTCGTTGCCTGGACAAGTGTATCAAATGTATTCTGACAATGAATTAAAAGGAAAAACTTTTGAATTCACAGTTATTTTATCAATAAATGTTTTTATCATTCTTACAGTCTTTATAATATAATATATTAGCTAAAATAACAACAGTCAAACTGTCCATGTTTACAATCACCCCCGTACAGTCTGAAATAGAACTTATTACTACAAGTAAATTAGATTAAAAATTAAAAATTAAAAATTAAAAATTAAAAATTAAAAAAAATAAAATTTAAACAAAGTGAATTTTAATTTAAGGTGCTGGGACAGTCCGGTTGTCCTTTAGGAACATAGAATATTGTCTTCATTATTTTTTATTATCTTTATTTTATTATTAATTTAACTTTTATTTTTAATTTTTTACTTTTAATCTCATTTATTTGCATAGTAATAACCTCTGTCTCAGATTCTTCGGGGGGGGGGGTGGCTATAAACAAGGACAGTCTAACTGTCATTATTTTAGTTGATATATTATATTATAAAGACTGTGAGACCGACAAAAATATTTATTAATTTAATTCAAAACAGTCGACATAAGTACAATTTTTAATTTTAATTTTAATACATAGTTATTCATTGAAAACATTGCTTCAGAACGAAGGATATAATGAATATGATAGTTTTGCCCATACAGAAACAAATGCCAATGTACTCCAGTAATTTATTATGAGCCGTACTGTCAGTGTATGAATTATGAAATTCTTATTAATATTAGATATAATGCATTAATAGTTAACATTGCGACCTGGATTAAAACATTTATTAATTTTATGTCTTCATATCAAAAGTATTATTATATATTGATTTGATACACCAAATTTAAATTATTCATGCATATATTTAAAAACTATTATGATTAAAATACTATATAAACATGTTTACAAATTATTAATTTGTTTCTAAAAAAAAAAACACTATAAACTTTAATAAACATTTTCTTAAAAAAAAAAACTACGTCCCATAGTCCTGAAATATTATCAGTATAGTAGCCAAATTTCATCAGTATAATCCAAGATAATCTTTGATGTTTTTTTTTCAACAATTGACCTAATGAAAATTTGAAAAAAACTCAAAAGGTCAGGTAAATAACTTCGACCCATATTTTCTATCATTAAGAAAAACTGTGAGAAGAAAGCTTTTTAAACCATATTTTTAATAAAAAAAAATTTAATTAAAATAAAATTATATATATATATATATATATATATATATATATATATATATTGGCTATGTATGATAGCCCAATGATATGGTAAAGGACGTACGCACTTGTACGCACGCACACATGGGTGTGTACATACACACCGAAACATGCGAAAGTAGTATAATTTTTCAATTATCCATCGAATATAATAATTAATGATTAATATCAAATGAATAATAATGGGCTTATATTTTCGATAATAAATAAATAAATTATTATCGAGTATGTAAATTTATAATTATCTTAAGTGATGGGCGTTCAGGGCGATTTAAGTACAAACTGAGTCAATAACCGCGTCTGCTTAAAAAAAAGTTCGCATTCGTTGTGTGTGTGTGTGTGTGTGTGTGTGGTGTGTGTGTGTGTGCGCGCGCGTGCGTGTGTGCACACGGCGCGTGCGGGTGGAATTCGCTCGCCTGGCGCGCCGTTCGTCTCGTTGCGTGTAGTATATATACCTATATATACTATATATATATAAATAAAGATCCCTCTCGTGCGCCCTTTGCGCCCTTGTTCATAACATATATACCCATGCGCATATATATATATATATATATATATATATATATATATATATATTTATATATACACGTCACTTCCCTTTCAGTATTCGAGCCACGTGGTAGCAGTACTCGAAACTCTTTCTTTTCTCCCTCACTCTCTTTCCCTCTATTTTTCTCCCTTTATACTGCAGCCTCGTCTTTTGCCCTGTGCTCGTGATACGTATAGCACTACTCTGATGTGCGGGACAGCCTGCATATATATATGATATCGATTTTCCTTGGGCGCGACCGTTGCACTTCACACTCGAGTAATACACTCGTGCGCCGGCGGTGTTTGCAGCTCGCGCACAGCCCTCCCTGCGAGCGGGTGCTCGGTGTGCGGTACCTCTATATATATAATATGTAAGTTGAATACGTGTGCACATGCATGCGCATATACGGTAAAGCAGCGAATGAGCCCGGACGTTTTTAGAAACGTGCACGTTTTTCATATAATGAACTCCATTTTTTTTTTTTTTTTTTTTTTTAATACAAATCTTAGATGTACGTTTTTGCACCGTTTATAAAAACAATACAGAATCATTCGAATTGAAATTTGCAAAAAAATTAAGGCATAACATGTAACATACATAAATAATATATAAAATTATTTTCTTTTATCTTTGCACTCGGACCGAGCATTACAACACACACACACACATACGCGTGCGCAAAAGAGTTTGGGCTATATACTACTAAACAGAGTCAGATTGAGGCATACCGTCTAAATATAGGTTATAGCAGGTTACAGCCAATACCGGCATCCCGCGATTCAGAAGCGACATTCTATATAAAAAAAGGCGATGGGTGAGAGTTCAAAAAACATTTCATAAATCAGCGATCAGGGCATCCACCGTTCAAGAACGAAAAATTATTAATTAATGTTTAATTTACTTCTCGTACAACCAAAAAGCATTGCGGGTAAACATCTATGTCTGCAATAAAGTTTATGTAAAAAAAATGTTTAATAAAATTATATATAACAAAATGGTAATTTATATACAATTAACGTATAGATGTTTTTTCAAATGACCGTTTTCAGAAATCAACAAATGTAAAATTGAAAGAGTAGTACAATATGTACACACACACACACACACACACACACACACACACACACACACACACACACACACACACACACACGCGCGCGCGCGCACGCACACACACACATTCATATATAGTTGATATATATTGATATATGTATAAATATATAGTTGATCGATTTATTGTATATTATTTTATAAATATAGTGCTGGGAATATTTTAATTTTATGACGTATCTCCATTGTAAATGAACCCTTTGTCCGTGTGTGTGCGTGCGTGCGTGCGTGTATGCATATATATATGCATGCATGTATGTAAGTGCTATTAACTTTAAACGTCATCGAGAATTATATACATACGAGAGAGTGAGTACATCGTAGAAACTGTGCGAGATGTCGGTTTATAGATTCTGTTAATGATGATCTCAGTACGTCGCGATTATATAAAAGCAGTTTTATGTTAATATACTGGTAAACTTGACAACATTTATATGTTTGAACGCTTGTTTAAGTATAATGGCAAGTGTTTAAGGAATTAATTACGCCAGTTATTTTACAAAATATACGTATAATTTTTTTACTTATATAGCGATCACGGTTTTTTTGCCGCTGCTCCGCGTAATGGCTCATTTTCCCGTGCAGTCCAAATATCGCTGGTACTTTACCTTATGAGAAGAGAAGTAGAGTGAGAGAGGGGTGGTGAGAAAGAAAAGTCGATATACCAGGGAATCCGAGGGTTGGCGCGGAGAGGATAATAAGAGAACAGAGCGGAGACTTTGCGGGGCTTCGACCCGAAGCTGCGGCAGACGGGTTTTCCCGATTTTTATACTAAAGATACGAATTATGTGTGTAAAGTCGCATTATGTACATGTAGCTATACTTATGTTAGGTCACTGTAAGCAAAATTTTTTCACGGTTTTCGTATACTACCATCGCTAATTTTTATTATAGGTGATCACTGGGCGTATACTTTTATTTTTAATTAATTCGTCCGGGCTTATATTCTCGAAATATTTTTGAAATATTGCAAAAGCCTACATATAATCAACACAGGAATAAAATCACGGTATAAGTTTACACACACACGCATGCACATACCATAGCAGCATAAGCAAAAATATTTGTAATAATAATGAATTAATCGAACGCTCTTATATTATTTACTCAGTTTTAAATGACTGCTAAAGGTTTCTCTTGACGACCTTTTAATCTTGTAAAACTTGCTTCGTCCAATGTAAGTATTTAGGGCACTAAAGTAGAATGCGCATATATATATATGTCGAACATCGGTGTCTTAACTGTGCATCGGTTGCATTTTCATTCTTTTCCGAGTATGTAATATAAACACAAGCTCGTGTTTCAATTTCGCGTGGCCTATTCTTAGAATGAGGTAAGCATTGCGCTCGGATTTTTTTTTCTTTCAAATTTTAATATTCATTTTTATTAAAGCTTATGGATTTTTCCTCTTACATTTTTTAGTATATTCAGTGTTACAGTTTCCAACTTTATAGTATTGACGAGTCTAAATAAGAATATATAGAGAGGATGATATATAAAATACACCTAACCATACCCATAGAGAATGAGAAAAGGGAAGGCGGGATTAAAATAATAAGTAGAATTAGATATGGTAATTTTTAAGTAACAATAAATATTGAGTTAAAAAAATGTGTGTATAGGTTATGTATAGATACTCTTAAAGATATGTCAGGCAACATTCTGATTAAAAAAAAAATGAACGGGAGTCAAGTACAGTACACAATTGGAAACTAATTAATATTTGAAAGTAAGTATATAAATGGAAAAACCAGCGGGGAAAATAGTTTTTTAAGAAAAATACATCAACTGTACGTGGAAATCGGAAAATAAATTAATATATCGGTAATAATATATTGTAGAAAAGAAAACAGATCCGAGGCAAAATGGATGAGTGAGTGTCTCTGAAAATAAAAGAGAGGATATATATATATATATATATATATATATATATATATATATATATAAACATATGGTCTGTACAGAATATGCAGTGAAAAACAAAATTCATCCCCATATACATTGCGCTTTATTAAAAGTACTTTAGAGAGAGGAAGTCTTTCAAGTGCTTCGATTATAACCAGATTATATGTACCACTGTGTCATGTCTGCACGTCGAACTTCGCTTTTACTACACACACGCACACACACGCACACACACACACACACACACACACACACACACACACACACACACACATGCGCGCGCGCGCACACACATATGCATCCATTCAAGCAGAAGGCTATGTGGCTATATGTATATTAACAAAAATTGCTTCAAAGCCTCGTTCGTACTCCGGGCTCTGATATTCTTCTCTATAATTTTCGTTAATTTACGACTTAATGGTCGGAGTGAAAAACTGATGCGCAGATTCTTAGACTTTACAAATATATATATATATATATATATATATATATATATATATATATATATATATATATATAATAATATTATTATTTTGACAGAGAGATGCTGAAGCACATTCGCGCTACTCAAGTTTGTACACATTGATCAGAAATTTTTGATCTAACATATATAATAAGCGTATCATTCGTACTGATAAATTTCATTGGTAAAGTTTTATAAGTATGGAAGTATAACCTCAGATTTTTTTACCCAAATTTTCTCAATAAATCGCACACGGCTATTTAGTAAATGACATTACAGTTTTAAATTTAATAAGTATACAAGTGAACGTTTTCAAGCAGCTTTTTTTTACCTCCGCTCTTACGCATTTTTACATGTGAAATAGTTGATTGTTAAAATTTTTTCACACAGCTGTCTGTTAGAAAAAAACGGATTATTAAAAAAAAACGCAATCTTCATATTTAATTAATTTTTTGGGAAAACGTTGAATGTATGGGCAGTACGAATTCATCATCGCTTGAATATTATATAGCTTAAAAATATAAATATATAATTTTTTGCAATGGAGTAATCATTCCAGACTATTATTAAGAGGGACCCGTGTAGAAATCTCCCTATGTCACTCCTACATCTAATTAGATTCGGATGAGATATCCTCGGCTTATCCGCAGTCACCATAATCGCACCCGATTCAAGTCATATATCCTCGCATTCGTCGCTCGTACATGATCGAGTTGCCGCGAAATACATATACGTTAATCGTATCAGAATCGGATGCTCATACTCAATTCATATTTAGAATGAATGCAAAAATAATTCCCGGTTGGATTCCGATGTGTCGCCCGTATCTAGCTCGAGATATAATAGACACGCGAAATCGTTATGCGAGTCGCATGTGAATGACAAGGTGGAGCAATTTGGTTAATCAAAAGGAAACGATTCTATTTAATTAAAGAAAATTTAATAAAAAATTACAGAAAATTGTAAAAAGTACCCGTGTAAAAACAATTAGATTGTAATAAATTTCCGATCGGATTTAGTTGCACACGATTTATTGCGAACCATTTTTTCCCCTTAAGTTACTGAAGTTTTAAGTTTGACTAAATCTCAAAAGTATATTTTCTAAATTCGGAAACAAAACATATAGTGATATGTATGTTTCACTATTCATCATCATACATATATATATATATATATATATATATATATATATATATATATATATATATATTAAGGATGGGTCGATGCAGGACAACAGTAATCGAACTTCGTAGTTACACATACAGCAAATACATTGATAAAAATGAAATGTCCAGGGTAAATTCAATAGTATTCTCGGCTACACAACGGGATCTGACTTCCGAATACTGCTGCCGTGCTGCGTTCCGCTATTCATCTTAACGCTTAGCATCGTTCATATATTCCCACCCGGAATGCTTGAAAATTGCTTGCTCGTGAAAAATCTTCTTCGTAATCACGACCCTCAATTTTCGTCGTCCCCTTAAAATCTGTTTGCCTCTCTCGTACATCGAAAGGGGGGGGGAGTAGGAGAGAATCGATCGCATCGCCTCCAACCGTTGCACGCGCCAAATGCCAGGCCTTTAACGCACATATTATATACTTCTTTATACAAAAACCAGAGCTTTAAAGAAACCCAAAAATTCACCTCGGCATAACCGTAATACACGTTTTAACTATAAACAAACAAATGCAGGTGCGAGTGCATAATATATAATGATCCGGTTGGACGATACAGTCCCCGAGTAGCCTGGGCTCTGTAGATATGATATATATATATATATATATATATATATATATATATATATATATGCAGGAGTAATAGCCGCTCTTAGAGCGACGACGAGCGATGGACGTCGCAGACACCAGAGACACGGATGTGCGGCGGCAGCGATCAAGAGGAGAAAATCTTCCCCTCGCCCCCCACCACGGCTCTGCAGCCGTCAATATATATATACTCCCACGAAAATCCTAGCGACCACGTCGGCGTGCATCCCCTGGAGTCGCGCAGCAACCGCGGGAGTTCTGCTTCTGCACGCATCTATATATATATACTCTTCCTTTCGGTGCGTTGAACCTGTGAATAACATATATAACGTACGCATATATATATATACACACACGCGCTCCCGCACACACACACACACACACACACACGCGCGCGCGCGCGCGCGCATATATATATATATATATATATATATATTCCGGTATTGATTTCAGCGCTCGCCTACCGCACCTGCAGCTCCAGCAAACACGCTGCTCTCTTATCTTATTCCTCTCTTTCTCTCTCTCTCTCTCTCTCTCTCTCTCTCTCTCTCTCTCTCTCTCTCCCTATATATATATATATATATATATATATATATATATATATATATATATATATTGAGCAGCATGCCTGCAGGTGTGGACTTTGAGCTTTTTTAACGGTACATATTATCCTCTGTTGAGATTGTAATTTTGTTTTGGCAAAGAAGGAATGAGGGTTTATAAAATTCGTGATGGGAATAGTCGTGGAATTTTTTAAAGGATTTATATATATATATATATATATATAAATTATATTATATATATATATATATATTTTGTTTTTTTTTATGTTATTTAACGTCGCCCTATTTATGCTTCCAAATATCGGTGCTAATCAGCGACGAAGGTATACGATGTGTTTGTAAACAAAGCAGATGTAAATTATTACAGCGGCGCCTGTGTCAATCGGCCGAGACTGGGATTCGAATCTCGGATGACCAAGTTACTACTCCTTCGCTCTAACGATAGAGCCATCGTAGGCCTCTATATATATATATATATATATATATATATATATATATATATATATATATATATATATATATATATATAATACCAAATTATTCATCGATAATTAAGAATTTTCCATGCCTTTTCATATAGAAGACTATAGCGCTAATTGATTATATTTTTGTCGAAAAACGACGCATGTTCCATTTGTTGGTGCAGAGGACTATAGCACAGCTTGTAATTTTGCGCCAAAAGTCCCGTCATATTAGTAGGAACAGAATTGCGCTATACATTTCACCATTGTAATAACCTTTAATACAGTGAATTGCATTGCTTTTCGTCACAGACTTCGCGAAATCTGTATTAGATCTATTTATCTATCTAGATAGATAGATCTATCTATCTCTCTATCCATCTATTTATCTATTGAAACGAAACAAAAACTGACACGTATCCTTTCTATCCAAATAATTATAGTTCGATCTCCATTATATCTATACACATATACATAATCGTAGTTATATAGAAAGCTGACGATGGCCTATCGTTTTCAACCGATTTAATCATAAATTTTAACACGAACAAGGCGATTTTATTACTATATATACTCAATATGCAACGCATAACGGACATTTCTTGCGACAGTATATGATTTGGAATACTCTTGAGGCTAAAAGCCTTATTTAATATAAATACATTTTACAGGAATAATAATGTCTATAAAAGCAGGAGGTGTAATGCACGTCAGAAAACTCGCGGTTCTTCATTGCATTACTTCGATTCTACAGCAATGAGGGAGAGAGAGAGAGAGAGAGAGAGAGAGAGAGAGAGAGAGCGTAACCAAAGCAAAATGGGAAAGAGCCTGCATCTCTTGCTGTGTTCGCCGAGTACTCACAGTGGCTATCATCGTATCCTAAATCGCGTCTAATATATTAGGTTGTCAAATATCTCCCTTCCGCTTTTTTGTCTTATGAATTTCGCGGCTATATACAAAGCGCTAGAGAGATCGTATCTGGCAATACTATACATCATTTAAAAGGTCTTGACATAACGTACAAAATGACGCTATTGCATGATTAGTTTGGATATTGCGTTCAAAAGTTGTAGACGTGTAAACATGGAGTTCACTAACGCCGAAATTCGCACTATTTTAAAGTTTTCCTTCGTCAAAGGCAAATCTGCTAGAGAAACGTTCCGTGGGATTAATGATGTTTTGCGGGTTGGCACGCTATCAGTTCGAACCGCAGAGAAATGGTTTCGACGATTCAGAGCCGGGGAAAACGACACCATGGATAAGCCAGCCGGCGCAAGACCTGTGCCGACGAATACCGCTTAAATCATGGAATTTATCGAGTTAGACCGGTATGTGGCATCTCGTGACATCACCCAGGAGATGAGAGTTAGTCACTAAACCATTTTAAACCATTTGCAGAAGGCTGGATACAAAAAAAGCTTGATGTTTGGACCTTTTAGACCGAATCAACGCCGCGATATGCTGTTGAAACGGAACGAACTCGACCCATTTATGAAGCGGATGGTGACTGGCAACGAAAAATCGATCACATACGACAATATCAAGCGAAAACGGTCGTAGTCGAAGGCCGGTGCACCGTCCCAAACAGTGGCCAAGCCGGGATTGACGGCCAGGAAGGTTTTGCTGTGTGTTTGGTAGGATTGGAAGGGAATCATCCACTATGAGCTGCTCCCATATGGCCAGACGCTTAATTCTACCATCCACTATGAACAACTGGACCGCTCGAAGTAGGTCGACTAGAAGCGTCCACAATTGGCCAATAGGAAGGATGTAGTGTTTCACCAGGATAACGCTAGACCACACACTTCGTTGATGACTTGTCAGAAGCTACAGGAGTTCGGATGGAAGGTTTTATCGCATCCACCATATAGCCCGGACATAGCGGCAAGTGATTACCACCTGTTCCTGTCCATGTAGAAGGCCCTTGGTGGTGTAAAATTGGACTCAAAAGAGGCTTGTGAAAAGTGGCTGTCCGAGTTCTTCACAAATAAGGAAAGGGGTTTCTACGAGAGAGCTATTATGAAGTTGCCATCTAGATGGAAACAGATTATTGAACAAAACGATGCATATTTGAAGTAAATCGACCACTGTAACACTTTTTATAAAGCATTGAATGAAGAGCAAAAAAGCGGAAGAGAGATATTTGACAACCTAATATATACATCTCTCTAATTCATCGTGTAATAGTTAAAAAATTTCGGTGACGTTTTTAATGAATAGAGATATTTATATACGGGCTCAAACAATGTAAAATGTGAAATCAACGAAGGAATAACATCTTTTGAAATTAAATTTTACATGTCTCAAAAATTTTTAATAATTTGTATATTTTCAAGCATTTACCAATACAATATGTATAATTGGGCCAAGTCAGAGGTTCTCAAAATCGATATATATTTTGATAACACAATATATATCATATAATTATAATCATATATCATATATATATATATATATATATATATATATATATATATACTTGTAATAAAACGATTCCCTTGTAATATATATATATATATATATATATATATATATATATATATATATATACACACTGTTCAATTTATTTGTAAATGACAATTTCATGGACAGATTGCCAATTATATTTTTACGATTGCGCGCCGAGACGACCGCGGGAAGTGCTTTACACGCCAAAAAGAAGAAAAAAAAACCTATTTAACTTGACTCCGCGCGTTCCGCGCCTGGCTTTATTTGGGCTGCTCTTCTCGCTGGGCACGATGCGTCAATGCAGCCTTCGGTTTAAAAATACTTACATATGTGTACGCATCTACGTATTTCGGAGTGTTAATTCGATTATATATGCTTAAATCGCCCAAAGGAGAAAAGACGAAAGAGAAAAAAAAGAGAAAAATAAATATATAAATGGACAATTTGAAGGTTTTGCGATTCGACCGGTATTTATTTTTAGACGCGGTAGGCGCACGTGCGCAAATCCATGTGCTGGACGTAAACACGAACCACCTGATCTTGATGCGTGTAAGGACGACAGTTGATTCGATTAGCTATTTGCCGAATCATAATTGCAGAATTGTAAGGTTGGCATTGAGACCGCCGAGATTTGAGCCTTCAAACGGCCCTTTTACATGCGGCCAAATTCTGGGTTCTTGTGGCACATTTGTCCGATCAATTATATACGAAGACTTATGCCAGATGTCGCGGCTTTCACGCAGTCCAAGGGTTCATAAATTTTCGCAATCGTATTTACATCGCAAAACCGATCGTTCCGTGACGTTCTTTAAGGCAGTGTATAGGTTTTCGTATACATTTATTCAAAATATCAAATTTTTACCAAAAATTCCAGGCCAAATGAACTTTAACGTATAAGTTTCTCTTTTCAGGTAGAAAATTCCAAATCATGTATATGCAGAATAATGTATCGTTAATTTTTATATGATTTTTTATACATCGACGGCCCTTTATATACATTTACTTTAATAATAGACCATCGGATTATAAAACTTTTTACTAAAGTAAATGAAATGCGAATATAATTTCTTTAAAAAAGAAATTATTTAACGCGCCATAAAAACTTTATACAGAATTTATTTATCACTGACTTTACTATATATATATATATATATATATATACTCCGTAATATTTGCAATCGATAAAAAATCATGAATTTATAAAATCCTTCTTATTTTACATGCTTGTATTTTAAATGCTATTTTATCATCATTTGATGCCCCGACACTTTTAATACAGAATTTCACGTCTCTTGCGAAGGTATTCGATTTACAGTTATATTATAAACACTTTTCATATATATATATATATATATATATATATATATATATATATATATATATATACGATAAATTATTTAAACTTTAATACGTGTACGTATATTCAATAATAATTATGTTTATATAATTGTTATAATTGTTATATACATATTTCATGAATTAATTTACGTATTAAAACATTTATAATTTTAAGTTATAAAATAGCATATGGATATAATCTATGTATATACATAAAATATAATGTGTATATACAGACTCAAGTTTTTTACAATTCTCTAAAAGAAATACGAAATTTATTTTCATAGAATTGAAAGTAATTTTAATTATTAATTAGAAATATTAATATATCAATAAAAAAATAATACATTACTAATAATGGTTTTTCATTTCATTATTTGCGAATTCAAGGTCGGGTGCCGCTGCTTGACGAATAAATCCATTAGAAAAAAAGGAAGTGATTAACAAAAAATTTCGTATGCATATATATATTTATTTATAATATACGTATGTTCGGTTTATAATGGACACTGTAAAAAAGAAATCCTTATTCTTCTTTTATAACAATGAATGTTTTATTGAAAAAATTTATATTACTATATAGATGCAGCGATGGGTAGTCAATTAGTCCCATTATTGGCAGACATTGTACAACGAAGGACCTATATTGGGAACGATTTCTCTTAATAAATACAAGACTTATTACTTTATGTCTTTATGTACTCCGTACGCGATGTATGCGCACTGCTCTCTATACGCATAAAAGCGCGATCGAATTACACTTCGACTCTGAATTATCGTACTTGTATTTGCGAACTGTACCGCAGTCGACAGCGCCGTATAAATACACCATTAATCTCTTAAATATAATAATAAAATAAAGCTGTCGCAGAGAGGGGGGGAGTAAACGATATATATATAGGGACGATAGCAATATTCTTGTATAAAATGATATATATATATATATATATATATATATATATATATATATAATCTACTTTTTTTTAAATCGGGTTTATCATTAATTGTCCATTCGTGCCGTCAGACATTGCATCTTAAAATTTCCATACACTTTACGCCGCTCTCTGTGTATAGTATATAGATAGGCGATAGATGCAGGAGCCAGCCGGACGATATTATCGTATTCGGATATGTATTTTCAAATTTCTATAATTTAATGCCTCGCTTTCTTGTAAAATATAACAAATATAAAAAAAAGGGAAGCTAATTATTTATATACTTCGGTATTTTACGACGGTATTATTGCAATAATTTAATTTCTATATAAAAAAAAAAGTAGACAAGATTAATGAACGATTTAAAAATTGTGTTTTTCAAATAACATGATATATATGTATATGTTGACATTCTGAAGAAATCTATACTGACAAGTTTAACTCACTTATCAAATTAGGTGAAATAAGTTAATAAATATTTTTTATTGGTCTTACAGTCCAATCAATTTCAACCAAAAATAAAATAAAATAAAAATAAAAATAAAATAAAAATAAAAATAAAAAATAAAAATAATAATAAAAAATAAAAAATAAGAAATAAAAATAAAAAATAATAAAAATAAAAAATAAAAATTAAAAATAAAAATTAAATTAAAAATTAAATTAAAATGATAATGACAGTCAGACTGTCCTTGTTTACATTCACCCCCGTAGACTAATCTGAAAATAAAATATTAGCTGAAAAAATTCTTTGTTAGTAAAGTGCAGTCTGACTGTCCCCAACACCCTTACCTAATTGAAGACTTGTCCAACGTTTCGAGCTCGCTACGGCTCCTCATCAGGGACTGAAATAAGCTAGCTCTATAATTACAGTGGAAAAAAATCAAGTGTCCAACATTAATTATACAACGTTCGCGCATGTCTTCCTCGTGTCGCATACAAGAAACGAGAAAATCAATTAAAATAATTATAATGACCGTATGCCGCATTATACAGATATCAAACACATTCGTATGACGTACTTCGTCCACTTCGTATCAGATTTATGGAAAAAAAATAAAAAATAAAAAACATATACGAGCTCATAACGGATTTGAGCGAGTCGAAGAAAAAAAAGGAGCAGAGACTGTTCATAACGTTGGGAAAATTCATTCGCCACATTATGCGCATTGTCGGCGAGAGCGTTCGAAAATGCAGTCCTAGAAACGATGCTCGTAAGCGTACATTTATTAAAATTTAAAAATCGTATCATCGACTGCAGTGGCCGTATAATTTTAAGCTCAATATGGCGCATACACCTCGGACGCTCCGATCTTCGGCGATAAGTAGGCAAGTAAATTCTATAATCTCGAGACTCTCGATGCGTATATAATTAAAAGTTCTCGGAAAAGTCTATCGGCAAACGGTGTAATGTAAGTTGTGCGTGATTCGGCAAGTTTCCTTCGTACCGCGCACAGATATAAAGATATTGCATAGCTTTGTGCACGGAACTAATACAAGGCTCGGACAATTTTTAATGTTCCGAGATATAAAAATTTGCCGGGTGTTCGCGAGTATTACATTAATTCTCCGTGTAAAGCGCAATCATAATTTGTACGATGTATCGGCATTTTCCCGAATAACCTCAATTCTGCGTCGGTGCAATTTCGCCAAAGTCCGCGCCTACTGTTATATATTTAATATGTGCAATTAAATCCTTATTGATATCTACGATGTCAGTATCGCACGACACTTACAGGACGAGTAAGGCAGGGAGGGGGGGGGCAAAATCAAAATGATGGCAAACAACGAGACTTCTCTCAACGCGCATGAGCTCGCTCTTCCTCCCACGAGGGTCCACGATCGAAAGCCA
This sequence comes from Sycobia sp. Sy_11, assembly GCA_018907035.1. Lineage (NCBI taxonomy): Eukaryota > Metazoa > Arthropoda > Insecta > Hymenoptera > Epichrysomallidae > Sycobia > Sycobia sp. Sy_11. Next base: position 1,174,391 of record JACCIC010000107.1, read on the forward strand.
GCAAAAAAAAAAAAAATGCCCCGTAAAATTGTATAGTTTTCCGGACCTGTGCTCGAATCCTCGTTTATACGGCATAATGCTGTTATATGTCGATTATCTGGCACTTCTGATATTTGGGCCTGCGCGCTGCTCGAGCTCGTGCTCGACATTTGTTTAGCGCGCTTCGAATTATGTGGTCCGTATTTTAAAATAACATTTTAATAAAAATTATATTGAAAGTTTTTCATTTTTCCACACACATATATATATGTATATATTTTTGTTTTAATATTTTCTTTTCTTTTCCTTTTATTAAAAACATTTGATAATTTTTTTAGCATTACATTATTAATAAACTTATTATTTTAAGTTGACCTTTCTATTTTGTTTAATACCGGTAGGGGCTCCGCCCCCAATCCCAGGTGGGGATTTCGACCCGTGCTCCCCTCTGCAATGCCACGTCACCCGGCCTCATCTCTCTTCTTGAATATCTTAATACAACAGTTCCAAATATTTTCATTGTAACGCAACTTTAACGCATACCGGTAATTTTTATTTTTCTTTTTTAAAGAAATTTTTAAAGCACTCTGAAATTTTACTAATTGAATCAATATACTTTCCGAACCTCCGTGGCTGCAATTTTTTTAGTTCTCCTCTCATGCGCTCGATTCGTATATTATACTTAAATTGCCAATAGTCCGCAATAGTCGTGGTAATAATGCGTATATGCAAAGAGAATCCACGGTAAGTCTAATATCCTTCCCGTTTGCATATATTTATATACTTTTCATCATCGAAAATTAATTCGCAGTCGATATTTTGGTCGAAGCGTGACGAGAAAAGATTTCGTTGTTTTTTCAGGAAGAACGGCGCCCTATGCGCTTGCGGTCCTCCAAGGCCTCGAATGACGGCCCTGTGCCATGCGCGCGCGGCACAACGAATTCGAACCACGCGTCTTTGATATATGGCATTTTCACCCGGGTTCCTCTGACTCTCGTCGATTTTGCGTGTGTGTGTGTGTGTGCGTGTGTGTGTGTGACTGCGTGTGCGCGTGCCTGTGTGTGTATGAATACATATATAATTAACCATCGCTTGTACAATTTGCGATCGACCCATGGCGCGCGGACACCCGAAATTCACCTCACGCATGCTCGCGGCCTGCAATTTCACTGTCGGGCGTATTATAGAAACAGGGTGTCCAAAATACGATTGTTCGCACTGCAGCGGATCGGTAACTAGCAGGAAGCAAATCGAATGAACAACACATGATCGTGCACATTTTGGAAAGTTGCGCAAATATAGTTTTTGCGCAAAGTGCGAATTTATTGGTCTGCGGCCAATGAGCGAACGGTATTTCGGCTCCGGCTGAAGGGATTCGGTGACCGAGAAGACGGGCAGATATTTTCTGTATATGATCTGAAGAACGATGGGAGGAGCCGGAAGGCCGGGGAAAAAGAACAGTATATATAGTGTTTTTTTTTTATAAATCAAGATATCGTTATCTCGTATCGAACTTTCTAAAGCACCGGGAGCGTATGCGCACGATGTCGTTTTTCTATTAGTCACACACGGTCACAAGCGCGCTCGTTAACTTATCTTCGAACAAACGACTAAATCCTCCCGTTCCTGTTTAGATCATTATTCAAATTCTTCGGTGTCCATCTCATATTTCCATGCCTCCCCCCCGATATCGATGGACATTACGGCGCGCAGGTAGTGCAAAAGAAAAATTATATGAATCCTCTCCCGCTTTTATGACCGATGCGCTAAGGTGGAAGATCATACTTGTCACACCCTGTATAATACTCTCATAAGCAATACGTATTATACATACATATATATATATATAAAGATAAGTATATGATATACATAATATATACGCATATGCATAATACGGGTCTCTCTGAAAAAAGTCGCGTCGCCGTGGGGCACGCCGGCCGGCTCCGCTCGGCTCGCGCGCTCGATGACTAATACACTACGCTCGCGAGCGCTCCTGTCGGGCTTCGTATACATATCGTATCGATACGCACGCGCGCTTTACGTTTGTCCCTCGTCCTACGTTTTCCCATCCTTTTTCTTCCTTTTTTCGCTCCCCCTTCCCCCCCCCCACCGCCCCTCATCGTCGTCTCGTCTCCTTCCTTCTTTCCCTCTTTTCCTTTTCATCTTTAAGGAAATTCATCGCGCGCCTCTCGGTTACGCGAGGCGATGACGCGCGCGAGTGCGTGCCTTGCGCAAGCCGCGTAAACGCCGCAGCTCGAGGTCTTATGTATAATATATATATATATATATATATATAATGCGCACGCGCGCGGCCGTCGTAAGGGGCTGTCCTTATTTGGTCGCGGCGAAGGTCAGCGCCATGGGCGTTCGACGAGAGAAGCGCCCGCGCTCCTTGGATCGTATTTAAGTGTATCAGGGCTGTATCGTGTACGGGCAGGGGGTACGGGAGCGCAGGAGGAAGGTGTTCTATATATATATATATACACACACACACACACATATATGTGGGAAGCAAACGGGGGACCATATTATAGTTTGGAGAATACGAAATGTATATGTCCGTGAGTCATTTGGCAAATGGCGAGGGCGAGGTTTAGCGCGAGCGCGATATTGACCCGAAGGTGCGCTTGCCGGCCGCGCGGCGAACTTGACGTCTACTCATGCGAGGGGCGGGAGAAGGGGCGGGTTGTCACGGATGATTCATGCGACGCATTCGCCCGCCGACGGGGGTCCCGCGCGCGGTCGACCTCGCCCCGATGAACTCGTTCGCGGACGAGCTCGATTAATCGCGTATACCTGCATTATACGTCAGGTGCGCGTGTACGCGCACCGCAGCGCCTCACGATCGCGCGGAAATCACGCGGCGCGCGACTTGTTTGGGAAAAGATTTTTTTCTCTACTTTGGCTATGGTATACGGTCGAAGCTCTGGCTCTAATCCGATACGACCTTCTTGCGCGTCTTTTATGCGTCGATAACTTTCTCATTCATTAATCAATGTTCTATCTTACTTATCACTTCTATCTGGCGCGTGAAAAGATACGAAGTTTTATCTGAACTTGGAAAAATATCACATACAAATATTTTTCTACGGATTAGACTGTTTTGATAAATATATACGACCATTGTCTTTTCCTTTTGAGGCAGTAATTATTAAAAAAATTTTAATTCACTAATAAATTTCTATATATAGATATATCTACAGCAATTGTAAGATTTTGTCAATGGATGTGACCGATGCCCTTGACTTTGAGCCCAAGGTCCGTTTTGAGGTTCATTCGAAGACCATCGATGCTCGTTCGTTAATTAGGAAACGCCACTATTGATCCCAGATACGTTAACAAATGAAAATTCTTTGGTTAAGTCCATATGTTTAATATATTTCAAACAGCTCAAACGAAGACTAATCCACTGCATTTGTTTGCGCAGAAGACGTTTTTGTTCGTTGAAAACTATATAACAATTGAGTTGTTATAATTTGCGCCGCTCCTGGTGAATAGTGTGTTACTCTCTGTCCCAAAATTCATTATGCTATTATTATTCATTATACGATCGAATAGTATATCACTTGTGCGGTCCGTTTATGTTGCGAGAATCTTACTGTTTTATTCGTTTTTTTAATTAATCTATAAAGTAAGTAAAATGAAAGATTCTCGAAACATGTCTTCTTCAAGTCAAGCAACTATTATCTAAAACATTTTTGACTCGAATTACCTTTATGAGAACTTTTTGGTGTCACAAATATAAAAATAAGATTAAACTTCTCATGTCTTAAGGACATGTAACGTATCACACATTTGATAAATTACCTAAACGTAGACTTTTTCTTTGTTTCCGAATTTATGATCAAAATCGATATTGATCATGGATTGCAAGTTAACATTATCATTGATTCTTTTTACCCAATCTTTTTGTGCATATCGTTTCTTTGAATTAAAGTGGTCCTGATGTTATTCAGTTTATATAGGGGTATCACGTTATTTCCGTTATATTTTGCATATACCAAATATATGTAAGCAAAAAATAAGATAAAAGAGAAGTGGACAGATTGATAAGGAGAAACAAATATGTTAATCTGATACCAAAAATTTTAGTAATGGATCTACAACTACAAGGTATTTTTTAATTACATACTAACAAGGTTGTAAATGTACATAGGCAATTATGCATTGACATATATAATTCCCAATAATTATTAAGCAACTATATAGATTTTGGATTAAGGTTTATTTGAACTTATTTGTTTTGTTTATTTGAAATATTAGAAATGTTGCTTTATTTTTATTCATCATCTTTATTCTAATATCTAAAAAGATTATCATCATCTAAGTTAATTACAAGGAAAGTCCTATAAATTTTTAAATAGCACGTATTTCGAATGGGTTGGGTCCTAAAAGATTAATCGCTGATTTTGAATTTGATCGGAGTTACGTCATTTATTTCGTTCAATGTTATGGACATTTAAATGCCGTGGCCTCTTCCTTAGAAGATCTATTGGTTGATTGATAAAACGATATGTGTACCTTTAAAAAACATTAGAATTCTAATTCTATTTCGTAAATTGGTTGCTGATGATTCTCATTACCCGTGATCAAGGTTAATCGGATTAAATTTAATGAAAAATTAACAATACCATACAAGAACACAATTGCATTAATTGAAATTGAATTTACTGGCATTGATTAGATTCGTCAATTTCATTAATTAGAGTTGTTTTGGTATCGACTACATTTCAATGAAATAAATGCATTGTTTGACAAAGTTTAAAGGATAATTGTCGAAAAAATTTTCACTATACGTTTCCAGTGCATAATAATAATAATAATTAATGTTTTCATTGCTAAATGATTTTTATACAAGTAGACCAGGTTGTGCATTAAATTTTATTCGGAAGTTTGAATCATCAACATTTATGTCTGAGCATATAAAATATGAATAAATGCAACGTGTAGAAAATTGAAGCTGTACGCATTGACATTCCAGCAGATAACTTTAATTAAATTCGAGGACTATAAATTGTTCGTTAATAAGACCTTTTATAGAGGCATTGTTATATGAATGAGGTTTGTTGAGAATTCATGGACATTTGAATTAGTGTGGTGAATTTTTCTTATTTTATACGTATGTTTTTGTGTATTTGTATTTTGTGATTTTCCAGCATGACACAATTAGTCATAAATTATTATAAAGCATTATTACATTGCAGCACGATCCTGTTGTTTGTCTTTTGTACAACACAAGCGGCAACAATATCGACTCAATTGCATTTCATTCTTTCGTACCTGTCCAAAAAAATTAATACCAAAAGAATAACTATAAGTCCATAAAACAAATATATTTCTACGCAGGAAAATTTCATCTTACATATTTTTCTTAAAGAACTGTTTCGCATGTTAGCTATAATTCTTGAACTATAAACGACACATTAACCTTTGTTCTCGATGATTTTGCAAGTGTAAACGCATCGCTCTGGAACGATTCTTTTTCTCATTAAATCTAATAATAGATATTATATATACTTTATATTCTAAACATAGAAACGAGATAAATATTGTGGCATTTGGGCGTCTACTTTTGGTTAGATGCGTTGACGAACGCGATGACGATGCCGTCATGGATGCCCCGCGCGCTCTACTGTCATGTAAAAGTCCTAAGACTGTCGTCGCCGGCTTTCCTCAAATCATTCCTCGTCGACGAGGTGACGAATGAGTTAATGCTTGACTAATTCCTCTGGCGCTGGTGCTCTTTACGGATCGTGACCTATATATATACATGTTCTAATTGAAAATAAAACGTTAAACTTTCACCAAAAAAGGGAAGGTAATATTCGCTTAGATTGCTTGTCACAATTATTTTGTCCTCGATATTAAAGTAATTTTTAAACGTATACCGAAGATAATTGATGAGAATTGGGGTTACGGATTATTTGTCATATGACAGACAATTTCAAGGATTTTGTCCGTTTGTAAAAGGAGCAAAAAATTTTGACAGAGTATATGTGAAAAGTATCGACCTTATGAACTGTTTTCAGGTCGCGTAAGATGGGACTTTAAACGAGCATTTATCATAAAAAAATGTGCAGCATCCTGTGATATATAAGTGTGGCGATGCCATCGGAACTGATTCGTATCAGCTCTTTGCATTGGATGCTATCTTATCGCACGAGATTGCAAAGTTCTATTTTACAGCCTAAGTGCGAAAAAGTTCTATTGATACGAATGAGTGCCGAAAGAACTTCTCATGGAGCGTGCGATGTTTAGACCGAAGAGCATATGTGCGGGAATAAATATCATTCGTAATTCCACGAACTTCCAGTACGAATAGGAATATCAAATAAATAAATTCACTAATGCAAACATTAAAATCTGTTTCTATTTAATCGATATATGAAAAGTAAAATTAAAGAAATATAAATTGTACACTTTTCTTACTGTTCTCTGTATTAATAAAATCTCTTATCAAATTATAGAAAATAAGCGATATCCGTATCTCTTTTTCGATAGTTTATACGAATAGATAATGAAGATAACGTTTGGTCACGCATAATATGGTCATAGATCTATGTAAGACTCTCCTTATTATTAACGCCGAAAACGATCGCCCGCTTTCAGAGACCGCTCATAGAAATAGTCAGAAAATGTCTATAAAATGAAATTTCGAAAAATTGACATTATTACATTATAATTAATCGTCCAATCTAATACTGCATTATAGGACATACTTTATTATCCTTTTCTGTGTCATTTTCGTGACTTGAAAAAATCCTTGGACTTTGCAATTTTTTTACTCGTTGTAAAAATGGTTTTACCTCTATTAGTACATCTCTGCTTAAAACATTTGAATATAGGCATCCACAACTCACGTTGCGCTTACTTCCGATTCTGCACCATCAATCCTGAACAAATTGTAGTTAGAAATCAAAATAAATTAGCAATACAGCTGTAAGCTTCGCTCCGTGTTCTTAATTTTATATTTAATTTATCTATTTATAGCGTAAAATTTTTTTATTTTATCTTCTTTAAATCCGTGTGAAAGCTCAATTTGCGCGTTTTTAGTTACTCAATCTATTTTAGAACTTAAAAAATGCCAATTTATAAAAATAAAATTCACAAATGACAATTTACTACCTTAATGCCCATTTAGTATTTTAAATACCGTCTTTCACATCTATTCTTTTATGACTATCTGTATTTGCAAAGAGCAGCATAAGTGCGCTGATAAGCAACAAAAAACAACCGATAATGATGAATCCACGCGTGAAATCTCTGGTGTAAAAATGCTTCGCCAAGGAAACTGCAATATTTCACTTGCTCTATATCATTTTTTTATACATATACGGTCGACAACTTGTTTAGCCATTAAATTTTGTGAATTTTTCGAAATTTTGGCTATCTGCGACGATGTGCTGCTTCGAGATAGAACCGAATATTTCGTTCGTGGCATGGAAGGTTCATCCTCGTTAAGAAACGCACGACAGGAATTTTCTAATCATATACCTGACTATTTCTGTCGAGATTTTCGGTGGAATTTTGATTATGGAACCGCTTAGCATTGGAAACTCGACACCATCAACCATCCGTCAACGGATATTATATATTAACGGATACTATACTTTGCATAGGAACTCTTTGAATTTCGTTTGCCTATAGACTTGACTCAGAATTTCTATATCTGGAATTCTTGGGGGTTCCGTAGAATGTACAACATTTTCCTATAGACCAGAAAAGATATATCCTTCGCAAAGCAACTATATATATGGGACTTGACCCTCTCTTTCTTAGATTCTAACCCATTTAGAAGTCATTCAAATACCACATGTTCTGTCGGATGCAAAAGGGGGTTGCTCATAAAATTGTGAGTGCGTGCGTGTATATATATATATATATATATATATATATATATATATATATATATAAATGTATATATAACGTCGAAAAACTTGGCTCTTATTCGCCTTGGCTTCGTCAGACTCTTGTGACTCATGGGGATTGTCGTGTCGACTAATGCATCAGACCGGCGCGTGATGAACAACACGGGATTTTGCGCCCCTTTCTGGGAGATATATATATATATATATACATTATACATGTATGTATTTTTGCACACGACACTCGACGGGGCTTCTTCATGCGTTACCACTGATAGGCGCCCTTTAGTTTCGCCGCGCCTTTAAGCCAAAATTCATTTGTGACATTATATAAGGAAGTTTAAGTATTCGTCATTATAATCGTATGGGATTTTTAATAATGAGAACATAAATCAATATTTCTCTTTCTGGAGTCTGAAATAAATACGCTTCAGCGTCAACGAATGATATTCAAAATTATAACTCTATTACAAAAGGGACATTATATGTTTTTTCGCAGTGCAATAGTACTGAATAATGCAATGCATATATGTTCATAAGCAAGGGCAGCCTATTACTCTCATTATATTATTATAGTAGATAATTATATAAAGACTGTGTGACGGATACAAATGTTTATTAATTTAATATATACATATAAGTTTTATAAATATATGTATACTTTTGAAACTTTGAATAATGCGTTTTTGCCTAAAAGACTTTTTCGTACCAAAGTATACGTAACCATTTTTTAGAAACAATTCCATCACTGCCCTTTTTTCCAAAAATTAAATTTGCTATTTTCAAATTTACGTTTTTTACAAAATCTAAATGAAAAAGTCAGTTTAATTCAAATTAATTCGTTCAAATTAAGTGCGTCTATATAACTTAATAATTTTCTCTGTTCCTTCAATAGAGCTCATAATTTACAAAAAAAAAAAAAAAACGTCCTCCCCTTTACTAATTCGAAAAACGAGATTGTCTGCTTTGCACATCAGAAATGGTAAGCAAAAACGTCGCTTTCATACTTCATTGCACATCTTACGTATACACAAGCATCTAAGACTAAATTTCATCTCCTTTTCGTTTCACACAAGCGTACAAAAAATTATAAAATTGAGATCTTCCTTTCGGCGAACACGGTGACGTCAAACCTTAGCCGATATCTAATAAACTGCTCGCTGCGCTTCCGTAATTTAATATGCAATGACAGAATCGCTACTGAAATAGAACGATATCGTCTTTATAAGGAAATAACGCGATGCGATGCCGATTAAACTGATTGTGCACAATTGCTGCGCTTAGAATTCTACAATGTCGTTTAGAGCAGCATTGTTCTTTGAAACATTTGTATATATATAAATATACACACACACACACACACATGGACGCACGCGCGCGCGCGTAATACTATTACACACACGTGTGTGTGTGTGTGTGTGTAATAGTAATAATAATAATAATCTAATTGATCAGCATTCTTAGGAAAAAAAATTTGTTTCACGAAACTTGTGTTACTGATTTTTTTTCCCTAAGAATGCTGATAAATTGAGCTATTATATTATTATTACTGTTACATTATTATGATTATTAATTTTTTCCCTTACTCTAAATTGAAAATTCGATAGAACAGGAAAATTAAGTACGAATGACATTTTATTACCGCGAAAATATATAATTAAAATCCATAGACAATTAATTCGGATGTCGGTATAACAGAAGAGTTCTTCATTGATATATTGTATGAATTATATCAATATATAATACTTATATGTATGCAATTCTTGTTAAAATAGTATAAAAAACCTCGTGCCTTGAATCTTACTTAATATACCAATAAAATTGCCATAATGTAAAATGGCCTTTTTATCAAAATAATCGTTTCGAAAAATTTAATACGATTATATTCTTCGACCATCCTGCTTCGAGCACAATCTCTTAGTAATGTGCTCAAAATGATCGTACTTGGGCCGTATGCGCCTTATTTGATACGCTTTATTATTGGAAGAAAATAAAAAAAATTACGAGGGCTCTACAGTACCAGTAATCGATCATACATCGCCGCTGTACTCATATCTATACATCGCTATAGAAATAACTCATTTAAATAAAGCTATTTTGTTTTTAAATTTTTCCGCGGATAGTTGCCAACACAGCAACAGTTTACATTTAGAGTTACGATTGCGTGACCCAGAAAAATGAAACGATTAAAAATATTTACCAGTAACTAAAATAATAATCTCTTCTCCTTTCGATCTCGTAAAACAGTAAAATTATATTTGTTAACAAACATTATTAGGCATGATGTAATAAGAAAAAGAGATAATCCTGAATAATTTTTCCAGGACTATTGCGTCACTTCCAGGAAAGTTTTCATAAACAAAAATTGTAGGATTTCGCCAAATGGATGGAGTGATGACCTTGACATGGTCGTACGAAGGTTAATTTTTATTTCTTAAATGTAACCAGATTTATCAGAAGGGAAATTTTTAATTTGAGCTAAGAAGAATTGTTGGATCTAATGCGCGGGAGACCTTTTTTTGAGAACCTAAAGATTTGATTTTAAAAGTCATTTGAAAAGAAGAATAAAAAAGGTACTTGCATGTCAAATAATCCATCGGATCATTTGACAGAATCAGAGGACGAAAGTTCGATGTTGCAAAATTCGAATATATCGAATATCGAGACTATCGTTGGAACAAATTATCGATCTGCGCCAAAAGATAAATACGTTATTGTTCCCTTTGTATAGAGGTAGTAAAAGATCGCTGTTATATATATAGAACC